>JAINUG010000371.1:245000-365000 GCA_029706075.1 Aldrovandia affinis | reverse complement strand
AGTCTCTTGCGGAAGATTGGAAGTGATTCCGCAGTCCTGACCGATTGCGGAAGGTTGTTCCACCAGCGAGGGATCAGGACAGAGAAGAGGCGAGATTGCGAGGAGCGGCTGCCAGGCGCAACTTGTACAACATAAGTGACTCTTTCTCTCCCTGTCTCCTCTCCCTCCCCTCCCTCTCTTTCTCTGTCTCTCCCCCACTCCCCCTCTCTCTTTCTCTCCCCCTCCTCCTCCTCCCTCTCTCCCCCTCAGAGAGAAACAGCGCCCCCAGGAGGGCGGCCCTGTCCCGCGCTCTCATCCCGCTGACGTGGCAGGAGACAGTCGCCGCACCCCTCCCTCCTCCTCCGAGGAGGCCCCCCCACCCCCCTCCAGCAAGCCAGGCTGGGCCGAGGAGGGGGCGGGGGGCTGGGGCCCCCAGGGGCCGCCAGCCTATCAGGTGAGTGTGTCTGGAGAGGGCGTGTCCGCGCCACAGTCAGGCTGTCTCTGTGCGCGCGCGAGCCCTGATGTTCCTCGCTGTATCTGTGCGCGCGCGAGCCCTGATGTTCCTCGCTGTATCTGGCGTTGGTGAGGTAACGTGAGGTTTCCCCCCCCCCCCCCGCAGGGTCGAAGGGCCGGACTGGGAGGCCCCCGGGAGCAGCCGTCTCCCCCACCTGGGCAAGCCCACGGCCAGGCCCACTACAGACAGGTACTGCCCCCTACCCCCACTGCAGACAGGTACTGCCCCCTACCCCCACTACAGACAGGTACTGTCCTGGGGGGGCAGGATAGGATGGAACAGCGCTTAGAGCAGCATTGAGGAGCAGTGGTCAGAGCAGCAGTGTGGCGCAGTGGTCATTCTGCTTATTTAATACAGCGGTCTAATGTCTTGAAACGGTTTTAAACTTGAGGCAGGTGTGTATGTAGAGGGAAAATGTGTGAAGGTCGATGCAGAACAGGATGTGACCTCACAGAACAGGATGTGACCTCACAGAAGGCCCAGGAGAGCTCGCGCTCACACCCTCTCCGTGTCCCGCCTCTCCAGGAGCGGCCCTCTCCCCAGCTCTCGCCCAACGCCTCGGCAGCCGCCGCCCCCGAGCGGGCCGGCCCCTCCCCCTCCCTGCTCCAGCAGCAGCAGCAGCAGCAGGCCCCGCCCCCCCCGGGCGGCCCCACCCCGCCCCCGGGCGGCCCCACGCCACCCCCTCCCCCGCAGCCCCAGGGCGAGGACGAGGACGAGACGTGGCGCCAGCGGCGGAAGCAGTCGTCCACGGAGATCTCGGCGGCGGTGGAGCGCGCGCGGCGGAGGCGTGAGGAAGAGGAGCGCAGGATGGAGGAAGAGCGGCGGGCGGCGTGCGCCGAGAAGCTGAAGCGACTGGACGAGAAGCATCAGCAGCAGCAGCAGCAGGGAGGAGGAGGAGGAGGAGGTGGGGGGGTCAGGCCCGCCGACGCTCCCAGCCCCGCCCCCTCCGCCTCCTCGCCCCCCGCCAGCCAGCCGCCGTCGCCCTGCGTGGACGACCCCCCCGCCGGCCCCCTCCACCCCGGGGCCACCGACAGACAGAGGGCGGGAAGCAACAGCAGCTACGACTCCAACGCCGGTGAGTTTGAGCCCAGCGCACTGACGCCTTAGCGCCTGCAGCCTTCAGGACCGTACACGACCTTACACGACCTTACAGGCGTTTAGCAGACGCTCTTATCCAGAGCGACTTACACAGCTTACATTTCTGTACATACAATCCATTTATACAGCTGGATATTTGTAAGTAGCTCATTTGGGGGGTGTAGGACCCCAGTCTCCCCTGACTAAAGGCCCCAGAATGGGGTCTCCAAAGAACAGGACCGTCGGTCCGTCTCCCGTTCCTGTCTGTAAGCCCATTACAGTTGCATGATGCATCTCGGTCCTGGCACTGTTCTGACCTCTGACCCCCCCAGACTCCCAACAGTGCCCGGTTGCCACGGCGCCCCAGCCCACTGACTCCGCCCTGCCTGGCGAAGCGAAGGAGGAGCCTGTGTGGACGGGCGGGGTCGCGGAGACGACGGGGAAGGTGGAGAGTTTGGGCCGTCCCACCGGGGGCCCCCCCAGTCAGGGGTACTCCAAGTACCAGAAGTCCCTCCCACCACGCTTCCAGAGGCAGCAACAGGTCAGCGTGCTAGTACTGTGTTTCAGTATTGTGTTGGCATAGTGTGTTAGCAGTGTATTAGTACTGTAGTGCATTGGTATTGTTAGCATAGTGTGTTACACTAAGTGTTGACAATCTTAATGTGCAGGAAATTCCAGGTATAAACTCATTCGTTTCTTGCGAGGACATCTGGATTCGATTACTGGGAGATCATGAGAAGGGCCTTAATATAGGAGTATGCTATAGACCTCCAGCCTCAGACAGTAACATAAATAGTACGCTCTTTGGTAACATAAAACAAACCTGTGCTGAAGGAGAGACGATAATAATGGGCGACTTCAATTACCCCTCTATTAATTGGGAGACAGTGACAGGTCAGGGCAAATGTGAAGAGGAGTTTTTAGATATGGTCAATGACTGCTTTTTGGTACAGTCTGTTACTTAGCCTATGAGAGGGCAATCAATACTGGATCTGGTTTTGTGTAACAATCCTGATAGAATTTGCAGCACAGAGGTAGGAGAACCACTACGGGCAAGTGACCACACTGCAGTTATTTTTTATATTTTTGGGCAAGTTAAGACAGCCTCCTCTAACTCTAGAATTTTTAATTTTAGACGAGCTGACTTTAATAAAATGAGAGAGAATTTAAGTAATATAGATTGGGTAAAACTTCTAGATTGCAGAACTGTGATTGAAAAATGGACTATATTTAAAAGGGTTATTGTAGATGTACAGTGTAAATTCATCCGAAAAGTAAGGAAAAATATGATGAAAAAACTCCGCAGTGGATGAGTAAATCTTTACGGGAGATTTTGAGGCAAAAGAAGCGACTTTACAGAAGGATAACTCAGAGAGAAACAAGTTAGATTATTGTAATATGCGGGCTAAGGCTAAAAAGGAAATAAGATCAGCTAAAAGGCAGTTTGAAATTAAAATTTCCCAAGATGCAAAAAGTAATCCTAAGAAGTTTTTTCAATATTGTAGTAGAAAAAGGAAAGTTAAGGATGTAAGTGCATTAAGAATAAAGAAGGAACTTTGGTTTATAATAATAAGGATATTGCTAACACACTAAACAGATACTTTGTTGAGAGCTTTACTAGAGAAGAGGTTATAAATATGCCTAAATGTATAGACATGGTACAGAATGTTTTGGAGGAATTTGAGATGAGGGATGTAGAAGTACTACAAAAACTACAAACACTTAAGACAAATAAGGCAGCATGCCCGAATGGCATGTATCCCAGAGTACTCAAAGAACTTGGGGAAATTATATATAAACCATTGACAGATATTTTCATTCAATCCATAATCACTGGAGAAATACCAGATGACTGGAAGCAGGGTAGTATAATTCCAATATATAAGAAGGGGGACCGTACTGACCCAGGGAACTATAGGCCTGTCAGTTTTAACTTGCATCGCATGTAAAATGCTGGAATGTATTATTAGGGATAAGTTGGAATCATTCTTGAAAAATAATAGTATTTTAAGGGAGAGCCAACATTGTTTTCTCAAAGGGAGGTCATGCCTAACAAACCTCCTGGACTTTTTTGAAGAGTCTACAAATTGTGTTGACCTGAACCAGGCTTATGATATCATATATTTGGACTTTCAGAAAGCATTTGACAAGGTACCACATGAGAGGCTCATTGCTGAAATGAATTCAGTAGAAATTGCAGGAGTAGTTTCAGAGTGGGTTCATAATTGGCCGTATCTGACCTCGGTGCTGTGGGCAGTGGTGTCCCGCAGGGATCGGTGCTGGGACCTCTGCTCTTCCTTATTTACATAAATCATCTTGATATGGATGTTAGTAGCAAAATAGATAAATTTGGAGATGATACTAAACTTGGGGGTTTGGCAAACAGTTTGGAATCGACTAAAGCAGGGGTCGGCAACCTGCGGCTCCGGAGCCGCATGCGGCTCTTTGAGCCTTATGTTGCGGCTCCGCGTGGCTTGGGAAAATAAATAATAAGTATCCAATTGAATCGGGCGCAAAATTGGCGTAGCACCCCCTTGACAGAAAATCCGAGGGGCAATAATTCTTTTCGCGTTGCACCCCCGGTCCGCGAAATAAATGAACTGGTCGCAGCTTTTTTGCTGCGACCGATTCATTTGCACCCTCCCCCCGACAGAAAATGGTGCGGCTCCCAGTGTTTTCTTTTCCGTGGAAACCGGGTCCAAATGGCTCTTTGAGTGTTATGGGTTGCCGACCCCTGGACTAAAGTAATCCAAGATGATTTAAACAAAATCCAAAAATGGGCAGATACATGGCAGATGACATTCAATATTGCTAAATGTAAAGTTATGCATGTGGGAAATAAAAACATTAGACAGGAGTATTTTATGGGAGGAGAAAAGTTAGAAGGTGTTCAATTTGAAAAAGACATAGGAATTGTAGTTCTAGCAGAACAAGAGGCCACAGGTGGAAATTAGTTCCACACAGATATTAGGCAAATTATGCACAGATATTAGGAAGTTTTTCTTTACAAAGAGAGTTGTCAATGCCTGGAACAGCTTGCCAGGTCGGGTAGTAGAGGCAGAAACACTTGGGCTATTCAAGTCCAGGCTAGATGTAGTACTAGATAGTCTTTAGATTCTCTTTAGATTAGGACATGACGAGCCTAGATCACGTTCTCGTCATTATGTATTCTTGTTCTTATGTTAGCAATGCATTAGTATTGTTAGCATATTGTGCTAGCAGTGTATTAGTACAGTAGTGTAATAGCATTATGTTAGCATAGTGTGTTAGCAGTGTATTAGTACAGTAGTGTAATAGCATTATGTTAGCATAGTGTGTTAGCAGTGTGTTAGTACTGTAGTGTAATAGTATTGTGTTAGCATAGTGTGTTAGCAGTGTAGTGTAATAGTATTGTGTTAGCATAGTGTGTTAGCAGTGTATTAGTACAGTAGTGTAATAGCATTATGTTAGCATAGTGTGTTAGCAGTGTAACAGTAATGCAGTCTATTAGTAGTGTAGTGTATTAGTAGTGTAGTCTATTAGTGGTGTAGTCTATTAGTAGTGTAGTGTATTAGTAGTGTAGTGTATTAGTAGTGTAGTGTATTAGTGGTGTAATGTCCCCCTCTGTCTCGTTCACAGGAGCAGCTTCTCAAACAGCAGCAGCAGTGGCAGCAGCAGCAACAGCAGCAACAGCAGCAGCAGCAGCAGCAGCAGCACAGCCAGGCTGCCCAAAACGCTCTGGCGCCCCCACCCCCGGCCCCCCAGGGCCCGGCCCCCGCTGCCTCGCCCCAGTCAGCGGCCAAACAGCCCCCGCTCTACCCCCCCGCGTCGCTCGGACGGCCCCCTCAGCTCCCCATGAACTTTGACCCCCGCTGGGTGATGATGAATCCTTACCTGGACCCTCGGATGATGCAGGGCCGCCCCATGGACTACTACCCCCCCAGCATGCACCCCTCCGGTCAGTCTGTGCTCCGTCCCAGCATGCACCCCTGCGGCCAGTCAGGCTAAAGCAGGGTCAGCCAATGAGGGCCCTTTTCTGTGTCACCCCAACTTCTGCTCTCAATTATTTCATTAGAGCCCATGTTTATAGGCTTAGGCATTATTTTGTGCATTGATTGCCTTATTGCTACCTTTGAATTGTGGCTACAGATTTACCTACAGGGTCCTAGTTTAACTATGTGGTTGCTCCTAGCACCCAGGAACTGTACTTCCCACTAGGGTGGCTTTCAGCTAAACTGTTCTTGACTACGGTTAACACTTTGTTGTACGTCGCTCTGGATAAGAGCGTCTGCCAAATGCCTATAATGTAATGTAATGTAATTAGGCCAGCCACCTATGTGATCTGACATTTCAGCTCCGTTTCTTGATAGGTTTGTGAACGACAGCTGACAACTGTTCTCGTGTGAAACGTTTTTATTATGATCTAATCCGAGTGAAGCAGCAGTGACGTAAACAGCTTATTGAGCCAGGGTGATTGGTGGAAACAAAAACCTGCACACGCACCGACCGGCCCTCCAGGGTTCGAGGCTAGCAGGGCAGACGTGCGATGATGCGATTGCAAGCATGCCGTTCTGTGAGCACAGTCAACACAGTTTTTACCGTTGTGTGCGTGTAGTGTAATGGTTAGGGAGCTGGGTTTGTAACTCATAGGTTGCAGGTTCAATCCCCAGGTGGGGCACTGCTGTTGTACCCTTGAGCAAGTTACTTAACCTGAATTGTTTCAGTTAATATCCAGCTGTATAAATGGATTGTATGTAAAGAAATGTAAACTTTGTAAGTCGCTCTGGATAAGAGCGTCTGCGAAATGCCTAAAAATGTAAAATGTACGTGTGTGTGCGTTCGTTCGTGCGTGCGCGTGTGTGTGCATGTACGTGTGTGTGCATTGTGTGCATGTTCGTTCGTGTGTGTGTGTGTGCATGCCTCCGGGTGGTCTAGCGTGTGTGAGGGCCTCCCGGGTGGTCTAGCGGTTACAGCGTTCGCCGCTGGCCACCGAGACCAGGGTGTCAGAAGGGGGCAGTAATGTTGTTAGCGTGCGCCAGAAATGGTTTGCTTGTGAAATTTGAAGCATGCCTTCATCGCTGTACTTTGCCAAAACCTTTTTTGTTTTGTAGCGTTAAGACGCTCTGGAGAAGAGCGTCCCGCTAAACGCTTAAAGCGTAGCTAAAGGTGTTCCCGTGGTCTCTGTTGTCCCCCCCGTCCCAGGAATGATGGGGCGAGAGCGCTCTGATTCGGGAGGCTCCGGGTCCGACCCCTTCGACCGCAGCAGCAGCAGCAGCAGCAGCAGCAGCAGCAGCAGCAGCAGCACCCCCACGCCCACCGTGGGACGCCCCCCATGGACCCCAAACTGGCCTGGGGGCCCGAGGTGTTCCCCCCGGGGCCCGGAGAGGCCCGGAGCCTGAGCTCGCCGCTCAGACAGAAGCAGCCGCATGAGGAAGAGGAGGGAGGCAAAGGGCCCAGGTGAGAGGAAGAGCAGCGTCGTGCATCGTAACCGCGTGAGGGGCGATGTGGTTCTGTGTGGCTCAGTAGGTAGAGCATGGTGTTGGCAATGCTTAGGTTGTGGGTTCAATCCCCATTGGGACCACGTATACTGAGAAATGTATGCATTCACTACTGAAAGTCGCTTTGGATAAAAGCGTCTGCTAAGTGGCATATACTATACTATACTATGTACTAGGGGTGGCCACTTGTGTCAAAAACGTGGAAAACCTTAATTTGAAATACTTTTATGCCCTTTTAGACCACCGTTAAAATTCCTGCAGATCTGCTCTCACCACTGTTCTTCATTGAGTTTGACTGACTGGCCGTGTTTTGTGTTGAGAAGCTGTCAGGGATCTGGAGAAGTAATACAATAATAATAATATATGCTATTTAGCAGACGCTTTTATGCAAAGCGACTTACAGTAGTGAGTGCATACATTTTTCAGTATATGTGGCCCCAGTGGGAATTGAACCCATAAGCGTTGCCAGTGTGATGCCTACTAAGCCACGCAGAACCACGCTCTACCTACTGAGCCACACAGAACCACGCTCTACCTACTGAGCCACACAGAACCACGCTCTACCTACTGAGCCACACAGAACCACGCTCTACCTACTGAGCCACACAGAACCACGCTCTACCTACTGAGACACACAGAACCAGGCTCTACCTACTGAGACACACAGAACTACGCTGTACCAACTGAGCCACACAGAACCACACTCTACCTACTGAGCCACACAGAACCACACTCTACCTACTGAGCCACACAGAACCACGCTCTACCTACTGAGCCACACAGAACCATGTTCTACCTACTGAGGGACACAGAACCACGCTCTACCTACTGAGCCACACAGAACCACACTCTACCTACTGAGCCACACAGAACCACACTCTACCTACTGAGCCACACAGAACCACGCTCTACCTACTGAGCCACACAGAACCATGCTCTACCTACTGAGACACACAGAACCACGCTCTACCTACTGAGCCACACAGAACCACGCTCTACCTACTGAGCCACACAGAACCACGCTCTACCTACTGAGCCACACAGAACCACGCTCTACCTACTGAGCCACACAGAACCACGCTCTACCTACTGAGCCACACAGAACCACGCTCTACCTACTGAGACACAACCACCACGCTCTACCTACTGAGCCACACAGAACCACGCTCTACCTACTGAGCCACACAGAACCACGCTCTACCTACTGAGCCACACAGAGCCACGCTCTACCTACTGAGCCACACAGAACCACGCTCTACCTACTGAGCCACACAGAACCACGCTCTACCTACTGAGCCACACAGAACCACGCTCTACCTACTGAGCCACACAGAACCACGCTCTACCTACTGAGCCACACAGAAGTGAAGTTTGCGGGGGGTGTGAGTAGGATGGGGTGGGGCAAGAGGATGATTCAGGACTGTGAGTCTGACCTGGTGATTTTTCTACCTGTTCTAACCCCTCCCCCAGGAGTGACACGCCTCCAGTGCGTCTGCGTGAGGGCGTGGCCCCCAGCTCGCCGTCGGGCTCCTCCAATCAAACGCCCCCGCCCCCACGCCCCCACCACCAGCCCTTCATCACGGGGAGGGCCAACTACAGCGGCTTCCCCGACGGGCCCCGGGCGGCCCCCCACCAGCAGAGGGGCGGCGGCTTCGGCCCCCAGGACGAGGGCCCCAGGGGGGGCCAGATCTGGGGGGGCCCGCACCCCCACTACGACCGCAACGGCCGGGCCGAGCTCTCCCCGCTGGAGGGCAACCCCCACGCCCACCCCCACCCCCCACTTCCCCTCGCACGCCCACAAGGCCGCGGAGAACGGGCGGGACAGGGCCGGGGAGGGCGCCGCCTCCAAGAAGGGCCCCCACTCCTCCTCCTCCACCTCTCCGCCCCTCCGCCCCGCCGCCGGCCTCTCTTCCTCCTGCTCCTCCTCCTCGTCCTCCTCGTCCTCCGCCCGGGACGACAAGCTGCCCCCCGCGGCAGGAGCAGGACGGGGCCCCCGCGGCCCCACCCCCCCTGGCCAGGAAGGCCGAAAAGGCCCCCTCGTCCTCCTCCTCCTCGTCCCACCCGCACCCCAAACCCGGGGCTCGCGGGCGGGACCACAGGACGGAGACGCAGTGGGGCCCCAGGCCCGGCGGCAGCGGGGCCAGGAAGTCCGGCGCCACGGCGACGGGCGGTAACGCGGGCGACGAGCCGGCCAATCACGCGCAGCAGCAGCAGCCGCCAGGCGGGGCCGGCAAGAGGGCAGGCCCGATCAAGAGGCCGGCGCTGAGGGACACGAAGAGGGAGGAAGGGGAAGGAGGCGGAGACAAGGGGCCGGGGCCCGCCAAGGACAAAGAGCAAGATGGCCACCAGCCCCCCCCAAGCAGGACGCCGCCCCCAACGCCGCGCCCGGGAAAGAGGATCCGCCCCCGACGGCCAAGGCCAGGAACGGAGGGAAGGAGCGGAGGAGGAGGGGGAGGGAAAGGGCCCAAAGAGACGGACGGCAGCGCGCCCCCCCAGGGCCACCCCCCCTCGTCCAGACGGGGCGAGCGCGAGCGCTCCTACGAGCGGGGGGGCGGGGCCGGGGGCCCGTACCACCACCCGGCGCCCACCAGGGGCAGCAGAGCGGCGCGAGGCCGCGGCGAGTTCTACGGGCGGGGCCGGGGTTACAGGGGCGCCTACGCAGGGGGAGGGCCCGGGGGCGGGGCCAGCGCGCGAGGCCGCGCCGGGGGGAGGAGCCGAGACTACCGCGCGGCGACCGGCGGCGGTTACCACGGCACCCAGGAGCCATTCAAAGGGGAGGCGGGAGGGGGAGGGGGAGGGGGGGGGGGCCGGCACGGGCACCACGGGGGCGGAGCCCAGCAGCAGCCCAACCCGGGCCGCGCCCGCAACCGCAGCGAGACGCGCAGCGAGGGCTCCGAGTACGAGGAGGTGCCCAAGAGACGGAGGCAGAGGGGCTCGGAGACGGGCAGCGAGAGCGCGGCCAGCGACCCCGCCCACTCCGACAAGGAGGACAGGAAGCAGCCCGGCCACGCCCCGCCCGCCGCGCCCCGCCCCGCCCAGCCCCGCGTCTTCACCCCGCGCGGCGTCCCGTCCAGGCGGGGCCGGGGCGCGGGGGGCCGGGGGCCGGGGCGGGGGCCTTCAGGGGCGGGGGAGGGGTTGTGTCTGGCGCTCACCGCTCGGGGAACAGCGCCCCCCACGGCTGGGCGCCCAGGTCTGCGGCCTCGTCGTCTGGCCGGAAGCAGCAGCAGCAGCAGCAGCAGCAGCAGCAGCAGCAGCAGCCCTCCCCCACGAAGGACGCCGGGCGTGGGGGAGGGGAGAGGAGGGACAAGGCGGCCGATTCGGGACACGCCCAGGGCGCTAACCCCGCCCCCGCGGCCCCACCGCCGGCCCCGCCCACCGCCCCCCAGCAGGGCTCTTCTTCTGAGAACGGGAGCGCGGGACCCCCCCCGCTCCCCTCGGCCGGCGGGCCCCCCCCTCCCAACTCGGCGGGCCCGGTCCCCGCCCCCTTCCCGCCCCGCGGCGGGTTCGAGAGGCCCCCCCGGAGGCGCAGGCACGGCCGGTCCCAGCACCAGCAGGACAAGCCCCCGCGGTTCCGCCGGCTGAAGCAGGAGCGCGAGAACGCCCGAATCAACGGGCAGCCCCGCCCGGCCTCGCCCCCCGCCCGCGACACGCCCCAGGACACGCCCAACGCCAACCATAGCAACCACAGCCTGGCGACCGGCGCCAACAGCAACAACAACAACGCTCACCTGGGCGGGCAGAGCCTCAACAGCCACCCTGCTCCGCCCGCGCACCACCACAACCACGCCAGCCCAGCAGGGGGCGCCAAGTCCCCCGACGTCTCCAACCAGAACTCAGACCAGGCCAACGAGGAGTGGGAGACGGCCTCGGAGAGCAGCGACTTCAACGACTTCAGAGAGAGGGAGGGAGGAGGAGGAGTGGGAGGAGGAGGAGGAGGAGGTAGGGGAGGAGGAGGAGGACGGCCGTACCCCTCCCACCATCACCACCACCCATCAGGGAGAGGGGGAGGAGGAGGAGGAGGAGGAGAGCGAGAGCGAGAGCGAGAGATGACCGCGAAAGAATCGGCGGCCAACAAGAGAAGCTTCTCCAGCCAGAGGCCTGGGATGGAGCGGCAGAACCGCAGAGTGAATGTGGGCTCCGGAGGAGGAGGAGGAGGAGGAGGAGGTGGAGGAGGGGGGGGGGGGAGGAAGGGGCCCCCGGGGGCCTCCAGGTGGGGGCGGTGGCTCCGGAGGTGGTAACCGCGGTGACAGGCGGGGCAACTGGCCCTCCCCCAAAAACCGGAAGTGAAATGAAAAATTTTGAGAACATTTCAACAAGCGATCCCCCCCCCCCCCCCTCTCTCTCCCGCGCCCCCACCCCATCCCCCCTCTCCTGCCCTCTTCTGCCTCCACCCCTCACATATTAGCACATTATTGTACATTCTATATATAAGGAGACGGCATACATGCTCACTCTCTCTCTCTCTCTCTCTCTCTCTTTCTCTCTCTTCTCTCTCTGTCTCTTGGTTTTTACATTCATCCTCTGCTCCTGTCACTCACCCCCCTCCTCCCTCTCTCTCCCTCTCTCTCTCCCTCTCTCTCTCCCTCTCTTTCTCCCTCTCTCTCTCCCTCTCTCTGTTGTATATTAAAGACCCCCTTCCCCCAATCAGTTTTAATGGAAGTTTCATCCTTTGACGGAACGTAAAGGAAGGAGGTTTGCGCATACAAGCACAACCTGCCCCAGTGCAGCCCAGACACACGCCCCAGTGCAGCCCAGACACACGCACCACTGCAGCCCAGACACACACCCCAGTGCAGCCCACATGCTCCACTGCAGCCCAGACACACGCCCCAGTGCAGCCCAGACACACGCCCCAGTGCAGCCCAGACACACGCACCACTGCAGCCCAGACACACGCCCCAGTGCAGCCCAGACACACGCACCAGTGCAGCCCAGACACACGCCCCAGTGCAGCCCAGACACACGCCCCAGTGCGGCCCAGACACACGCCCCAGTGCAGCCCAGACACACGCCCCAGTGCAGCCCAGATGCCCCAGTGTAAAGCTGTGTGTTTGGGTCGGTCACATGTCCACAGTGTTGGTCGAGCAGTGTCCTGGTTTCACATGGTTTCCAGGCCAGTGTTTATATTTATGTACCTGTATATTTATACCACAGTCAGGGCTGGGGGGTGCTACTCAAGATGGCAGTTCTGCATTTTTTTCCTTTTTTGGGTGGGTGGTGGGGGTACGGGGGTTATGTATTTTAACGAGAACAATTGTACAATAGATTATTTTGTGCTTTGTTTCCTTTTGTTGTTGGTTTTTTTTTTTTTGCCTGAAATTTTTCAATTTGAATTTCAGCCTCAGAAGTGTTTGAGGTCATTTTGTCTTTTTTTTTTTTTTTGTTTTTTTTTTTTCTCGTTTTTGCTGCAAAGCAGGTCATTAAAAATATCTTTTTTTGTACAACGCCCTTTTGATGTGAGTTTCTGACCTCCACTCCATCTCAGCCTGGCTGCAGCATCGCGCTCACGCTCGCCCGGGCTCTGTGTGCGCCGCTGTCTCTGCTGCTTGGTTAAAAACATGGCGTGGGCCACTTGGCTGACCTGCTCTTTGTGTCTTTTGTTCGCCCCTCAGTTACGCCTCAATTTATTCTGATATGATTTTTCAACATGCAGTGGTTCGATTGTACCTGCAAAAAAAACAAAAAAAATTCTCAAAAGAAAAATTGTCTTTTGTTACTTGGTTTTTGGTTGCTTTAAGGTGGATTTTCTCAAATGATTTCTTACAGTTGAGGAAAGGTTCCTTAAATGACTCCCTTTTCCCGTATTTTCTTTCTATTTTTTTTCTATTTGACTGCTTTCTGAGAATAAACCATGTCTGAGATAAATTGTTCATATTTTTTCATACAGACGGGGGGGAAAAAAGAGTCCTTCCTCCTCCTCTCTTGTCTCCAAACCTCGCCGTTACATTGAGAAACCTTTTCTTTGAACAAAATCATCCTTCTAGAGTAGAGTAGGCTGGTCCACTGGAAACACTCCTGTAGTGGCATTTGGTTTTGTGTGTGTGTGTGTGTGTGTGCGTGTGTGCGTGCGTGTGCGTGTTAATGCCTGCCTGATTGGCTGTTACTTTGTGTACTACATCTTCCTCCGGTCCCATGAAGCCAGTATGGGGCTGTGGTTGCGGTTGTGTGGCATCGCTACGTCTGCGTGTTTGTGTTCCTGTCTGCGCACCAGGACGTCTTGTGCTGTAGATCATCTTTCCTCACCCCGGCCAAAGCGCAACGCCCCCACCCCCCAGACAAAGTAACAGCAACATTAATGAAACCACGTGAGAAAGTTGTTGTGGGTTTAGTGTTGAACAGAAGTGAGGAAGAGTGCGTTGAGGAGGTGGTTTCTGCTGTTGAGAGTGATGGCAGCAGCTATGCAACGTCCCACCTGCTGCATTTACAACAGATCGGCCAGGCAACAGCTTTGCAAAGACAAGAAATGGCTTCTTTTTTTTTATTTCTTTCATCGCCTATGTTAACGAAAAATATGTGAACTATAAGGGTATGGTACACTGTGACCTTGATAAATATCAATCATACATACACACACACACACACACATTGTCAAACACCCTTTTAGGAAAGGGCAGCAGCCAGGTTGCAGCAGTTCAAACGCTTGTTCTTGTGCGTGCGCCACTGTTGATGCGCCCGCTGTAAGTTGGGGTTTTCTCTGTTGTGTAGAAAAAGCCTGCAGTTTGAGAGTGACGTTTTTGGTGTGGTGCGAGGATGTTTGAAGCGCATGCATGCACGTGTGTGTGTGTGTATTTCTGCGCTTCTGCGCATGTGTGCGTGAATCCAAAGTGTCAAAGACGTGTGTTAACCCCACAGCTGAGGCCCGAGGCCTGTGCTTTTAACAGAATACGAAAGGATGCCGTCTTGTCCCCACCCCCACCATTCACTTCTATACATTCTAGTGTGTGTATATGTAAATCCAAAAGAACAATTCCAACAACAGCTGACAGGGTGTTTGGACAGCAGTGCTAAACTGACTTTTATATTTGTATTATTATTATTATTATTATTATTATTTAAGAAACTAAGAAGACTAATGGAGCGGGTAATTGTCTTTTTTCACGAGGCATGAACTGAACAGGAGACGACGCCGGCTTCAGTCCTGCCCCCTTCTCTTCGAGACGTAGTTCCACTTGGACATGTTCGAACCCTTCCTGCCTCAGTCCCCCAGAAGGCCCTTGCGTGCGCGCCTCGTTTGCCTCCGTGCTCTAGAGCAAGGCGTGCTCTCCTCTTTTTCACAAACGCAAAGATTGTAACATATTTCCGGCATTGCTGCGATACCTGGAGAGGTGTGAGTTATCATTTTAACATTATGGTTTGTAAATGGAAACTGTAATATACACACACGTATGTATATTGGTATGTATCCAAGTTCGTCTGCCCCAACTTGCATTCCCACACATAAATGTTGCCATTTTTTTTGTTTTTTTGTTTTTTTTTAAAGTTCAAGGGAGCAATGTACAAGCAGAGAAGTGTCTTATTATGATAAAAAAAAATTATACAGAGGAAAAAAAAAAAAGTTCAATAAATTTCTTTTGTTTTAAAGGAAATGCTTTACTTGTCTTGATTGATTGGTTTCTCCAAATGGCTGAAGTTGCGGTTGTTGAGTGACAGGGGGACACACCCATACCAATAGGGGGCGACCTTGGTCACCAGTGTTCTGAGTTACAGGTAACTGCCAAAATACAGGGATACTAGTGGCGCTGTCATGGTGTGCGGTGCAATTTCCTGTCATGGTTTAGGTCCACTCAACCCCTTAGAGGGCAAGATAAACACCAATAAATACAAAGCCATTCTGAGGGATCACCTCAGGGGTGATCAGTCAGGCAGTGTGGTATAATGGTTAGGGAGCTGGGCTTTTAGCTACATTTCTTGCAGGTTCAATCCCCAGGTGGGACACTGCCGTTGTACCCTTGAGCAAGGTACTTAACCTGAATTGCTTCAGTTAATATCCAGCTGTATAAATGGAGTGTAAAGCAATGTAAACTAAGTCGCTCTGGATAAGAGCGTCTGCTAAATGCCTATAATGTAATGTAATCACCTTCATCCTCTGGTGAAGTATTTCTTCTACCCTGATGGGAGTGCTCTCTTCCAGGATTACATTGCCCCCCCATCCACAGGGCACGAGTGGTCACCGAATGGTTTGATGAGCTGAAACGATGTAGACCATATGCCAGGATTACCAGATCTGGCCCACAAATCCAAATTCGGTCCTGGTTTTCCCTTCTCCCAGGTAGTTAATTGAACAATTGGTGTAAATGATTGGCCTTCGCACCTGACTCCCAGGTAAAGGGAGGGTGGAGAAACAGCGGTGATCGGCCCACAAGGACCGTGATTTCAATATCCCTGCCACGTGCCATGCCACGGCCATCTCAGTCAACAGATCTCAACCCAATTGAACACTTACGGGAGATTCTGGAGCGAGCGTTTTCCGCCACCATCAACAAAACACCAAATTATGGAATTACTCATAGAAGAATGGTGTTGCGTCCCTCCAATAAGAGTTCCAGACACTTGTAGTGTCTTTGCCAGGGTGCTTTGAAGCTGTCCTTGTAGCTCGTGGTGGCCCAGCAACCTATTAAGACATTTTATGTTGGTGTTTCCTTTATTCTGGCAGTTACATTCAAAATGGTCAATGGAACAGCCTTGCACTGGGACATTGCAGCACACGATGTGCTAGCGGACCAACTTTATAATGTCGAAAATGTTAGTGTTTCCGCATGTGTAGCTGCGCATTGTTTTGAAAGTGCGTATAGGGGGGCAGGTGGGGGTTTCCTCTCTCACTGTTTTAAAAAATATTTTATTAACCTCGTACTCTGCCCCTACACCTCACCAGAAAAGCAGTTTTGGGCTACTTCATTTCGTCGAGGGTCACCCTTCAAACAGCAATGGAAACCGTTGACGTTGACGTTCTGCGTTAAACGCTAACACTTGCTGAACCGTTTTTCTCTCGGCCAGTGCGTTCACCCTGTTAGCGATGAGCGAATCACGTCGACGAAGAGAGCCTGTGACGAATGCTGAACCAATAGAAATTGACCGTCGACTTTTATGCAAATACGCAGTAATGCATTGCGGGTGCCTCAATTGCACAACTTTAGCAACATTCGTTTCTATATTGAACCGTGTAACCCACAAATACCCAACTCAGCGATCTACCTGGCCTTAACACAAACTTGTATAACAAACAGAATCTTAATTCGAGGTCTTATATACCACTGCTCGTTTCTTGATCAATGAAGAAGTCACCGATGCTTGAAGCGATTAGAGTTCGTGGATGCCGGTGAAGCCATGATGAGGCGCACGACACATGCGCACTGAGAGCTTCCTACACTTCATCAATTAGGTACACTGTCATGATTGATTGATATGGTTTCCTTTATTTCTGTCCCGTATTGCATTCTTAATGATGGCGACATAATTGATTTGAAATGTGCCACATTTGTATTACGCAATTGGCTATTAGTCAACCGACTAGCATAGTTTAAAGAGACTTAGTTACGTGTCCGAGCTGCAAAAGATGGCGACTTGTGGTATCATGTTTGTACACCGATACCAGGGATAATCACAGAATGCAACAGTTGTTGACAGTTGTACTTCCCTGGAAGTACCTGTCGGTTTTATTTGCTGAATTGAAGAGTCCCTTCTCCCAGAAACGAAGGGATCTGCTAGTCGTGTTGGAGTATTTGTTGTATGTCAACAAATTGTGCCGTGGCTTTGAGGGCGAGCCTGACTCGAGGTTAATCGTTGCTTTTATACGCAGTTCGTTGACCGTGAACCACCGCTAGCTCTAGCGTGGAGCGACACCGTGGATGAAACGTGTTGCTGCAGGATCGACTCTTGAGTCCGAGGGAGATGCGCGGCAAGACTATACTTTCAGGGATCATTTCTATAGTGTTCAACTTGAGAAATGCGTTTCTAAAGTGTTTGGTCTCGCTAATCACGATGACGAGCGTCGGCATCTCTTTCTGAGCGCGAAGCGGGCGCAGATCCGCGATTTAATCGTGCGGTCTGTGCCATTGATGACCGTTCCGATCCGCTTTTGCAGATGGGAGGAAAGAGATGCGATCGGAGTGATCAGCAACATCTATTGACGTGCAAATATCAGAATTCAAATTCAAAAAGTACTTTCAACGCTATTCTCATCCCTCTAATTTAATTCCATCACGTAGGCTAGCTGTAAACAATTAGTTACCGTTTCAGTCAAATAAAATAGCGAAATAAATCACTACAGCTACATGAAGTAAATTCAATAATTTCATCTCATCCCATAACTCTAATAAATGTAAAAAGTAATCTATATCACAAAAAGATAAGGTTTTTTGGGGGGGGTGAGCGAAGTTAGCTAACAGCTCCCACATTCCCATGTAAATCTGTCCTGTCCGTCAACCTTCCGTCTCTTTTAATTGACGTGAGAGCACACCAATCAACGTCGACCATTACAATAACTACTTCCGGGTTATCCAGTAGCGGCTGGGGGCTGTACCGGAAGCGGTTGTCCTAAGTATACAGCTTACGACAGTTGGTTGTAAGCGGAGATAGCTGGAGTTCCGGGGTTCGCCTTTTCAGGTTGTTAACAACCCCCCAAAAAAACAATACTTGCCATTTGATTGCTACTGAAACCTTAGCCCACGAAGACGGGTAAGTCTCAGAATTTGTGATCTTGAAAATTCTTGTGTGAACCGTTGAAAAATTGATCATTTTCATTTGTCGTAGATCGGCCGGTGCGCCATGTTGAATCGCTGCGAATGTGGTGCATTATTTTTCCTGTAACTCAAAAACGGGGATAATCGAATATAAAAAAACCTTGCAACTATGTAACTATGCTCAAATAAAATCATGGCAAACAAACACTTCCACTAGATCGAGTAAGGATAGCAGCGAAGCATCTGTACAGCGGTGCATTTAGTGGGCTCTCCAGTTAGCATTAGCTAGCTCGGTAGTGTGTGTGTGTGTTGGTCGCGTTCTGCACTGATGGATAGCGCGTTTCTTATGGCGCAGTGCACTTGCTACCTAATGTTGCCTAAAATGTTGGCTATCGGTCGCTATATTACCTAGCGTGCTAGCATTCGAGTAGAGTAGAGCGAGCTCCTAGTTATGTCAGAAGCGTAACCGTATTAGCGGAGCCAGTTTACTAAATCATCTATGAAACGCGCGTCGCAAGCAGTTCTGCATGAACCAGCCACTCAGTGTTGTATGGAAATTGTTCGACTTGTTCGCCCGCAGTCAGTTAGCTGGCAGTTTCTACGACGTGTGTGTCTCTGAACTGCATTGCCAGAGGATCCAGAGACGTTGGGAGGGAGTGGGTTTATAGCGAACGGGGACTGTTTGTGTGCTGCGCGTGTGTGTGTGTGGATGAATTGACGTGGGTGCGTCCACGACTCAGATAAGAGAACCGCGAGATGAGCAGCTCCGAAGAGGTGTCGTGGATCTCCTGGTTCTGTGGACTGAGGGGGAACGAGTTCTTCTGCGAGGTGAGGACGTGTCCCAGCCTCGAACCAGATTTCCTCATCGCTGGCTGGAAATATGTGTGCAAAGCATTTCAACGAATTACAACCGATCTATCTCTCCGGTTCAGGTGGATGAAGACTATATCCAGGACAAGTTTAATCTGACGGGACTTAATGAACAGGTGCCCCATTATCGCCAGGCCTTGGACATGATCCTGGACCTGGAGCCTGGTCAGTGTGTGTGTGTGTGTGTGTGTGTGTGTGTGTGTGTGTGTGTGTGTATAAAGTGCTGTGTGTGTGTGTGTGTGTGTGTGTGTGTGTGTGTTGTATAAAGTGCTGTGTGTGTGTGTGTGTGTGGTATAACATGGTGTGTGTGTGTGTGTGTGTTGTATAAAGTGCTGTGTGTGTGTGTGTGTGTGTGTGTGTGTGTTGTATAAAGTGCTGTGTGTGTGTGTGTGTGTGTGTGTGTGTGTGTGTGTGTGTGTGTGTGTGTGTGTGTGTGTGTGTGTGTGTTATAACATGCTGTGCGTGTGTATATTATCTCTCACCTCAGATGAGGAGCTGGAGGATAACCCGAATCAGAGTGACCTGATTGAGCAGGCAGCGGAGATGCTGTACGGTCTGATCCACGCTCGCTACATCCTCACCAACCGCGGCATCGCGCAGATGGTACGGGTCCACCGCTCGCACGGCGCCGTTTATGGCGTGGTTTATGGCGTGGTAGCACAGCGTTGGCAACGCTTAGGTTGAGGGTTCAATCCCCACTGGGGCCACATATACTGAAATATGTATACATTCACTACTGTAAGTCGCTTTGGATAAAAGCGTCTGCTAAATGGCATATATTATTATATATTATGCTCTCACGCCCACTTACGTTCCACTGGATTAATGTTTTCTCTCCTCTCGCTTTTCTTGTCTCTTCTCTGCTTCTCAGTTGGAGAAATACCAGCAGGGAGATTTTGGCTATTGTCCCAGAGTTTACTGTGAGAACCAGCCAATGCTGCCCATTGGTGAGTCAGTGTGTGTATCCTGTATTATCCTCTCTCTCTCAGTCACTCTCAGTGCAGTGTTAATGTCTCTCTCCCTCTCTCTCTCAGTGCAGTGTTAATTCCTCTCTCAGTGCAGTGTTAATGCACTGCAGTGTCCAGTTAGTGCAGTGTTGTGTGCGCTGTATTAAATGTGCTGTGTGTGTGTGTGTGTGTGTGTGTGTGCGCGCGCGCGTGTGATTGGTCAGGGCTGTCGGACATCCCCGGCGAGGCCATGGTGAAGCTGTACTGCCCTAAGTGCATGGACGTGTACACGCCCAAGTCTTCACGCCACCACCACACGGACGGGGCGTACTTTGGGACCGGATTCCCCCACATGCTGTTCATGGTGCACCCAGAATACCGATCCAAACGACCCGCCAACCAGTTTGTGCCCAGGTGAGATCCGAGGGAGGGAAACCTCGGGATGAATCGTGTGACCGCCCTGGTTCATTAACGAGTGCTCACACCTGCCACACTTTCCAAGCACTGTCTGTATTCTCTGATTTCGTTGCTTGTGTTAATTCAGATAAATTACCAAAAAAAAGTTTTGTTTTTTAGTTACTACTTTCTGTACTGTGTATAAAGGTTTGGTGTCTGGTTTTGGTATTTTTTCCACTCTAGATCTTTTGAAGTATAATATTTTTTGTGTGCTTCAAGTTTATTGCCAGAGCCTAGGTCTGACAGTATTTATTTTTCTCTCTCTCTCTCCCTCACTCTCTCTCTTTCTCTCCCTCTCTCCATCTCCTCTCTCTCCCTCACTCTCTCTTTCTCTCCCTCTCTCCATCTCTTTCTCTCTCTCTCCATCTCCTCCTCCCTCACTCTCTTTCTCTCCCTCTCTCCATCTCCTCTCCCCTCTCCCTCTCTCTCCCTCTCTCCATCTCCACTCCCTCTCTCTCTCTCTCTCTCTCCCTCTCTCTCTCCCTCTCTCTCTCCCTCCCTCCCTCTCTCAGGCTTTATGGTTTTAAGATCCACCCTATGGCGTATCAGCTGCAGCTGCAGGCAGCGTCCAGCTTCAAGAGCCCGGTGAAGGCCATTCGCTGAAGCCCGGGGGCGGGGGGGGGTCTGCCCTACGCCAAACGTTCATTGTTTTTTTCATGAGGTCAGGGGGTCAGGGGTTGATGATTGGGAAGGTCACATATGGTCACGCCTACAGTGGCTTTCTGTGTGTCTTACACGCACGCACACGCACGCACACACACACACGCACACACATACAGCGATGCTGGGCCACATTTTCCAGTTGTATTATTTATGTAGGTCATATCAGGTTTGGGGACACTCTGTTTTAGCGCTGTTCAGGTTTGTTGCCCAAATGTGCATTCTGTGTTTCTGCATCCTTAAAGATGTATCCCTGACCCCTGCTCTCCGAACTGAGAGGGCAAACCTTGATTTTAGTGAAGTTGCAATCATTCAGTACGAATCATAAATTATTGTTTATTTGTTTGTTTTGTAACTGTAACCAAGATTGAGACCTCACAATAAAACTTTTTTTTTTTTTCATAAAAAAAAAAAAAAAAATGAAAAGAAAGAAAGACATTTTGTGTCTGAGTCTCGTCTGTTCTCTTCTCCTCACTTGTCTCATCGGGAGCCTGAGCCCCAGGTGTGTCTGGGTGCGTGCGTGTGTGTGGCGGGGTTGGGGGGTTGGGGGGTTGGGGGCCGGGAGCTCTTAACACTGAAATGCTGCCCTCGGGAAATAAAAAATATGAACTGGCCTTTTGAATCCCCCTCTTCAAAATATTTAAAAGTAAGCATTTACCCCCCTCCCTCCCCTCTCCTCCAGCACAGTGTCCCCATCAATACACTGCGGCATTTGGGGTTCATTTGGTCCAGAGGGAAGACTGGCCTCTACTGGCCCACCAACAGCACTTCAAATTTCATCTTAGTTTCCCCAGGAGGTCTCCATCCAAGTGATAGCCAAACTTGGCAGTGTTAGCATAATGGTGAAGGAGCTGGGCTTGTAACGCAGAGGTTGCAGGTTCGATCCCAGGTGGGACACTGCCGTTGTACCCTTGAGCTAAAGGTATTTAACCTGGATTGCTTCAGTAAAATATCCAGCTGTGTAAATGGATTGTATGTAAAATAAATGTGAAACCGTAAGTCGGTTAGTGGATAAGAGCGTCTGCTAAATGCCTAAAAATGTCAAATGTAAATGTATGTAAACTGGCAGTGAGCAAGGTGCACTCTCCCAGCGTCAGTGACTGGGTTTGGGTTTGGAGCGGGGGTTCATGATCCTGGATCACCAGGGGCCGGTTTTTCAAAAGTTTTAATCTGGATCAAACTGATCCAGATTTGGAAATCTCTTTTTCTGCTATCCAGGATCATGTAATCCATCTTATTTTTATGCTGGTTTTTCAAAGCAATGTGGGATTGGATTACTCTGATCCGGATTCAAACTTTTCAGGATTACCAAATCTGGATTACCTGTGGTCTAAATGGGACTATCACAATGTAGCTATGTAAAGAACAACAGGTAGAATAGTGTGGGATCACTCCAATATGCTTCATTTGAACAGAAAATAGGACTGAACGGAACAGCAAACAAACAATATAAACATTCCCCTCCATTGTCCATTTCTTGGAAACAGGCAGTCTGCTCATCTGAGACCTACAACAAATAAATAAATACATACTCTACTCACAAATACATTATGGATGTTTCAAACAAGTTTCAAACAAAGATTTATTGAATTGAACTGGATAAAAAAGGCTTAAATATCCAATACTTAACTAAATAAATTACTTCTTAGTTATTCTCATGAGTAGTTCTTATGAGTTCTTCTTCTTCATCATCATCTGCTTCGTCTGCTGTGGAGAGACCAGCTTGTCCAAGCTTGGCCTTTAGGAGGCGGATCTCAAGTCTGGCCTTGGTTTGCTGCAGTCGGGCAAGAATAAGCTGTTCCTCTGCTAGATGGATCTGTACTTCTGCCCTTTCAGTCTCTTTTTGCAGAAGTACCTTATAGGCGTCATCTTTCTTTGGGTGCTTTGAGCCTCTCTCTGGGGGTCCTGTGGGAACTAGGCCTTCTGGCTCTACCTGTGATTGACCTTCTCCCTCAATTACAGGGCTGAGATTAAGAATAAATGTTTCTGAAGAAGGCTCACTTTCTGCTGTCATCACAGGCTCACCATCCTCTGCAACACCTTGGATCCCATGCAGAACTTCCAACATTTTACCTCCAATAATATCAAGGACTATGTCTGTGTATTCACCCCTCTTATATGGCTTGTTGCCTGTTTGGCTGTTCTTGGCTTCAGCGTGGTCTTTTGTTGCCCTGGCCCTAAGATTCTTCCACCGAAATCTTAGTTGCTCTGTTGTCCTCTTCTGGCCAAACCCCATGGCATTCACATGTTGTGTGATTTCAGCCCAAATTTCCTTCTTCATTTTACTGCTCACTTCACCACCCTTGGCAGAACTAAAAGATCCTACCAATGACCTATAATGGCACCTAACACCCTCCAGTAGGGCGTGGGTTTCAGCAGCAGAGAAATTTGGGCTTTTTGAGTCCATGGTTCCACCGCTTTGGTGTAGCGAGCATCATTTTATAGGCCTTGGGTATGATTCCATTAATTGAACACAAGGTGAAGAATATAAGCTTTAATTATAGCCATTAATTGAACACAAGCCAAAGCAAATAAACTAACAGGTGTGTTTGGGAAGACCAATTTACACAGCCATATGTATATTCAGCCTTTCTCAGAGGACTCAGAGAGAAGGTCACAGAGGCAGTGACATGGCAGGTGTTGTCCATCGCCACCATTTTTTTATTTTGGGGAATATGCCCAATACTATTGGACTGCACCCATGTGCACATACAAGCACCTCATGAGAATGAGTGGGAGTTTGTAAACTGAAAGGGGAGACACAGCATCAGCGTTCAACTTGTGGGCAAGGCTGAGCTCCTCATCACAAACTGCGTTGTGAAGTGGCCTGGGTCTGTCCATGATGCGCACATCCTGAGGGAGAGCGCTCTAAATAGAGAGCTCCAAACCAACCGACCAAATGGTATCATATTAGGAGACAGTGCCTACCCTCTTCTACCATGGCTGATGACCCCTTTTCTGGCTGCAAACACGCCTGAGCAGGCACGCTTCAACACTGCTCATTGCAAAACAAGATGCACCATTGAGCGCTTAAATGGAGTTCTGAAGAGGCGCTTTGCATGCCTTAACTACTTGAGAGTGGAACCACAGAAAGCATGCAACATAATACTTGCTTGCATTGTCCTACACAACATCGCGACCAGGCGCAAAGTCCCTCTCTGTGATGACGTCCCTGATGCACCCGAGCCCGTTGGAGACACTGACCGACCTCCGGCATTCTGTCAGAATGAGGGACCGACTGGATGAGCAATAAGAGATGCAATTGTTAGACACTATTTTAACACTAAGTCCATGACTGATGATTTTGTCAGTGTGATTAATGTTTGATGAACAAAGACATAATTTATTATTTGAGTTCAATATTGCCAGCTGTTTGGGGGATTATTTTATGGGGCCGAAATATTTATAATTTATAATTTGCTGTACTGAAAGGTTGCTAGCCTACATAGCCTACCTACTTTATGTACTTACTTTATGTACTTCCTGTTGAACAATTCAAGTGAAATTGATGAATAAATATAAATACTGTAAAATGCATGATATAAATGTTGTATTATTTAACTAACCAATTTTAGTTACCTAGTTTTATTACTGATATCCACCATGAATCCACCCTCCTGCTGGGATCAGTTTAATCCTGATTTTTGGGATCAAAATGATCCCAATCCTACCAAAAGTTTTGAAAAACCCAAACTCAAGGTTTGATCTGGATCAACAACAAGATTGGATTACGTGATCCAATCCAATTTCTGAATCCTTTTTTTCTTTTGAAAAACCCATTTTCAAGATTTGATCCAATCTGATAGCCGTAATCCGATCAGATTACTTTTGAAAAACCGGCCGCAGTGGATTTGCTTTCTTGTCATGCTGCTGTTCTTTCCAGCGGCCACATGGTGTCACTGTTGGGCTGGAGTGCGTAGCGTAGCGTGATTTGTCTTATTCGCTGTTATTTGTTTTGTACGGGTCTTTGCGCGGTTGTGTGTCTGTGAGAGACTCGCAGCCGTACACTGCGCTCATACGTTTCTCAACGCCAGTGGCCTGCAGGTGTGTTTGTGTTTGTACGCGTTGAGACCACCAGACATTGAGAAATAGAAATTACAGGCCTGCCCTTTGAACGTAATGACGGTTTTGGTCAGAAGTCTCCGTGCCCCGCGCGTAAGGGAACGCCCTGGTTGTGATTAGCGGCAGGGGAGGGATTAGCGGCGAGGCGTCCTGCCCGTGCACGTGCCTGGGCCCACGCTAGGGCACGCGCCCGCAAGTATTTCATTTTTTGTAAAGTTAATTTAAATTTAAACGCAGATGTTTCCCCGGCTGCCCACGCGTCCTTCTTGTTACATTTTATAATAATTATAATAATGAATTTTATTTATATAGCACACTTTAAAATACAGATAAATCTCAAGGTGCTTTACAACAGATACCTACAACATATATTTTAAGCATTTAGCAGACGCTCTTATCCAGAGCGACTAGAGCATTTATAGGCCTACATGGTAGGAACAATCATAGTTCGCCAGAGATCAGTGCGGTAATACAACGATAGACATTGTTGCAGGCAGCTGCGTACCATACCTGTAACACTGGGGAGGAAAATATATATTTATTTTTTTATGTTGTAAGCAGGGGTATATAGTGTTGAACAAGTCAGCAGTGGTGATGACAATTAGCTAGGTGGACAGAGTTCAGTGGTAGTGGAGTCTGAAAAGGTGGGTTTTGAGTCTCTTGGGGAAGATCGCAAGTGATTCCACGGTCCTGACTGATTGCGGAAGGTCGTTCCACCAGCGAGGGGTCAGGACAGAGAAGAGGCGAGACCGCGAGGAGTGGCTGCCAGGCGCCCGGAGGGATGGGACAGTCAGTTCGCCAGAGGAGGCGGAGCGGAGGGGTCTGGCTGGGGTGTAGGGAGGGGACATCACTCACTGTCCCCTACCTCTCTCATGTAATCTATATATATATATGCATATGCATGCCATTTAGCGGAGGGGTCTGGCTGGGGTGTAGGGCGCGATGAGTGACTGGAGGTAAGGGGGAGCAGTACCTCTAGCCGCTTGAAAAGCAAGCACCAGTGATTTGAATCTGCTAAGCTGAGTTCCGTCAGCAGAACGGTTAAAGGTCAGTGATATCAGGATGTTGTGTTTTCTGTGACCACAGAGAGCAGTGGCTGGGCAAGGCTGGCCAGGTCATGTGACCAGGGGCAGAGACGCTCATTAAATCTCTATTGTGTCGCTGCTCTTTGTTGGCGTCAGCACCCCCCCCCCCCACCCCCCTCGTTCTGACTCGGCGAGGGCTTGTGTGAACGCTCGAACAACAGGAGGGCCGCCTGACTGTCGCGTGCAGTGAAAAACACACACACACACACACACGCACTATACACACACACACTATACACACACACACACACTATACACACACACACACTATACACACACACACACACACACACACACACACTATACACACACACACACTATACACACACACATACACACACGCACACACACTATACACACACTATACACACACACACACACACACACACTATACACACACACACACTATACACACACACATATACACACACACACTATACACACACACATATACACACACACTATACACACACACACACACACACATATACACACTATATATACACACACACATATACACACACACACATACACACACTCACACACACACATACACACACGCACTATACACACACACACACACACTATACACACACACATATATACACTCACACACACACTATACACACACACATATATATACACACACACACATATATACACACACACACACACACACACTATATATACACACACATATACACACACACACTATACACACACACATATACACACACGCACTATACACACACACATATATACACACACACACACACACACACACTATATATACACACACATATATACATATACACACACATATACACACACACACACACTATACACACACACATATACACACACACACACACACACTATACACACACACACACATATACACACTCACACACACACACACATACACACACACACTATACACACACACACATATATACACACTCACACACAAACACATATATATGTAGCGGGTGTGGTCCGCTACAGAAAGTGACGTGGATAAGAGTGCGATTAGTTCCCGGAGTTAGGGACTTGAGTGTTTAGCTCGGCGAGCTAAATCGCTCTCTTGTCTCGTCGAGATCCCTCGGTTCGAAACTCGCTGCGTGCAGAACCATATACACACAGACACTAATGTATATACACACTCACAGACACAAACTCATACTCTCACACAGACACAAACTCGTGCTCTCACACACTCACACACACACACGGGCGGGGCCAGTGGAGGCATTTCACATGACTGTGACTCTCCCTCTCACTCAATTTTCGATTCAATTCAAAATGCTTCATTGTCCCGACATGTTTAGACGTATTGCCAAAGCTTTACATAAACAAACACATTAAACACATTAACTGCATACCAAGCAGTGTGCTTTAAACACAGCTAATTTAGACACATCTGATTTTCCTCTCTCTCTCTCACTCTTTCTGTCTCTCTCACTCTCTCTTTAGCTGTGTCTCTCTCCCTCACTCTGTCTCTCACTCTTTCTCTCCCTCATTCTTTCGCTCTCTCACTCTGTCTGCCTCTCTCATTCTTTCTCTCTCTCTCTTTCTCTCTCCCTCACTCTCTCACTCTCTTTAGCTGTGTCTCTCATTCTCTCTCACTCTCTTTAGCTGTGTCTCTCTCTCACCCTCTTTAGCTGTGTCTCTCATTCTTTCTCACTCTCTTTAGCTGTGTCTGTCTCTCCTTCACTCTCTCACTCTCTTTAGCTGTGTCTCTCACTCTGTCTCTCTCTCTCCCTCACTCTCTCTCTCTCTCTCTCTCTCTCATGGTGACCTTGTGGGAGGGCGTAGCGCCAGAGCTTGTCGAAAGTGCCGCCCCCCCTGTGGGATTGTAACGGGAGGGGGGAGTTAAGGGAGCGCGTAATCTTTTACATTTTAAGCATTTAGCAGACACTCTTATCCAGAGCGACTTACAAGATGTGCATTAATACATGGTAAGATCAATCATAGTTGGCGCAAGAGATCAGTGCAGTAATACATGGTAGGAACAGTCATAGTTTGCGCTATGTAGTCACAGGTTCGCCTGTGTCGTCAGACGGCTATGATCTGGAGGCTGTGTTGCTGGGACACAGTTAGGCTCTATATATATATATATAATTCGTTTTTTGCAGTCAGAAGGTATCCAGTCTGGGCCCGAACACTTGATCAAGGAGCAGGAGCCAGGAACTGCAGATCTCGAACTCGTTAACCAACGTTGGACACTTATTGGGGGCGGGACAGAGAGGAAAAAAATGTCCTTCTCATTATCAACTCTTAGGAAACTTTAATGTCCTGCCCCAAAAAAACAAGCACTTGACCTGAACAAGCAGTAACCTTGAGAGAGTGAGAGATTTAAATTTACATTTATTCTTTACATAAACACACATTAAACACATTAAACACATTAACTGCATACCAAGCAGTGTGCTTTAAACACAGCTCATTTAGACACATCTGATTTTCCTCTCTCTCTCACTCTTTCTGTCTCTCTCACTCTCTCTTTAGCTGTATCTCTCTCCCTCACTCTGTCTCTCTCACTCTTTCTCTCCCTCATTCTGTCTCTCATTCTTTCGCTCTCTCACTCTCTCTGCCTCTCTCTCATTCTTTCTCTCTCTCCCTCACTCTCTCACTCTCTTTAGCTGTCTCTCATTCTCTCTCTCACTCTCTCACTCTCTTTAGCTGTGTCTCTCATTCTCTCTCACTCTCTCACTCTCTTTAGCTGTGTCTCTCTCTCCCTCACTCTCTCACTCTCTTTAGCTGTGTCTCTCATTCTCTCTCACTCTCTCACTCTCTTTAGCTGTGTCTCTCACTCTGTCTCTCACTCTCTTTGGCTGTGTCTCTCATTCTCTCTCACTCTCTTTAGCTGTGTCTCTCTCTCTCTCACTCTCTCACTCTCTTTAGCTGTGTCTCTCACTCTGTCTCTCACTCTCTTTAGCTGTGTCTCTCATTCTCTCTCACTCTCTTTAGCTGTGTCTCTCATTCTCTCTCACTCTCTCACTCTCTTTAGCTGTGTCTCTCTCTCCCTCACTCTCTCACTCTCTTTAGCTGTGTCTCTCTCTCCCTCACTCTCTCACTCTCTTTAGCTGTGTCTCTCATTCTCTCTCACTCTCTCACTCTCTTTAGCTGTGTCTCTCACTCTGTCTCTCACTCTCTTTGGCTGTGTCTCTCTCTCTCTCCCTCTCTCTCTCTCTCTTTCTCTCTCATGGTGACCTTGTGGGAGGGCGTAGCGCCAGAGCTTGTCGAAAGTGCCCCCCTGTGGGATTATAACGGGAGGGGGGAGTTAAGGGAGCGCGTAATCTTTCTGTTTCTTTAGCGAGTCGCGACCAGTGACGCCAGGGCCATGTGAAGTGATGTGATGTGTCTTTCGTACGAGACGTTAAACCCGAGGTGCTGACTCACTGCGCTCATTAAATATCCCGTAGATCTTATCACAGAGAGTCCCTGTACCGGACCATTGAATGACCTCCCCCAGCGTGATTGGCTGAATAAATCCCGCCCTCTAGACCTCACTGATGGTGAGTGTTCTGGCACAAAATGGCTGCCGTGCATCACCCAGGTGGGTGCAGTTGAGGTGACTTCCCCTTCACCTTGAAAGGTGCTATATCCATTATTGTTACATGACTGCAGTCTGCATGTCTGGCCCTAAACCACACGTAAAACTGTGCAGGGGCGACGGCAAAAAAGAAGGGAGAGAGAGAGAGGAAGGAAACTGGGGTCGTGCCTTCTCTCCTTGTAGCCCCATGCCCGGATATCCCACGGCTCCCGGCAACCCCACAGCTCCTGTGTTTCCCTGGCGATAACCAAATGTCAGAGGTTAAAGGTCCTGTACACCAAGTCACTTGGTTCTGTTATTTCTGCCCATGGTTTTTCCTATCACTGTTATGCCGATGACACTCAACTCTTTCTCTCCTTCTCTCCATCTGATACCCAGGTCCCGGCACGGATCTCTGCATGCCTGGCTGACATCTTCGCATGGATGTCCACCCACCACCTGAAGCTGAACCTGGGGAAGACAGAGCTGCTCTTCCTCCCAGCGAAGGGCTCCCCGATGATTGATGCGTCAATCACCGTGGAAGGCTCCATAGTGTCTCCGTCCCAGTCTGCCAAGAGTCTTGGAGTGACCCTGGACAACCAGCTGTGCTTCTCGAGCCACATTGCAGCGATCACTGGACCTGCCATTTCTCCTCTCCACAACATCCGGAGGGTCCGACCCGTTCCTCACCCAAGAGGCCACACAACTCCTGGTCCAGGCCCTGGTGATCTCACGTCTGGACTACTGCAATTCCCTGCTGGCAGGCCTACAAGCCACTGCCTGTGCCATCAAGCCACTGCAACTAGTCAATCGCTGCCGCTTAGAGTCTGGTGTTCAACCAGCCGAAGGTCACCCATGCAGAGGCGTCTCGCAGCGTGGGGGTGCAAGTGGTGCGGTCGCACCAGGCGCAAGATTTTGAGGCGCTAATTGTCAAAATGTAAGAAAACGTTAAAAAAAAAAATAAAAAATACAACCTTTTTGCACCGCGGCTGCCGTTCCGAGGGCACAATTATTTCCTCTATGATTACATTTTAAGCATTTAGCCCCTTATCCGAGCGAAATAAATGAACTGGTCGCAGCTTTTTCCAGCGTAGCACCCCCGTCGACAGAAAATGGGGAGCCGTTGCTGGGACGTGGCTCGCACCGGTGCTGGCAACCACGCTTACACCACTGCACCCATGTCACCCCTCTACTCTCCTCTCTAGTCACTGGCTCTCCTGTAATACTGGGTGTGGCCTGAGGGTGCAATTGGCTACCAAATTGGGAGAAAAACGGGAAAAAATATTAAACAAATTTAGAAAAGAAAATGTGGGGCGGTGGATGGGCGATGGAGTTTGGCTGGTCCGGTGTGGTGTGCGCTGCCTGTCAGGGTCGCGGTTCGAAACCCATGTCTCTACCAGACTGGCCCTGGTCGTCAGCCCTGATCGGGGTGGGATCTATCAGCCCGGAAAGAGTGTCTCAACCCAGAGGACGGGCGGCGGACTCGTGGGGGAGTGTGAATGGAGATAAATAGAGGGTATAATTGGCAACCAAACTGGGAGAAAAACTGGAAAAATGTGAAATAAATGTACAAAATATATAAAGTAATGTTGAGTACAGATAGAATTACCCCCCCACCGCCTCCCCAAGTAGTGGCGTTACCCCAGGGCCCATATTCATAAAGTGTCTCAGTAGGAGTGCTGATCTAGAATCAAGTTACCCCTGGTGTGCCTGCGTGAGTGCGTGAGTGAGGTGTGTGTGTGTGTGTGTGAGGGGTGTGTGTCAGTCTCCTATTATCCAAATTGTTAGCAGGCGAGGCCTTCCAACACAGCCTAAAGACAGTGGCTCCCACCACCTGATTCATCTTGCCAACGCTCGTTAAGCAGTGAACGAGTTGTACCAGGTGTGCTGGGGGTGGAATCGAGCGAACACATGGACCAGCTGGGGGTCCTCGAGAAGAGCTTTGTCATGTAAAGACTATTACTAGAAAATATTTTTATATATATTAGTATATTCCCAAATGTACTATTTTAAAATTGAGAAGGAGAGATGATTTCCAGAGTGCCATTTTCTGCCATTGCTGAGCCTTTTAATATATATATATATATATATAATTAGTTTAAAAAAATGTTTTTGCAGTCAGAGGGTATCCAGTCTGGGCCCGAACACTTGACCAAGGAGCAGGAACTGCAGATCTCGAACTCGATAACCAACATTGGACACTTCTTGGGGGCGGGAGAGAGGGGAAAAAAATGTCCTTCTCATTATCGTCTCTTAGGAAACTTTAATGTCCTGCCCAAAGAAACAAGCACTTGACCTGAACAAGCAGTAACCTTGAGAGAGTGAGAAATTTACATTTAAATGTATTATATTTTTAAAACAGTGTGCGTGTGTGTGGGGGGGTTAATGTACTTACCCCTACACATTCTCCTGCTAATGCAAATAGAGGATATTTGCATTTGAGAAGGAAAATGGAGGAGTGGATTATGGAGACGAGGGAGGCGCGCGGTCAGGGCGGGGCCCGGGGGAGACCGCTCACATGACTGTGATTCTGCTCAATTCAAAAAGCTTCATTGTCCCGACATGTTTAGATGTATTGTCAAGGCTTTACATAAACAAACATTAAACACAAACTCCCAAGCTGTGCGCTTTAAAGTAATAAACCCAGCTAAAGTGATTTCTCTCTCTCTCCAATTAATATCAGCGTTGTTGGTCTGACAAATACAAGACATTGCACTGTCAATATACGCACACAAACCCTCTCACACAAATAGACACACACACAAGCCCTTCTTCTCTCTCATTCACACAATCTCATACACACACACACAATGTCTCCCTACCTCTCTCTCTCTCTCACACACACACACACACACAGTAGTGTCTCTTTCTCTGTCTCTCTCTCTCTCTCTCACACACACACAGTAGTGTCTTTCTCTCTCTCTGTCTCACACACACACCCTCTCACACAAGTTGACACTTGCAATCTTTCTTTCTCTCTCTCTCTCTCTCCCAACCACAGACATGAACATATCTCTCGTCCTGTTTCTCCCACATGTTATTACTCAGTAGAAAATATGTGGATACACACATACACGTACATGTACACACACATACACACACACACACACACACACACAGCATACACACACTCTCACACACACATTCAAATATGCAATTCAAATAATTGCTGTACAACGTAAGGTTGCAGAACTTTAAAAATCGTATGTCCTTATATATAATATATCACAATATTACACACACAAGACATATACTATATATATACATATATGTATATATAAAATGCAACCTGGAAAATTATATTATATATTCTGGAGGGCACTGTATTGGCACCCTTGGTGAAGATGAGCAAAAAAGGCTATGAAAAAATGTATTTGTGCATCATCTTGATCTTACACTCAAAATATGAGAGAAATCGAACCTTTTATTGCGGTAAAACTATCCCTATTATAAAAAGAGGAATGGTCAGGCAGAAAATAACTTAATCCCCACTGTGAAGTATGATGGTGGATCTGTGATGTTGTGGGACTGTTTTACTTCCAAAGGCCCTGGGAACCTTGTTAGGATACATGGCATCATGGAGTCCATCAAGTACCAGGAGAGTTTAGATCAAAAAACCTGTGGGGTGAGCTGAAGAGGAGAGTCCACAAGTGAGGACCAAGAACTCTAAAGGATCTGGGGAGATTCTGCAAGGAGGAATGGTCACAGATCCTTTGCTAAGTGTTCTCTCACCTCATCAAGTATTATAGGAGAAGACTCAGTGCTGTTATCTTGGCAAGGGGAGGGTGCACAAAGTACTAAATGCAGGGTGCCAATAATTGTGACACGTTTTTGAGATGTTTGAGAATTGAGAACGTTTATTCTTTGAGTAATTTAACTTCAATTAAAGGTTCGATTTCTCTCATATTTTCAGTGTAAGATCAAGCTGATGAACAACAAATACATTTTTTCATAGCTCATCTTTACCAAGGGTGCCAATAATTATGAAGGGCACTGTATATATATATATATATATATAGCTTTTTCAGGTTGAAGGCCTTTCCAATATTGCACCTGTTCACACACTTCCAAAATATAGTCCCTTAAATACAAGTGTGCACAGTTTTGGAAGATCCGAGTCATGGTGAAACCATAACTTTTCAGTAGTGAAGTCAGCTGTTTGTGTGTGTGTGAGTGAGTGTATGTGAGTGTGTGTGTGTGTGTGTGAGTGTGTGAGTGTATGTGTGAGTGTGTGTGTGTGTGTGTGTGTGAGTGAGTGTGTATGTGTGTGTGTGAATGTGTGTGTGTGTGTGTGTGTGTTAGTGTGTGTGTGTGTGTATGCATGTGAATGTGTGTGTGTGTGTGTATGTGTGCACCCTCTCACTTTTTCCACACAGATGGGTGTGAGGGGATACGGCAAATCCTTCCCTGAGTCACTGGAAATGTTTCTATACTTCAGTGAGGCTTCCCCTCCCTACAGATCGCCCTTGTGGTGTGTTTTTCCAGAGAGAGAGAGAGAGATCGAGACTGTGTGTGTGTGTGTGTGTGTGTCGATGGTTTTGTACAAGCCAGGCAGGGAGAGAGAGAGAAACTGTGCCTGTGTGTCGATGGTTTTGCATGAAAAAGTGAGAGAGAAACACTGTGTTTGTGTCCATGATTTTGTACAAGATAGGGAGAGAGAGAAAGTGTGTGTGTGTGTGTGTGTGTGTGTGTGTGTATGTGTCAATAGTTCTGCATGAGAGAGCGAGAGACAAACTGTGTGTGTGTGTGTGTGTGTGCGTATGTAGCACTCACACAGTCATGAGAAGTACGTATTGTTGGCCCCTCCCTGCAGCAGACGTACGCTGAAAGACTCCCAGGTTGACGAAGGCCTTATCCAGTGCTGTCAAACTAACTGTGAAAGTCAACATAATAAATAAATAAGTACCGTTCTTTCTTTACCTCCGCCTGTTTCCCACCTTCCTCTCTTTTCTTTCTGTGCCTCCGCCCTTCACCCCACCCAAGGCCCTCTTCACTCAAGCTTTCCACTCAAATATTCCACTAAGGATATCCTGCCATACCTCTCTCTCTCTCACACAAACAAACACACTCTCTCTCTCTCACACACAAACACACACACACTCTCTCTCTCTCTCACACACACACACACACACTCTCTCTCACTCAGTCATTCTCTCACACACACGCAGTCTCTTTCCCTGAACCGGAAACACAATACAATAGTGCGTACCCTGAACCGGAAAACACAATAGGATAGGGCAGGGGTGGGCAATCCCGGTCCTGGAGGGCCGGTGTGTGTGCAGGTTTTTGTTTCTACCAAGTACCCTGGCTCAATCAGCTAATTAGTTGGATACGCCAATGCAGGTTCACGTGTAGATTAGACCGCAGTAACATGTTTCATATGGGAAAACAAGAACAGTCTTCAGCTGTCATTCATGAAATTTAGCAAAAATGTTAGATTATGTAAATGATTGGGCTAATTAAATAATTAAGAGCAGAAGTTGGCATGAAATCCAGAAACGGATACGGCCCTCCTTGCCCACCCCTGGGATAGGGCGTAACCCCTAAACAATCTCCCTCCCTCTTTTTATTATTTTTTTTTTACTATCTCTTTTTGGCGACCACATTTGTCTGTTTTTCCTCTACTTGCCCTTTTGAATTGCTAGGGTGCGGTCGCAGAGCGTGGTCTTTGTGTCCTGGACAGAGCAGGTGAAGCTGTGGTGTGTGTGTCACCTACATACAGGTGTGTGTTTCCTTTCTCAGTCACATGACAAACGAGTCCACTTCGGACTCGTGTCCTTGTCCCGATGTTGTCAAAATAAATCTTTTTGTTTTGTTGTTTCTTTCATCATTTGGGTTACGCTGATTTGCATCGCAGGTACGAACATAATTTACCATCGCAGTAGTAACAACAACAACAACAATAGCAATAGCAATAATAAAGATACAGCAAAAAAAGAGCAAAGATTCAATAAAGGTATTTATTGTTATAATTATTATTATTATTTTTAAAATAAAATGTGCATCTCTGCGAGGGCACTGGTGACTCAGTCGTGTTGTGAAATTGGTTTCTGTGCAAAACAACGGCACTATTCGGCTGACACAACCGTCTTATTTGGGGATTTGGAGTAATGACTCTGACTAAGGCATTTCATAACGGTTTTCCTACAAACCAAGAGTCACACCCCCAAAACACACACACACACACACACACTCATTGTGTGTGCTGGTGGTGGAATGAAACATGACACAAAGTGGGCTGAACTGGGTACAGGTCATTTATACGACATGCTTATCCACAGTTAAAGAGTGGGCTGAACTGGGTACAGGTCATTTATACGACATGCTTATTCACAGTTAAAGAGCAAGCGGCACAGGCTCGCCGAGAAGCGCGTAGGGCGTCCCTGTACGGGGACAAACTGGCTTGCCTCTGAGGATGAGCGGCGGGCTCGTGGGGGAGGGTAAATTGAAAGAAATAGAGGGTGTAATTGGGAGAAAAACTGTAAAATATCTGAAAGAAAAATGTATAAAAAGCAAGTGGCCATCTTCATTTTTTATTATTATTATTTATACTTCATGTCTTCAGCAATAGCTTTCTTCTTGATTTAGAGTTGTTGTTTTATTTGACATTATTGAGTATTTGTTGTTGATCAGTAGCAATAAATCCATTTTGATTCCATGAAGTAAGAACATAAAATGTGAAAAAATGCCAAAGGGGGTGAATACTTTTTATACCCACTGTGTATAACGCTTTTCATCTCGTGATCTCAAAGTGCTTTACAGTGAAGGGGGGGGGGGGAACTCACCTCAACCACCACCAGTGTGTAGGGCCCACCTGGGTTCTGCACGGCAGCCATTTTGTGCCAGAACGCTCACCACACATCAGCTGAGGTGGAGAGGAAGGGAATTACTGAGCCAATTAAAAATTACACAAACAAAAGAACAATATTGATCAACAGTAATTACACACCCTAAAACACCCAACAGGTAGCAACGTGATAATGTGAGAATATATTGTTAAGATATTTTGCGCTTGTCAATTCGGCAGTGCGTAATTGGTTGGTTGCATTCATGACGTCAAGTGCAAAAATGTCAGTCCAAATTATTCATCATTATTATATTTTGTCAATGTATATATCATTACTTATGTGCTGCTCTTTCCAGTGAAATCTATCCATGTAAAACCGCACAAATCTACAAGACCCCCTCTCAGACCTCCTTATAAAATCCCCATATATCATTGCCCCCTCCCCATATATTTTTGCTCTGATGCTTCAACCAAAAAATAATCACCTGCATTTGGGCGGGGGGCACCTACCCTGTGTGCGTTGTGCCTTTCTGGAAGAAAAACCCCCAGAGGCCCAGGATTTGAATGGTGTACGTGTGGCGGTGGCGGTGGCGGTGGGGGTGGGGGTGGGGGGTCTCGATCGGAAGCGTGTGGAAATGTGGCCACGCCTCTTTTCAGAGCACACGGAACGTCCTGGCGGGAGTGGCAGGTCATGTGAGGTGTGATGAAAGAGGGTTCCCCGGGCGCGCCGCTCCGGTTCCGGCTGCCCTGGCCTGACCCCGACCAGCAGCTGAGTCACACCCTCAAGGGCTGCCGTGGAAACGGGGCTGTGCTGACCCCCAGGGCCAGATCGCCTGCCCTGAGATAATTTTCGTAGACGTTTGGCGTCTGGTGTATGGCTGGTAACGCAGGTGAGCACAGGTAGGCACAGTGTGACACCCCGGAGTGGAATAGAACAGCAGGACACAGAGAGTGGAGAGGTTATCGGTCTGCGGACCAGGTTTTATTGTCTTCCCTCACAGGAGACGGGTGGAGAGAGACAGCGTGAGCACAAGGTAAATAAAATAAACAACAAAAAGGTCTTCAGCCGCCCCCCCTCGCGGGTCCCGCTCACAAACAACAAACTAAAATAATAAACCAAATCAAAACCGCCTTTCGGCAAAACACTCCGTAAAACACTTCGCCACACACGGACAGACATTCGCTACACCTCAGTTGCGTTTTGCGCAAGGCACCCACTAAAAGAGCAGGGCAGTTTTAAGCACACGGGTATGATTAGAAAATGTCATTCAGGTGTGTGCACTGGTTGTTCTGCTAGTAGGCGTGGCCGTTAATCGCCCTGATTGCCCTGCCGAGACCAACGCCATCCACACTCAGAAACGCAGGTGAACACAGAAACACAGGTAAACACAGAAACGCAGGTGACCCCGGCAACACAGGTGACCCCGGCAACACAGGTGAACTCAGAAACGCAGGTAGGCACAAAAACACAGGTAAACACAGAAACGCAGGAGGTGATATCTGACAGGGTGTGGCTTTGTGCTACTCTGACTAATGTTATTCAAAAGACAGTAAAGAGGCATAACGGGTTTCCTTCAATGTGAAAATAACTGCCAGGGCCTAAGGAGCCCAGCAGAATGGGAAATGCACACGTCCTATTTCACATTGCACAGGGGTTCATTCAAAACAGCTGGCTACCCGGCCCTCTGGGAAAGGTGTAACCCCACTCCATGTTTTCCACATAATTGGCTAATAAGAGTATTTGATAGAAGTAAAAAAAATGCAACAAAAACAAAAAGCAACAATAACGTAAAGTAGGGTTAGGTACGTAAAGTACGTTTTTTTATTCTTATTAAATACATATATCAGAAAGTAAATATTATTTGTAAACAATTAAATACCATTTGTAACTGAAAATCTATGAATAGCAATTTCAAAATGTAACTTGTTTCCAAAACTATTTGAACAGACATTCCAGAAATTCACTCTTTTTTTTGCAGCTAATTGAATGTAAATTATACATACGTTTAATTATTTAAAAGTAGTTGTAATGCATCTTGAACTACTGCAAACTGAATTTTATCTTAAATTATTATTGTGAATTCAAATGAGGTTTAAACTAGTTGACCTTTCTGCATGCCATTTGGAATCCCATCTACCATCATGAAGTAACTGCAGTATCAGAACTGAACTTCTGATATTAGGAAGTTTTTCTTACACAGAGAGTTGTCAATGCCTGGAACAGCTTGCCAGGTCGGGTAGTAGAGGCAGAAACACTTGGACTATTCAAGGCCAGGCTAGATGCAGTACTAGATACTCTTTAGATTAGGACATGACGAGCCTAGATGGGCCGAACGGCCCGTTCTCATCATTATGTATTCTTATGTTCTTATGTAACTCTTTAACTGTACGGGAATGACGGAATACATTTATATTTTTATAACATATAATTTTACACTTATAAAATTAAAAATTAAAAAGTAATCTCATTAATATTTTATCACTTTCAAATATTTGTTTCGTGATATTTGCTTTCAATATTTCAAATACGAGTTGTTTTTTGTGTGTTCAGAACTTGAATGTTAAAATAAATATTTGCTTTAATTGAAAACCAAATCCAAAAAGGGGAGCAGAAAAAGACAGGAAATTAAGTCTTTAACCAATGTTCACACACACACACACACACACACACACACAGTGGAGAGACACAAAGGATTCAATTAGCTACAAAATATTTTTTATTAAACTATTGCTGTTAAATAATCCAAAGCCACAATACTTCTAAATAAAAAGACATTGATGTTTAAAATGTATTTAAAAGGGTTGGGTTATGTCTACAACCAAGCTGACGGGTGGTGAAACAATGGTGGCGTGATGCAATATTTACCCTGCTCCATAATAGTTTTATAACGTTCGGTTTTATAAAGGTTTGGTTACAGTACTTTTAACCCGGCACTGCAGAGTGGGTAGGTCACGAACAAAGCTACCGATTTTCAGTGTATTTACCCCCTAAAGTTGTGTTTGTTATGACATCTTTACCGACGTTAAAAACATGTTTTAGACACAGGCTACTTTCAAGCCTATCAACGACGTCTGTAGTTCTGAATATGAACTTCATTTCAGAAGCAGTACATTTAAGGTTCTATAAGGTTCTAGTCATTTCTATTATCTTAGACCACACTGGTCCGAATCAATCGAGCTATTCTAAAACAATCCATATTACTAGTAGGTTTTTTTGGGGGAGGGGGGTGTAAATCGCGAAATACTGGCTTTGAAATGACTAATTATCTGCGGTGCCCAAAGGATGGAAGACGGACGGCAGCTTAAAGAAGTTTTATTTTTATATACATATTTCCAAAAATAAAAGGAAGTTCAATTTGTTGGGAATGTGGGCTGATCCTTAAATCGGTGCAGACGTCAATCAATCCGCAGTGTAGTAATGAGCCCCGCTTACCTGCTACGAGGTGCGCGAGATCAGAATTGGGTGTGGGTAGTCCAGACGCTTCCGCGTTCTATTGGATAGCGGTGACGTTTTGGGACGGGTGAAGGAATATAAATAGCGGCTGTGCCTCGCACCTTGTTTGTTTGCCTGGAGTGTAACGGTTCGTCAGATTTCCGCTAGTGTTCTCGCAGGTTTGGTCTCCGCCTTTTAAGTTTTCCTTGAACTTTACACCGACGCCCTCGTCATTTTCGCCAAAATGAACAGGATTCTTCTCAGCATTTTCGCCGCTACGTTGCTCTTCGCTGCTGGTAGGTAGAGTGGGAGGGTTGGTGGGTTTTTTTGGTACACTTTTTGATGTATGTTCTATATCTCAGGAAAATAGGTTCTGGTTCGTGTTGCATTTAAGTGTCGGAATCACGGGGCCGCCCAGACAAATCCCCGGGGGCACGTGACGGCGCTCTGCAGCTGTCCGGGAGTCAATTTTCACGGTGCCCTAAATGTCTTTGGGAATGCGCGGGGGTGTTGTCTGTAGGCAGGACCGTTTGTTTGCGAGCCAAGCTATTCCTATTTCTGTGTGGACCCGCACTGACGGTCCTTTGTAGTCGACGACCGTGTGATCCCGAATCTCATGATCCGTTTGTGAGTCACCACCAGCGCGTGCCAGCGTCTGGACCGGACGGGACCGGACCGGACCCCACCGCCCCGTGTGTGAAAAACGACGGCCGCCTGCACTTCTCCGTTAGCTGAGGTTCAACACTCCGCTCTTGTGCGTTACAAAAACCCGTGAGACCGGTTTCTTTTGGTTTTTGTTTTTTTTGGGGGGCGAACGGTTTTCCTCTGCGCTGCCCTCCTCTAGTTTCCGTTGCCTGTGAGAAAACTGACAGCAATCCTGAGACTTACTGTCGGGATTGTTTTTATTTTGCCAGATTTTGCGGTGGACTTTTTTTGCCTTGCGTTGTGGTGCAGTGCGTGGAACTCACGTCTGCCCTAAGGCTTTCACCGTTTGGAACAAAGTGCGTTTTGAGCGCACGCCGGAACAATGACTTTAGCGCAGTTTAATTGTCCAAGGGCTTCCTTCAGTAATTTAAGATAAACGTGTTTACAGTTTTTTTTTTTTTTTTTGTTCGTTCTTTCTGCGAGCAGTGGGCGGTAGGCTACTCTGCGTAGCATTCCGTCTGATTCTTGGTCATGTTAAGACTTGTTACGCACTCCGTATTACGAACACACCAGCGTTTGCACATTGAAGTGGCAGAAGCCGACCTGTTCCAATGTTAATGCCCACCCCTTCGTGATCGTGTTCGTGTTGTCGTCTAGGCCTGTCTGTGCTCATTATAGGCTTGGTCTAAAACGCTTGTCACCACATGGTTTTAGAATTCGTTTGCCCACGTAAACGCTGCTTTATTTGTGTGACTGTAATGTGTTACACGATCTGTGGCTGTTCTCACGGCGTTCCCGCCCTTCATTGTTTGGACTGTCCGTGTGTTTTTGTTTACAATGCTGAGTTTTGTATACATTTCATTACGTCCCTTTGCTCAGCACGTTGTGAATTTACCTTTGAAATATAAAGTGCCATCAGGTTTTTTGTGATTAAAAAAAAAAACTTTTCCCATTGGCGGTGCCTTGCTTTAACGTCACGTGTTGTAGAAGTGGGGCCGAATTTCCATCGCGTTTTCCATGTCTTTAACATGCGAGATCAAACAAAGTGGTGTTGTGTTTAATTAAATGCTCTCCATTTGGGAATTGCAAAACCGCTTAGTTCAGGTTCTAATTTATTTGTTTCAAGTGAGTCTTTTCAATATTTTACTTAAAGTAATTTTGCACACTAAGGCTATGGAACCGAAGGTAGGTTTAGCGTGTATTTGGTATCTATTGGAAGTGCTTCAGTTTTGATCATGAGAATTGTCTACCATGGCAGTGTGCCCATCTGAACGCAAGCGATTGTTCGTGTAATATAACATTACAAAAATGTACAACCCAAATAACTGGTTTTATTTGGTTTGTAAATTAGATCTGGGAGGGTGTCCTTTAAGTCATTTTCCCAAAAAAGGTGAAATATGTTTATTTGAAAATGTTTGAAAAGTGCGCATGTCAACCCTGCGTATGTATACTATGAGCACAAGCCCTCACGAGCGCGAGGAATGCCTGCAGTCGTCTGCTGGTCAATGGCGCCATCGTGTGGCCATTTGTAATATTGTTTAGTGTTACGTTTACACATTACATTTGAGGGATTTGGCTGACGCTCTTATCCAGAGTGACTTACAAAAACGTGCATTTAAACATGGTAAGATTAATCCTTTTTAGGGCAAGAGAAGTGTAGTGACACTAATAGACATAATTGTTCGCAGCTGCATACTGTACCTGTGGCACAGGGGGGAGAAGTTTCGTTTTAAACATGTAAACAGTGGTGATGACAGTTAATTAATGTACAGAATCAGTGGTAGTGGAGTCTGAAGAGGTGGGTTTTTAGTCTCTTGCGGAAAATGGCCAGTGATTCCGCGGTCCTGACCTAGTGCGGAAGATAATTCCACGCAGTCAGTTTGCCGGAGGAGGCGGAGCGGAGCAGTCTGAGTGGGGTGTAGGGTGTGGTGAGTGTCTGTTGTATAGTCTACATGTTGTACGTGTTAGAGGCATCGAAATATTCTACTTTACCGAGACCCGGGTTTGTTGAATAAAAATCCCGAGTTCGTTTAATGAATATCCCCATTGTAGCGTCTTGGTGGCAATATCCCAGTTCAAGACGGCGCTGGCTCAACGGTTGCAGTAGCGGTGTATGGACAGTAGGGGGCAAAAGAGAATCAGACTTGCGGAAATCTCCAGGCTCGGAACTCGTTCTGCTTCTCCCCGTGCTCACCCTGTCTTGGAAAACACTGATCCCAGATCAGTGCTCAATGTGGAATTAAATCACCGCTCCGGCAAACGGCTGCGAACTGAGGTGACGTCAACGCGCCGGGCGTGTAACCACTTGTCCTGTTCTCTACGTGGGAGTTATCATCTGGCTCTTTTGTTTATCGGTTTGCCGGTTTGAAACGCGCCCAAACTCCACTGGCCAATGTCATATTAGTAATATTACTGACTGGCGTCGCTACCAATTTACCAGTTGGGATTTAGTGTTAGTTTGTTAGTTTAAACATTATTGTCCTGTCAAGGAATGTTTAGAAGGTAGCCATTCATATTACACTCATCAATGCAGAACTATGATCGTTTTAGGGAGTTGCTTTGTGTATATAGGTCAGTGAGGTCATGGGGGAGTTCATGTTCAAACGAAGGAGGGGAGATTGTTTGAGGCCGAGGGACGTTGGTGCGATGGCCGTAAAGACTCAAAAGTGGGTTTGGGAATGCAAGGCGTTTGTGTAGGAGGAGGTGATTAGGTGACCAGATGTAGAGTATCTGTGGGAAGTTGAGCAGGGCCTCCAGGGGCTAGCACCCCTATTCTTTGGAAATGTGCCCTTTGATGACCAGAGTGAGTCAGGACCATGGTTTAACATCCCATTGCATTAAAGCCTGTTTTGCTGTAATCCCACAGCATTCTGTATATTTAGCCTTTGTGTGACAGGCTATCCACACCAAAGGGGGGTGGGGGTGGGGAGAGAAAGGTGTCCGCCAAGCCAGTGTCCACATGGCACAGCTGAGATGTGGCTCCCCGGGTGCAGGCGTGCAGGTGGGCGGAGTCGCCCCCTCCGTTGCAAAGCAACGCCTCGTGGCCGGGCACCGGGACGCCTTTGGCGGGCACGAGGTGAAGACGTTTTTGACGGCGACCAGCCCAGATGACCTCCATCCGCAGACAGTCTTGTGTCATCGCCGTCTCGTTCAATGCCTCCTTTGCTGTGTGTTTTGCAATGAGCAGTTATGCGCTTGTGCAATTCCGCTTGAGTGACGAGAGACGGCGGGTGGGGGCAGCATGCGTCATCTGGGCGGACCAGAGTTTCTGGTGTGGGTCGGGCCCACAGATTTAACCTGCCACCTCCCCAACAAGAGACCACCAATCAGGGCGAATGCACTTGGATGATTCACCCCTGGAAACACCCAGAGCAATGTTTGAATTTAATTCCAGTTGGCCAGTTTCACGCAATGGTGATCTTTTGAAATCTTGGTCTGAGTTTCACTCCTGGCTTACCACGGATTGTGTGTGTGCATGCGCTGTGCGTGTGTGTCTTAGGGTCTTAATGCTAGTGAAGGGATATTCCCAGTGTTGAGGGTGACTCATCCCCTGTGTAATTGTCAGTCATCACTGGAATGTAGGCATGTAGGTATGTGATCTCTCCCTTCTGTGTGCCCTCTGTCCCTTTCTCAATCTGGACATTGAGTTTGATATTTATGGGTTAATGATGGTAAACGCTACACAAAACCGATCTGATCGCAGTGGTCAAGTTTTTATCACATTTTAAAATCAGATTTGTGTTTGGCTGCCCCCCTCCCTTTCCCTTATATAGCGTTTATTTGCATGAAATGCATTGTCATTTTGCCAGAGGATAAGATAAGATCAATGTTAACATGAACGATGACATGAGTGATAAATGGTAGTTCTAATGGCAATAATCATACTTGACTGATGTAAATGATTGATTTATACATGAATTATTTTGGCTAACATGCATCACATGATTGTCATGAATGTTTTTAATTGTACAGTGTCCACAATGGATGAATTGATTAATAAAAATGAGTTCAAGCATGGACACTAGAATCGAAATCCATGACGATTCACCTGATTTGGCCGATGGAGCCACACACACACACACACACACACACACACACACACACATGGGGTAGCAGGTTTTTGTGCTGTGCAATCTGAGCTGCTAATTACTGAAGTGTCTGATGGGTGTGACCGAAACCCCCCCCCTCCCAGAGAGCCCCACGGGTTTCATGTCTTTGTTCAAACCCGTGCGCTCTTAAGCGTTCAGCCTAGGACTGGGTGGGGATGTGAGGCAAACCAGAATCTCCTGTTCAAAGTGTTTGGCTGCTTGCTTGAGAGCGCCGTGTCTGCTGATGGGAGGCCACCAGGCCGAGGCGGCCAAACGGCTGCGACGCACTGGCGCTGGAACGGCCGCGGGCGAGACGTTGCGCGGTGGCGACCTTTAACCAACCGTTGTGGGCCGTGGTGTTTGTCCGGGCCCCCTCCTTCGCATGAGTGGTTCTCGAACTCGGTCCTGGGTTGACCAATTAATCCTTGATTAATTAAGCCTGTTGAAAATGTGCGCAAGTTCTGCCAATATTTTTCCTTAACTGATTTTAATGCAGGTTTGGCTCCTTGCCGTTTTCTCTGCCATTGAACTCTTCATTTTCCACAAACCGTTCAGTTTGTGGCCAGGTCTCCACACTTCCAACGATTAGGCCCCCATTGATTTCACCTGCCAGTCTAGAATTCAATCAATTAAAGAAGGTAACCTCTTTTTAGGAATCATGAGTCCTATAGCACATGAGGAAATGAGAGCGTTTGTTTTCATGTATTGTTCATGGCACGCATGGCTATTTCTGACATCATATGGCCTTAAGAGTAAATCATGCCTGGATAGAAATTCAAAGTGTCTAATTAGAAACGGCTAGTTACAATTCAGAGGTTGCAATTATGGTTGTAATGAAAACCAGTATACACAGTGGGTCCCCAGCACCGTGTAAACCAGCACACACAGTGGGCCCCTAGTACACACACTGTAAACCAGCACATGCAGCTGGTCCCCAGCACACACACAGTGGGCCCCCAGCACACGCAACATACACCTGTGTGTCGCCCCTGGGGGTGCAGCGGGCTCGCTCTCCCTGCACCCGTCAGACAGGCTCTGGGTTTCACGGCTGTTGCCCCCCTAGGGAGATGAGGGGTGGAGCTTTGGCCCCAAAGAAGAGACTTTCTACCTGGCTGACAGCTTCTTTTTTTCTCTTTTTTACATTTTAAATTTTTTTAATTTAAGAGGTTTAGAGTTTCCCCACAATTCCTCATTCTTTGTGTTTAAAAAAAATGAACAGACACTACAGATTTTGTAGGTTAACCAGATGGCCAGCTCCCGTTCCTTTCCATCCTCTGCTTCTTTCCCCTGGTTGGTTTCCTCCGGAGTTGTGTCGCAGCGCAGAACCCATCCACCGCACGGATATTCGCATGACTCATCAAGCTGGAATGTTTCGGCCTCGACGGTGTGGGGTGGGGAGATGACTCTCAGCCTGGAGGAATTGGGAGTTGTGCATCTGGCGGTTCTGTCGAATCTGCGGTGTAGAATCTCCGCTGCTGCACAAACTGGTCTGTGGGGTTTCTCCGGGAGCAATGTTTACAAAATAAAAAAGGCAGGTGTGGCCCTGCCCTCCTCCTTGTCCAAGGCTTGCAACCGTTCAGGCAACGAATCCGTTCAGTTCGGACGTCTTCTGACTTTGGTCTGTATCCAGGTTGAAGCAACCTCTGTGGTTAACGAGATTGTGGGCAGAGAGTGGTGATCCACCCTCGAGCCAATGCCAGGCGCTTCAAAACTTAGGAACAGGTTCTGATGCTGCTCACTGGAGCTGAAATCGATCTGTTTTTACTGGCTTTTGCCTGTGGTTTGAGTGGTGCTGTAACTGAATGTTTAAATGCCATTGAATAAATCATTCTCCTCTCTCTCTCCCTCCCTCTCTCTCCCTCCCTCTCTCCCTCCCTCCCTCTCTCTCCCTCCATCAGGCCATGCCCTGCAGTGCTATAAATGTGACATAGGGATTTGGAATCTGTGCATAACCTCAAAAGTGACATGCAATGAGGGGGAGCAGTGCTTCAGTGGTGAAGGGAAAGCAGGTAAGACCCCCTCTCTCTCTCTCTCTCTCCCTCCCTCCCTCCAGTGCTGACGTAGTTCATGGTCCAAATTCAACACCAGACCACGGGGCCCATCGGCCAGTCCTTTTAGCGAGGGATTTTTAAACGCCTTAATATCTTAAAGCCAAGGGGAGGGGTCAATGTTGTGTAGGCCAGGGGTGTAAATGGAGAGGGAGAGTGTAGGTAAATGTAAGTGTCAATAAAAACAATTTAAGGTGAGTTCAGAATGAATGTGATCTCTTTTCCCTTCCCCAGTGAAAGTGTTCCCTGTGATCATGAAAGGCTGTCTCAAGACCATGGACTGCAACAAGGAAACCAGTGTGCCAGTGTTCGATAACCACACCATCTACAAGATGAACAAGACCTGTTGTGCGGAGGACCTGTGCAACGCTGCCCCGGGACTCCCCGTCATCGCGCCCTTCTCCCTCACGCTGGCAACCCTCACCGCCTCTCTGGTGCTGACCGGGTCACTGGTCTGAAATGCCTTTCCTTCTAACCCCCGTACCCTGTACCCTCTTCCCCCCCAGCAGTTTCCTCATGCCACCTGATTGGTTTGAGGAGTGTCCAGTGTGGTACCTTTCCCCTGCCCCCACCACCACCAACAGGAAGTTATGTACTTCCTGTTACACACCGGAGGGCTAAGCACTAACCTGCTAGTGGACCGCCGTTCATTTCACCTGTTCAGGGACCCACCTCCCCCCAGTGCCCCCCCCCCCATGCAGAGTGGCTGGGTACCTGGCCGTCCCTGGGACCCCTGTAATTTGTGATTTAAAAATGAAAATATATACATTTTGAAATTTTGAATTTAATGACCCATCTCTTCACAGGAGGGTATCATCTTTCCTCCAAACCCCAAGTTTTAGCCCCCCTCCCCCAAATAAAAAGCAAGCCTTGTTGTGGTGTCACGCGTCCTGATCCTGTTCCCGCGCCCTCATAGACACACCCTTCCTCCACTGCACTCACCTTTGGGGTCACGATGCTTGTATTTATATTTCAGAAGAATCAATCTTTGTGTAAAAGGGACTTTCTTACATTTTGAACTAAGTGGAATTTTCCATTGTATTTAACATAACCAAAAATAATGTTGTTGTTTTTTTTTTTAAAGCACTTCCGCATTTAAGGACTCAGTAAAACTAATTGTACTGAAATTGATGTTTGCAGCCAAGTTTGGCGTGGCAGGACTGATTTTGTACAACTTTTCGCTTTTGAAATTGTAACTTTTTTCTTTCTTTTAATGCAATGTGTATATTTTGACGACTCGAGTCTTTGTGAAATTGGGTGTGTAAAGTGATTGAATAAAGGTGTAAATGTCCTTTGAAATGCCTGGCTGTGGCGTGTCCTGATTGTGATTGGCTGTCGTCATCGTTACCAAACCCGCTCCCTGGCAGCTTCCGTTCAAAGCGGGACGTGCTGGTTTTCCTGGTTCTACCGGCTGTCGTCAATGGAGATATGCCAAAAAACACATTCTTGGATTACGCCGTAGGTGCGGAGCCTCTTCGGCCTGAACAGAATGGCGGACTGGGTTCGCGAATACTAATTGAACAAACATTTAAAAAAAGGTATTTTCACATGGGGAAAATAGTTTGTCGTGGCTTCTATTGGTTTTCTTTATTTGACATGAGTATTTTGTGTTAATCAGTGGCAAGATTACTAAAGCCCTCCTAAATAGGGTCTAAAATCGCCACTGAAGAAATCCCAATTAAATCCATTTTGATTCAAGGAAGTAAGAAAATATGAAAAATGCCAAAGGGGGTGAATACTTTTTATGGAGCTTTGAGTGTCATGCTTAAATATTAAAGAATGGAGTAAGCGATTTTAAATTAATTGAGGTCTCTTCGCATTGTCATGTACGTAAACCGGGAAATCCTTACCATACCCACAAATGTACGCATACCATATTCATTTGATCAATATCTCCGCTAGCACACGTTTATGCTGCAGGCCGCACATTCCTTGTGTTGGATCGTTCAATAATTATAGCCTATTTTATTTGTTCATTGATGTCATGTCGTTCACATTCCTTCCATTCCAGAAAAGTGTAGTTCCCCCCCCTCCTCCAAGCAGGGTATACAGGTTACCCTTTTACTGTATGTCTGCTTCCTCTTAAAATATTTGTACGACGGATTAGGTTTGTCCGTTTGGTAAAGTGGAACGTTTGTCGGCCTGAATTCCACGGACGCCATACGTTAACGTAACTGCATTCCTGTGTGTCGGTTTGTGTGTGTGTACGCGCACGTACCCAATTTAATATAAAACGTCGGCAACATTAAGGGGATAGATGTGTCCAAGTGTTTACGGGCCGGCTGGGTCAAGAGCCTTATGCCGAAAGAGACGTATAATGCCACATGTCTGCTGCTACTTAAGGACAAAATTAAGTTAAATGGAATAATTGTACATTTGCTGCCCCGCCAAATGTAGCCTTTCGCTGCGGTCTCCGTTAGCTTAATTGTCATTAACTAATTAACTGCTGCAGTTCGTTAACTGAACGATGAACTCCAACCAATCAGCGTTCACAAAATCGCCTTTACTGATCCACGAGGTATAAATGAACTAAAGTAAATATTTAAAAACTAAAATAAAAATTATTTTCATTTTATCAACGACACAGGAACGCCTCTCTAGAGTTTTTATAGCACAAGTTACTTTTAGTAGATGGCTATGAAGAGATGTCAGAGTCTGGTGAGCAGGCGAGCACTTGTTTAATATTTGTTGCACCGGGATCCAGTGTGTGAAGGTCTGGTAGCGAACCCCTGACTGTGCAAAAAAAATTACACTAACCTTTTCCTTCCCAGTGTTACAGGTATGGTACGCAGCTGCCTGCAATGATGTCTATCGCTGTATACTGCACTGATCTCTTGCGCGAACTATGATTGTTCCTACCATGTATTAATGCACATCTTGTAAGTCGCTCTGGATAAGAGCGTCTGCTAAATGCTTAAAATGTAAAAATGTCAAATGCCCACTGCTAATTGTGGCCGGCAACCCGGGGTGGTAGTGGGAGATTAAAAAAGAAGCAAGGGGCCATCTTGCCAGCCATGGGAACCGAACCGTGGTCACTCCATGCAGCGCGGAAGCATGACCTCGTTGCTTAAGAGGTGGACCGTCCTGACTCAAAGGTTCTGTGTGACAGGCATTCGCTCTACGGTTTATTTACACCAGGGGTGTCCAATCTTATCCGAGAAGGGCCAGTGTGGGTGCAGGCTTTTGTTCTAGCCCAGCACTAAAACACCTGATTCAACTAATCAAGGTCTTGATTGTAGACCATGATTGGTCAATTAGTTGAATCAGGTGTTTTACCGCTGGGCTAGAACAAAACCCTGCACCCACCCTTTTCGGATAAGATTGGACACCCCTGATTTACACCAAAGAAGTTGCATAAACAAGATGAAAATGTTTTTTTTTGGTATTTTTCCATTTTAATTTGGATAGCGTTTTTTTTAAACTACAGAGAACCGTCATCACGAAGACGCTTTACAGAAAACAGAAGATATGTAAAGAATTTTTTTCTCCTGCATTTTTTCGGTGTGACTCTCACAGAGGGCGCCAAGTTCTATCACAGCTCTTTCCTCTCCCCGCCCTTGAACCTGAAGTATATAACCTGCAACCCTCAGTCCGTGGCTCTCACTGCATCCCTGAGCTCTCTCCATCGCACCGCCGCCATTCAAAGGACAGTTTGTTGTTTTTTATACTGCAGAGCGCTCTCTTTGCCCGCCGTCCTCGTCCCACCCGCTCCGTACAAAGCAAACGACAAACAAAATCACCTCTCACCTGTCGAGATGAGTAGAATTCTGTGTGGGATCTTTGTGGTGGCTGTCTGCTTTGTGTTCGGTGGGAGGCTAAGCGATGGTAAGAATATTTTTTTTTCAAATTATTTTAAGAATATATTAATAGAATATTTTCGCCAATATTCAGAACAATGCCGATGATCTTGCATATGATTGTGGTCAGTGACATGTTTTTAAAGGTTAAAGAGTTCAAAGTATGTTCACGTGTGCGTGTGACACAGGACTGGTGTGTGTGATACAAATTGGTTATCGATCGTGAAGACACATTGGGCATTTCACTGGACTACTCTGTCTGTCGAACCCCACTGGATACATGTATACATTTATATGCACGAAGCCAGGAGCTGCTTTTGTTACTCAGAGGCTGCAGGTTCGATTCTCAGGTGGGGCACTGTCGTTTTACCTTTCCGCAAGGTACTTTACCTGAACTATTTCAGTAAATGTCCATCTCTGGGGAAACGTTACATGTGAATTTCCTTGGGTTGATGGCTCATTGGTGTAGTGTGTGTATACCTCTCTCTCAAAGCCAGAATTCACAATTTAGGCTTTGAAATGTACTCAAATCTCAGAAGGTATTATTAACCATGAATTGCATTTGTGCACAAATTCCCAAGCTCTCAGTAAATCGGAAACATGTTTTTTGCACGATTCTTTATTTACCCAACGTGTTAAATAATCACCTTTTTCATTTTCTTTTTTTTATGGAAGCATTCATTTACTGGACAGGTGTGTGTGTGTGTGGGGGGCAGGTATGTGTCAGACTGTGACAGGTGTGTGTGTGTGTGGGGGGCAGGTATGTGTCAGACTGTGACAGGTGTGTGTGTGTGTGGGGGGCAGGTATGTGTCAGACTGTGACAGGTGTGTGTGTGTGTGGGGGCAGGTATGTGTCAGACTGTGACAGGTGTTTGTGTGTGTGGGGGCAGGTATGTGTCAGACTGTGACAGGTGTGTGTGTGTGTGGGGCAGGTATGTGTCAGACTGTGACAGGTGTGTGTGTGGGGGGCAGGTATGTGTCAGACTGTGACAGGTGAGAGTAGCTCTTCTCCTCTCCGAGTCGTCTCGTTTGGTGAATCAGTGATAAATGCATTAAAAGTGGCTGCGTGAAAGAACAAAAAGGGGCAACAAAAAAGACGTTTAAAAAATATATATATCGGGTTTTTTTCCGATTTTTATCCCATTTTGGTAGCCAATTAGAGCCACTATTTCTATGTCAATTCCCCCCCTAGCAGTTTGATTTCGCTGCCGTAGTCCTGCGACCGGTAGTGACGAAGGCGACCTGACGCCTCCTCCGAGACGGCACTCGCCAAGTGTCGACCATAACCCGGTACTACAGGGCCACTCTTATGCACAGCGAATGTCATGTCGGCTTCCCTCCCCTCCCTCCCCCCTCCCTGGGGCGGACAGCCAATCTCCGCCCCCTGGTGGCACTCCCGGCCAGAGCCGACTCTGGCGAGATGGGAAATTGAACCCCGGTCTCCGTGGCCAGCTTCGAACGTTGTAACCACTGGGCCACGCAGGAGGCCCAAAAGAGACGTTTTTAAAGCAATAGAAGCATCCATACTTACTGTTATTAAACTAAGTTGTTGGCTGGCTGTGAATGTCTGTGCTGGGGTGGTTCTGCCTCTCTGTGGGTTGAGTGAGAGAACTGGGGGATTGATGCCCCAGCAGCCCCCATTCGTCATATAATTCAGGTTCTAACAACATACAACATGCCCCTGCGAATTAACCTGTGTTTCACGGTTGTTGCAAATTGCAACTGGGGGGTGGGGGAGAAGAAACATTGTTTCCCCTGTTTGTCTTTTCATTTTTTTTCCTGGTAATGTGGGGGGAAAAACTGTTTAATTAAAGATGAATTAAATGTTATGTTCTCTCTCCCTCTCTCTTTCTGTCTGTATCTCTATCTGTCTATCTCTCTTTCTCTTCCACACACATAAACAGCCTTGACGTGTAACCAATGCACAATTGGCATTCTGGGCAGATGCCTGATCCCTGATTCTGTGGTGTGCGATGCGTCCATGCCCAACTGCTACACTGGAAAAGCAGGTGAGGACACGTTTACACCCCTCCACTGCCCATTCTTTCCTCCAAAGCTCTCCCAGATTAACAACAGAGGATGTTGCAGCGATGAGCAGGAACACACACAAATTGAGCATTTTCAGAGAAAATAGCTTTAAAATTGGGAAGAGAGTCCAGAATACCAGAGTGCCTGTCTGTGAGGGTCAGATCTATCCATGAACATTGCGATTAATTGTCAGGATTTCATGCAAAGCTCTGCTGTGGTGCTCTGCCGCTCCCCTTCAGGAAATTCCACTAATTCCAGAACTTGAACCTTGATTTAATATAAGAAATGAAGATTAACATGAAAAACATTAAGATTAAGATTACATGCATTGTGAATCCAGTTCCTTGATGGTGTATTTACCATAACCCCTTCCCCCCACAGCGTTCCCCTCCATCAGTGGGTTCCTTGGCTTCAACACCCAGGGCTGCCTTGCCTCCGCCTCCTGCAACAGCACGACCAATGGCACCATCCTGGGTGCCACGTACACGGTGACCCGCACCTGCTGCGCCACCGACAACTGCAACCCCGTGGTCAGCGGGGCCGGTTCTGTACAGCTGTCCCTGACTGCTGCCGCCAGCGCCGCCCTGGTGGCCACCGTGTGGGGCAGCTGGCAGTATTAGACGCTGCAGTGAAGAGCCAGATTGGGTCGCCCGTCTTCAAACAGCCTCTCCTCGTTCATGCCCCAATTGATCCCGTTCTGCACCAAATTAAATTGGTTGGTCTATCTGCACCTGTATGGAATATGCAGTCTCCACTCAACACTATACACACTCACTAGGGTGTCGTTCAGTAGCTCTGACGGGCAGCAACACTGTGGAAAACCTGCTCATTCCAGGCGACTCCCTTTGCTAAAACCTCACCCTCTCAGTGATGTGCGTGTCCTGTCTGTTTGCATCCTGTCACAAAGTGTCTTTGTGTACACTGACAACTTTAAATGAATCCCCTTTCCTGTGACTTGGAAGCTGAACTATGTAGTGTTTCATTGACAACACTGAATTCTAGGAACCCTTTCAAGCTTGTCTTTGTTTTAAAAACGGTATTTTATAAAAGTATTTATCTTTGAATGACTCAGGTGTATCTCTGTTTTAAATGTCAGTGTAATTACAAAAGGAAATGTTAAATAAAAGCATCCTTTGAAATACTTGAAATGCTGAACATTTGTTTGTTACTCTTACAAGTTGAGCCTGTTGGGCTTGTCAGTGCAGTGTATTGCAGGGTTCCGTGATGCAAAGCTCTGGAATAGACCAGCACTGACACACACACACACACACACACACACACACACACACACACAGCATATACATATACATAAAGTGAATTTGTGAGAATTCAAGAGAATTGATTGCGCCAGAGTTTATCCAGGTGTGTCTTAGAAAAGGGGGTGAATTCTTATGAGGTAAATTGTTGTCTGTTTTTTTAATTTTTATTAATGAACAAAAAGCTTTCGATTATTTTTCAATTGACTTCATAGAGTATTTTGTGTTGATCAGCGGAAAATAATCCCAATTAAATCCATTTTGAATGCACAAAGTAAGAAAATAAAATGTGAAAAATGGGGGGTGAATACTTTTTATACCCACTATATACATAGTACTACACCAAAATGGTTAACTGACCACAAAATGACTGCTTTGCCATCTCAGTCTCCAGACTTGAACCCAATTGAAAATGTGTGGTTTGAATTGAAGAGGGCAGTACACAAGCACAGACCAAAGGATCTTGGAAGAATTTGTATGGAAGAATGTTCAAAGATCCTCCCCAATATGTTCAACAATCTCATAAAACATCTTCGATAAGAAGATGACATGTTGATTTATTTTGTTGATTTTATTTAAAATAATTAATAGGGATGCCAATAATTGTGACACATGTTTCTTTAAATATAACTTTAAATATTTTTCTCTGAATAATTCTATTAGTATAAAATAATATAATTTCCCAATTTTTGAGCATACAATGTATCTCATAACCTGTATTGTTTGCTTTATGCAGCCTTCCCTGCTCACTTTAATCAAGGGTGTCCATAATTTTGGACCTGACTGCATTGTACTTTATCATTATAGTCATGTAATCTACTGGTGCGTGTCAAACACTTCAATCAGTAAAAAGGAGGGTTAGTGTTTTTGGTAATCAAAAAAGGACCGTGTTGAAATGCCCCCCCCCCCCCAACTAACTGACTCCGTCTTCCAAATATCATCAAATGCTTTTAATGGAATACAGTAGCGGTCCAGATATGCTAACACACTGCACACTACAGAAAGGAGGGGGGCAAAAGAAGGCCTTGGCTATGATATACTTTCTCACTTACAGGTACATTATCTTATGTTTTACAACGTCATAGCCGTTTTTAGAAAATTATAGTTTGGCCGAATTTGTATCGGATTCATCAAGTGCGAATGTCGATTGCAGCGAAGCAGAAACAAATATGAATGTTTGTTAAACCTTGTGATTATCGCAAAATAAACAACTTAAATTATGTCAACGTCAAAAATAGTGACGTTTTTGGGAGCAATGATACAGAAAGGCTCAACTGTCCTCTGAAATGACGAAGCTTTCGGTCGGAAAACGCGAAAGGAAACGAGCGGAGCTCCAAGACAGAACGTGCGCAGAGTGCGCGCTCGTGCACGTGAAGGGGAGTGAGATGGCGGCGGAGCCTGACTCACGCTCGTCATTCTCACGTTTTTTCGCGTTTGTTAGATTCGTTCTGCAAAAACAGTGCGTTCTTTTCTCTCATTGTCGTCCTCAAAGGCAAAGCATGTTGGTGGTGCGTTAATGAAAGAGTTCATGTTCAGTTAATTAATTAAATCGTCATCAGAAGGTTTCAGGTTCTACGCTCTGAGATATGGCTGCTTTTGTTCTGTTCTGGGAGCCACTTTGTCAGAATTATATTTGGCAGACAGTCTTAGCCAGAGCGACTCACATAGTTTATATTTTTTAACTTACAATCATTTTACACAGCCGAACGTATCTTGCTCAAGAGTACAACTGATGTGCCCCATGCTGGGAATAAAATCTGTAACGTCTCAATTCTGCCCCCCACACGCACTGTCATGTTGGCATGGGTGTGGTACCCATCAACTAGTGCAAAAGGTACTTTTTTTAAATGTCGGTGAACTGCAGTAGGTGTCCAGCAGAGGGCAGAAAAACCTACATCACCCCCACACTCTCTCTGCAGATTAACCGATCCAAGCTGAGAGAGAGGCTGATACAGGATCTACATGGGGGCACGCGCTGCCCGAGGGATAGTTGTTATACGTCAATGGGAAAATGTAAAAGGGTGGTTATAATGAGTTAATTTACTGTTTTTAAACGTGTATTTTCCCTTAAATTAGGACATAGAAACCTTCCACGCGAAATCCACTCACATAGTGGCTGGAAATCGTTCACCATGTTTAGGCCTATTACACGTGAATTGGGTAGCAGCATTGATATAGTACACTGTTTCTTCAATTAAAAAAATATACGGTTGGAGACCAAAGCAGGTTGCGTCCTTAATATACAACACACCCCTCAGCTGAGAGGAGGGGGGGTCCGGTCGGCGAACAAACGTATTTGTTTTATCAAGCACGTCAATTCTCGTCTTGGCTATAGGCGCATTCGGAACGGTCTCTCCCAGCCATCGAAACGAATGAACAGTCCCCCCCCATAATAACCGGTTCTTTCCTGTCAAAGAATGAGAAAAAACCTGTCACACCTCTACCCCCCCAGATTAGAGCATAAAACTGTCCACTGTCCTTGATTCTCAACTCAGCAACAACTCTTCTCCTCCACCAATTCAAAGCAGAGGTTGGGTTTTCCATTTTTAAGAACTTGTGCATCGTGAGAGAAAACCCCAGTGAACTGTAGAGATGAACGTTCATCTATGGGGGGTCTTTGCGGCATTCTGCTTTTTCTTCGAGGGGGGACTTGCAGTCGGTAAAAAAAGAGCAGACGGTAAGTTAAAACACATTAAATTGCCTTGTGAATGATTTAGTTTTTTAAGGTAAATCGGTGATTAGCCTATCCCAGCGATTAAAAGTGTGTTCCAGGGCTCTGAGGTTTGATCGTCACGATTGAGGAAGGCGCTCGAGCTGAGCCGATGTTCAGTGGCGCATGCGCATCTAGACCGCGTAGGCATCGATTATGGGAGGCGACGGGGGGACACGTCTAGATACACAATAAATCACAATGTATGAAAAACGTGTTGCATACAACGCATGTCATTCATAAAACGTGTTGATTTAGTGTGAGCTGCGTTTACAGAGTGTGTCTGCCTCGTATTATTTCAGATTATTAAAGGCTGTGAATACCCCCAACCCCCTTATTTCAAACCACCTGTTGTTGTGTATCAATGTGTTACACATGTCCTAGTCAGCTAACTTAGTTACTTCATCAATAGATGTTCAGTATGTGTTAGTTTAGGTCGCTACTTACTAACACAAATTTTCTTCTGTTAGTCCCAGCTAAAAAAGAAGAAGATAAACCATTTTTTGGTAAGTTTAAATCTTCAGACTTTTTACATATAATGGACTATAGTACACGTCTTACCCATATATATTTAGCCCTAACCACAAATTATATAATGCAGCAGTATGACTTCAATTTGGTAATATGATAGGAACTCAGTGCTTTACAGTATGTGTCCATGTTCATATTAAACACAGGTTTGACAAGTATGATCATGTAGAAACACCCGTTTGGAGCACACAGATGTGCATCATTGCAATCGTTTGTTGTTTTATCGCCAGATAAAATGACTTAAGACAAATGTACGTAATGTAGCCTGCAGGCTACTGCCACATTTAAAACAATTTAAAACCATTTTTAGATTTTGCTATTCTTGTTTTCTAAACGAGTCCCACTGTTTGTTACTGTCTGTAGTGGCTTCCTATGAGTTACAATGCAAACGCATGTCATTCACAAAATGTTTTGATTCAGTGTGATCTGCGTTTACAGTGTGTGTCTGCCTCATATTATTTCAGATTATAAAAGGCTGTGAATACCCCCACCCCCTTATTTCAAACCACCTGTTGTTGTGTATCAAGTGTGTTACACATGTCCTAGTGAGCTAACGTAGTTACTTCATCAGAACATGTTCAGAATGTGTTAGCTAGTCAGTAGCTAGCTAGCTAAACTAACACCATTTGTTTTCTGTTCGGCCCAGATAAAATAAGAGCAGCAAATATAGGTAAGTTCATGTTGGCATGGGTTGTGGTACCCATCAACTAGTGCAAAAGGTACTTTTTTTTAAATGTCGATGAACTGCAGTAGGTGTCCAGCAGAGGGCAGAAAAACCTACATCACCCCCACACTCTCTCTGCAGATTAACCGATCCAAGCTGAGAGAGAGGCTGATACAGGATCTACATGGGGGCATGCGCTTCGCGAGGGATAGTTGTTATGCGTCAATGAGAAAATGTTACAGGGTGGTTTTAATGAGTTAATTAACTGTTTTTAAACATTTATTTTTCCTTAAATTAGGACATAGAAACCTTCCACGCGAAATCCACTCACATAGTGGCTGGAAATCGTTCACCATGTTTAGGCCTATTACACGTGAATTGGGTAGCAGCATTGATATAGTACACTGTTTCTTCAATGAAAAAATATACGGTTGGAGACCAAAGCAGCTTGCGTCCTTAATAACAACCACCCCGTGTTGCATAGGACGGGGATCATTCATAAAACAAACGATTTGTTTTAGCAAGCGTTTCAGATTCTGCCTTGCCTATTCAGCATTATTAAAGGCTCTCCCAGCCATCGAAACCCCTTATTTCAAACCAAAAAAAAAACAGTATCATTCCTGTTAAAGATGACAAAAAACCTGTCACACCTCTACTTCATCAATAGATGTAAAGTATGTGTTAGTTTCTCAATCTACTTACTAACAAAATTTTTCTGTTCCACCCAGTTAAAAACAAAGGATAAAGGTTTTTTTTGGTTTTAAGAACTTTTGCATATAATGGACTATAAACACCCCATATAACTTTAGCCCTAGATGAATTATTCATGCAGCAGGGACTTCAATTTGGTAATATCTAGCCTTTTCTTCGAGTGTGACTTGGTCATTGTTCATTAAAAGAAATTTGAGAAGTTGGTTTTGTAGAATGAAATGCAGAGGGTAGACGTTAAAACAATCTTATTAAATTGCCTTGTGAATGATTTCGTTTTTTAAGGTAAATCGGTGATTAGCCTATTCCAGCGATGACAAATTGTTTTCCAGGTTCTGAGGTTTGTTTGTTCATGACTTGAGCTAGGTCATGGCTGGATAGTAACCCTATTTTTTTCAAATCTTCCAGACATTTGCTCGCAGCGCCATATTCGATTCTATTTCGATTTCGTTTGAAGTATACTGAGGCCTTAACGGTGGCAGCATACAAAGTTTCAGTTCTTTTTGACAGAGTTTAATATTTACATGAAACAATGTGAAGAGTGACCAACCTCCGTGTATTTGACTATTTGAATTTGAGTTGAGCACGTTTACTTACCAAGCCTTTTGAGCAACTCTCAGTTTGCAGAAATAGCTCAAATGAGGGTTAAACGTTAGAGGGTGTTTCAATCGATAGACTTGTGGTTCGTTGTGAATGCAGCTGTGAATAAGATAGCTAGCTAGCTAACGCTAGCTAAGGTTACCTGCAGGTACGGTAAATTCATCGTTATGAATGCAGCTGAGAATAAGCTAGCTAAGATTAGTTGCAGCTCGTTAAATTTGTGATAGAAATTCACAAGATAAACTATAATTTTAGTGGAATAATCTTGCGATGACAACAGCAGAAAAATAAAAAAATTTCAAAGTGTCATAGAGACTAGAGTTAGGCGAATTGCCATGTTGTGTAGTGCTAGTGGCCATGTTGTGTAGCGCTAGTGGCCATGTTGTGTAGTGCTAGTGGCCATGTTGTGTAGTGCTAGTGGCCATGTTGTGTAGTGCTAGTGGCCATGTTGTGTAGTGCTAGTGGCCATGTTGTGTAGCGCTAGTGGCCATGTTGTGTAGCGCTAGTGGCCATGTTGTGTAGTGCTAGTGGCCATGTTGTGTAGTGCTAGTGGCCATGTTGTGTAGTGCTAGTGGCCATGTTGTGTAGCGCTAGTGGCCATGTTGTGTAGCGCTAGTGGCCATGTTGTGTAGCGCTAGTGGCCATGTTGTGTAGCGCTAGTGGGTTTAACACAGCTGGAACGAGGGTTGGACGCTTTCCTTCGTTACTATGGGGACTTAGTCAAACCTCGCGAGAGTTGGACAAAATAGGGAAAATAGGGTTACTATTCAGCCAGTCCCGCTCGAGCTGAGCCAATGTTCAATGTGTTCAATGAGCCGCATTTACAGAGTGTGTCTGCCTCATATTCTTTCAGATTATTAAAGGTTGTGAATACCCCCACCCCCCTTATTTCAATCCACCTGTTGTTGTGTATCAATGTGTTACACATGTCCTGGTCAGCTAACTTAGTTACTTCATCAGTACATGTTCAGTATGTGTTAGCTTGTCAGTAGCTGAACTAACACCATTTTTTTTCTGTTAATCCCAGCTTCCTATTACGCAGGCATGGGTAAGTTTAAATCTTAAGACAATGTACAGACAATGAACTCTAGTATACATTTAACCCCTATATATTTAGTCCTATCCTCAAGATGTATAATGCATCAGTGTGAATTTAGTTTTTCAATTTGAAAGGAACTCAGTGCTTTACAGTGTGTGTCCATGGTCATTGTTTATTAAAAACTAATTTGAGAAGTATGGTTTTGTAGAATGAAACGACAACCACCCGTTTCGTAGACGGTAAATTCAATATTATTAAATTGCTTTGTGAATAATTTCGTTTTAACGTTAATCGGGTGATTAGCCTATCGTGTGAGCTGCATTTACAGAGTGTGTCTGCCTCGTATTATTTCAGATTATTAAAGGCTGTGAATACCCCCAAACCCCTTATTTCAAACCACCTGTTGTTGTGTATCAATGTGTTACACATGTCCTAGTCAGCTAACTTAGTTACTTCATCAATAGATGTTCAGTATGTGTTAGTTTAGGTCGCTACTTACTAACACACATTTTCTTCTGTTAGTCCCAGCTAAAAAAGAAGAAGATAAACCATTTTTTGGTAAGTTTAAATCTTCAGACTTTTTACATATAATGGACTATAGTACACGTTTTACCCATATATATTTAGCCCTAACCACAAATTATATAATGCAGCAGTATGACTTCAATTTGGTAATATGATAGGAACTCAGTGCTTTACAGTATGTGTCCATGTTCATATTAAACACAGGTTTGACAAGTATGATAATGTAGAAACACCTGTTTGGAGCACACAGATGTGCATCATTGCAATCGTTTGTTGTTTTATCGCCAGATAAAATGACTTAAGACAAATGTACGTAATGTAGCCTGCAGGCTACTGCCACATTTAAAACAATTTAAAACCATTTTTAGATTTTGCTATTCTTGTTTTCTAAACGAGTCCCACTGTTTGTTACTGTCTGTAGTGGCTTCCTATGAGTTACAATGCAAACGCATGTCATTCACAAAATGTTTTGATTCAGTGTGATCTGCGTTTACAGTGTGTCTGCCTCATATTATTTCAGATTATAAAAGGCTGTGAATACCCCCAACCCCCTTATTTCAAACCACCTGTTGTTGTGTATCAAGTGTGTTACACATGTCCTAGTGAGCTAACGTAGTTACTTCATCAGAACATGTTCAGAATGTGTTAGCTAGTCAGTAGCTAGCTAGCTAGCTAAACTAACACCATTTGTTTTCTGTTCGGCCCAGGTAAAATAAAAGCAGCAAATATAGGTAAGTTCCTGTTGGCATGGGTTGTGGTACCCATCAACTAGTGCAAAAGGTACTTTTTTTTAAATATCGGTGAACTGCAGTAGGTGTCCAGCAGAGGGCAGAAAAACCTACATCACCCCCACACTCTCTCTGCAGATTAACCGATCCAAGCTGAGAGAGAGGCTGATACAGGATCTACATGGGGGCATGTGCTTCGCGAGGGATAGTTGTTATGCGTCAATGAGAAAATGTTACAGGGTGGTTTTAATGAGTTAATTTACTGTTTTTAAACATTTACTTTTCCTTTACTCGCAGCGCCATATTCGATTCTATTTCGATTTCGTTTGAAGTATACTGAGGCCTTAACGGTGTCGGCATACAAAGTTTCAGTTCTTTGACACAGTTTAATATTTACATGAAACAATGGTTATGTAAAGGTTACCTGCAGCTACCGTAAGTTCATCATTATGAATGCAGCTGAGAATAAGGTAGCTAAGATTAGTTGCAGCTACCTTAAGTTTGTGATAGAAATTCACAAGATAAACTATCATTTTAGTGGAATAATCTTGCAATGACCACAGCAGAAAAATATACAAATCTTCCAAGTGTCATAGAGACTAGAGTTAGGTGAATTGCCATGTTGTGTAGCACTAGTGGCCATGTTGTGTAGTGCTAGTGGCCATGTTGTGTAGTGCTAGTGGCCATGTTGTGTAGCGCTAGTGGCCATGTTGTGTAGTGCGTGCTAGTGGCCATGTTGTGTAGTACTAGTGGCCATGTTGTGTAGCCCTAGTGGCCATGTTGTGTAGTGCTAGTGGCCATGTTGTGTAGTGCGTGCTAGTGGCCATGTTGTGTAGTACTAGTGGCCATGTTGTGTAGCCCTAGTGGCCATGTTGTGTAGTGCTAGTGGCCATGTTGTGTAGCGCTAGTGGCCATGTTGTGTAGTGCTAGTGGCAATGTTGTGTAGCGCTAGTGGCCATGTTGTGTAGTGCTAGTGGCCATGTTGTGTAGTGCTAGTGGCCATGTTGTGTAGCGCTAGTGGCCATGTTGTGTAGTGCTAGTAGCCATGTTGTGTAGCGCTAGTGGCCATGTTGTGTAGTGCGTGCTAGTGGCCATGTTGTGTAGTGCTAGTGGCCATGTTGTGTAGTGCTAGTGGCCATGTTGTGTAGTGCTAGTGGCCATGTTGTGTAGCGCTAGTGGCCATGTTGTGTAGTGCTAGTGGCCATGTTGTGTAGTGCTAGTGGCCATGTTGTGTAGTGCTAGTGGCCATGTTGTGTAGTGCTAGTGGCCATGTTGTGTAGCGCTAGTGGCCATGTTGTGTAGGCTAGTGGCCATGTTGTGTAGTGCTAGTGGCCATGTTGTGTAGCGCTAGTGGCCATGTTGTGTAGTGCTAGTGGCCATGTTGTGTAGTGCTAGTGGCCATGTTGTGTAGCGCTAGTGGGTTTAAGACAGCTGGAACGAGGGTTGGACGCTTTCCTTCGTTACTATGGGGACTTAGTCAAACCTCGCGAGAGTTGGACAAAATAGGGGAAAATAGGGTTACTATTCAGCCAGGACCGCTCGAGCTGAGCCGATGTTCAATGTTCTGAGCCAATGTTCAATGTGTTCAATGAGCCAATGTGAGCCAATGTTCCGTGAATGTGTATCTAGACTGCGTAGGGGTCGTTTATGGGGGGGAGATGGGGGGACACGCCTTAAAACACAATAGTGATAAAAAAACGTGTTGCATACAACGCATGTCATTCATAAAACGTGTTGATTCAGTGTGAGCTGCATTTACAGAGTGTGTCTGCCTCATATTGTTTCAGATTATTAAAGGTTGTGAATACCAGTGCACGTCTTATCAACAGAATTTTGCATCATATTCCTGTTGCTTTTCATGATTTTTTGCATTGTGAGAACACCATGCTTTAACAGTGTTTGTAAATGTGTCATTGATTATTGCTAATTCTCCAGTTCATCTCTCTCTCTCTCTCTCTCTCACACACAGAAACAGCCTTGACGTGTAACGAATGCAGCGTGGGGATTCTGGGCAAATGCCTGATCCCTGATTCTGTGGAGTGCGATGCGTCCATGCCCAACTGCTACACTGGAAAAGCAGGTGAGGACACGTTTACACCCCTCCACTGCCCCCCCCCCCCAAACGCATTCTTTCATTCTCCATCATGAATAGAGCGTGCTTGCCCGAGCTCTCCCAGATTAACAGAGGAGGTTGCAGCGATGAGCAGGAACACACACAAATTGAGCATTCTCAGTTGGGAGAAAATAGCTTTAAAATTGGGAAGAGAGTCCAGAATACCAAAGTGCCTGTCTGTGAATTGTCAGATTTCATGCAAATTGCTCTGCTGTGGTGCTCTGTGGTGCCCCTTCAGGAAATTCCACTAATTCCAGAACTTGAACCTTGATTTAATATAAGAAATGAAGATTAACATGAAAAACATTAAGATTAAGATTACATGCATTGTGAATCCAGTTCCTTGATGGTGTATTTACCATAACCCCCTCCCCCACAGCGTTCCCCTCCATCAGTGAGTTCCTTGGCTTCAACACCCAGGGCTGCCTTGACTCCGCCTCCTGCAACAGCACGACCAATGGCACCATCCTGGGTGCCGCGTACACGGTGACCCGCACCTGCTGCGCCACCGACAACTGCAACCCCGTGGTCAGCGGGGCCGGTTCTGTACAGCTGTCCCTGACCGCCGCTGCCGCTGCCGCCAGCGCCGCCCTGGTGTCCACCGTGTGGAGCAGCTGGCAGTATTAGATGCTGCAGTGAAGAGCCAGATTGGGTCGCCCGTCTTCAAACAGCCTCTCCTTGTTCATGCCCCAATTGATCCCGTTCTGCACCAAATTAAATTGGTTGGTCTATCTGCACCTGTATGGAATATGCAGTCCCCACTCAACACTATACACACTCACTAGGGTGTCGTTCAGTAGCTCTGATGGGCAGCAACACTGTGGAAAACCTGCTCATTCCAGGCGACTCCCTTTGCTAAAACCTCACCCTCTCAGTGATGTGCGTGTCCTGTCTGTTTGCATCCTGTCACAAAGTGTCTTTGTGTACACTGACAACTTTAAATGAATCCCCTTTCCTGTGACTTGGAAGCTGAACTATGTAGTGTTTCATTGACAACACTGAATTCTAGGAACCCTTTCAAGCTTGTCTTTGTTTTAAAAACTGTATTTTATAAAAGTATTTATCTTTGAATGACTCAGGTGTATCTCTGTTTTAAATGTCAGTGTAATTACAAAAGGAAATGTTAAATAAAAGCATCCTTTGAAATACTTGAAATGCTGAACATTTGTTTGTTACTCTTACAAGTTGAGCCTGTTGGGCTTGTCAGTGCAGTGTATTGCAGGGTTCAGTGATGCAAAGCTCTGGAATAGACCAGCACTGACACACACACACACACACACACACACACACACAGCATATACATACACATAAAGTGAATTTGTGAGAATTCAAGAGAATTGATTGCGCCAGAGTTTATCCAGGTGTGTCTTAGAAAAGGGGGTGAATTCTTATGAGGTAAATTGTTGTCCGTTTTTTATTTGTAATTAATGAACAAAAAGCTTTCGATTATTTTTCATTTGACTTCATAGAGTATTTTGTGTTGATCAGTGGAAAATAATCCCAATTAAATCCATTTGATTGCACAAAGTAAGAAAAAAAAATGTGAAAAATGGGGGGTGAATACTTTTTATACCCACTATATAAATAGTACTACACCAAAATGGTTAACTGACAACAAAATGACTGCTTTGCCATCTCAGTCTCCAGACTTGAACCCAATTGAAAATGTGTGGTTTGAATTGAAGAGGGCAGCACACAAGCACAGACCAAAGGATCTGAAGGATCTTGGAAGAATTTATATGGAAGAATGTTCAAAGATCCTCCCCAATATGTTCAACAATCTCAGAAAACATCTTCGATAAGAAGATGACATGTTGATTTATTTTGTTGATTTTATTTAAAATAATTAATAGGGATGCCAATAATTGTGACACATGTTTCTTTAAATATAACTTTAAATATTTTTCTCTGAATAATTCTATTAGTATAAAATAATATAATTTCCCAATTTTTGAGCATACAATGTATCTCATAACCTGTATTGTTTGCTTTATGCAGCCTTCCCTGCTCACTTTAATCAAGGGTGTCCATAATTCTGGACCTGACTGCATTGTAATTTATCATTATAGTCATGTAATCTACTGGTGCGTGTCAAACATTTCAATCAGTAAAAAGGAGGGTTAGTGTTTTTGGTAATCAAAAAAGGACCGTGTTGAAATTTCACTCCCCCCAAGTAACTGACTCTGTCTTCCAAATATCATCAAATGCTTTTAATGGAATACAGTAGCGGTCCAGATATGCTAACACACTGCACACTACAGAAAGGAGGGGGGTTGGCAGCCAAAATAAGGCCTTGGCTATGATATACTTTCTCACTTACAGGTACATTATCTTATGTTTTACAACGTCATAGCCGTTTTTAGAAAATTATAGTTTGGCCGAATTTGTATCGGATTCATCAAGTGCGAATGTCGATTGCAGCGAAGCAGAAACAAATATGAATGTTTGTTAAACCTTGTGATTATCGCAAAATAAACAACTTAAATTATTTCAACGTCAAAAATAGTGACGTTTTTGGGAGCAATGATACAGAAAGGCTCAACTGTCCTCTGAAATGACGAAGCTTTCGGTCGGAAAACGCGAAAGGAAACGAGCGGAGCTCCAAGACAGAACGTGCGCAGAGTGCGCGCTCGTGCACGTGAAGGGGAGTGAGATGGCGGCGGAGCCTGACTCACGCTCGTCATTCTCACGTTTTTTCGCGTTTGTTAGATTCGTACTGCTAAAACAGTGCGTTCTTTTCTCTCATTGTCGTCCTCAAAGGCAAAGCATGTTGGTGGTGCGTTAATGAAAGAGTTCTGTTCAGTTAATTAATTAAATCGTCATCAGAAGGTTTCAGGTTCTACGCTCTTTGGCTTCTTTTGTTCTGTTCTGGAGCCACTTTGTCAGAATTATATTTGGCAGACAGTCTTAGCCAGAGCGACTCACATAGTTTATATTGTTTTACTTACAATCATTTTACACAGCCGAACGTATCTTGCTCAAGAGTACAACTGATGTGCTGTAACCCAATGCTGGGAATAAAATCTGTAACGTCTTTTATTAATTTACAAATGGGCTACTGTATATTCACCGGAAAACTCCCCCTCCTTCTGTGACCCCATTTCCTGTCATGTTGGCCCTTATAACTGTCATGTTGGCATGGGTCAACTAGCTGGCTCCCAATACCCATCAACTAGTGCAAAAACTAGTGCAAAAGTACTTTTTTTAAATGTCGGTGAACTGCAGTAGATGTCCAGCAGAGGGCAGAAAAACCTACATCACCCCCACACTCTCTCTGCAGATTAACCGATCCAAGCTGAGAGAGAGGCTGATACAGGATCTACATGGGGGCACGCGCTGCCCGAGGGATAGTTGTTATACGTCAATGGGAAAATGTTAAGGGTGGTTATAATGAGTTAATTAACTGTTTTTAAACATTTATTTTCCTTAAATTAGGACATAGAAACCTTCCACGTGAAATCCACTCACATAGTGGCTGGAAATCGGTCACCATGTTTAGGCCTATTACATGTGAATTGGGTAGCAGCATTGATATAGTACACTGTTTCTTCAATGAAAAAAATATACGGTTGGAGACCAAAGCAGGTTGCGTCCTTAATATACAACACACCCCTCAGCTGAGAGGAGGGGGGGTCCGGTCGGCGAACAAACGTATTTGTTTTATCAAGCACGTCAATTCTCGCCTTGGCTATAGGCGCATTCGGAACGGTCTCTCCCAGCCATCGAAACTAATGACCATTCCCCCCACCCCCAAAAATAACCAGTTAATTCCTGTCAAAGAATGAGAAAAAACCTGTCACACCTCTACCCCCCCAGATTAGTGCATAAAACTTGCGGTCCACTGTCCTTGATTCTCAACTCAGCAACAACTCTTCTCCTCCACCAATTCAAAGCAGAGGTTGGGTTTTCCATTTTTAAGAACTTGTGCATCGTGAGAGAAAACCCCAGTGAACACTGTAGAGATGAACGTTCATCTATGGGGGGTCTTTGCGGCATTCTGCCTTTTCTTCGAGGGGGGACTTGCATGCGGTAACAGAAATGCAGGCAATAAAAGAAATGCAGGCGGTAAGTTAAAACACATTAAATTGCCTTGTGAATGATTTAGTTGTTTAAGGTAAATCGGTGATTAGCCTATCCCAGCGATTAAAAGTGTGTTCCAGGGCTCTGAGGTTTGATCGTCACGACTGAGGAAGGCGCTCGAGCTGAGCTGATGTTCAGTGGCGCATGTGCATCTAGACCGCGTAGGCATCGTTTATGGGGGGCGACGGGGGGACACGTCTAGATACACAATAAATCACAATGTATGAAAAACGTGTTGCATACAACGCATGTCATTCATAAAACGTGTTGATTTAGTGTGAGCTGCGTTTACAGTGTGTCTGCCTCGTATTATTTCAGATTATTAAAGGCTGTGAATACCCCCAACCCCTTATTTCAATCCACCTGTTGTTGTGTATCAATGTGTTACACATGTCCTGGTCAGCTAACTTAGTTACTTCATCAATAGATGTTCAGTATGTGTTAGTTTAGGTCGCTACTTACTAACACAAATTTTCTTCTGTTAGGCCCAGCTAAAAAAGAAGAAGATAAAAGAATTTTTGGTAAGTTTAAATCTTCAGACTTTTTACATATAATGGACTATAGTACACGTTTTACCCATATATATTTAGCCCTAACCACAAATTATATAATGCAGCAGTATGACTTCAATTTGGTAATATGATAGGAACTCAGTGCTTTACAGTGTGTGCCCATGGTCATTGTTCATATTAAAAACACATTTGAGAAGTATGGTTTGTAGAATGAAACGACAACCACCCGTTTGGTAGACGGTAAATTCAATCTTATTAAATTGCTTTGTGAATGATTTCGTTTTTTAACATTAATCGGTGATTAGCCTATTCCAGTGATGACAAATTGTTTTCCGGGGTTCTGAGGTTTGTTTGTTCATGACTTGAGCTAGGGTCATGGCTGGATAGTAACCCTATTTTTTTCCAAATCTTCCAGACATTTGCTCGCAGCGCCATATTCGATTCTATTTCGATTTCGTTTGAAGTATACTGAGGCCTTAACGGTGGCAGCATACAAAGTTTCAGTTCTTTGACAGAGTTTAATATTTACATGAAACAATGTGAAGAGTGACCATAAACCTCCGTGTATTTGACTATTTGAATTTGAGTTGAGCACGTTTACTTACCAAGCCTTTTGAGCAACTCTCAGTTTGCAGAAATAGCTCAAATGAGGGTTAAACGTTAGAGGGTGTTTCCAATCGATAGACTTGTGGTTCGTTGTGAATGCAGCTGTGAATAAGATAGCTAGCTAGCTAACGCTAGCTAAGGTTACCTGCAGGTACGGTAAATTCATCGTTGTGAATGCAGCTGTGAATAAGATAGCTAGCATAACGCTTAAGGTTACCTGCAATGCAGCTGAATGAATAAGCTAGCTAAGATTAGTTGCAGCTACGTTAAATTTGTGATAGAAATTCACAAGATAAACTATAATTTTAGTGGAATAATCTTGCGATGACAACAGCAGAAAAATAAAAAAATCTTCAAAGTGTCATAGAGACTAGAGTTAGGCGAATGGCCATGTTGTGTAGCGCTAGTGGCCATGTTGTGTAGTGCTAGTGGCCATGTTGTGTAGTGCTAGTGGCCATGTTGTGTAGTGCTAGTGGCCATGTTGTGTAGTGCTAGTGGCCATGTTGTGTAGTGCTAGTGGCCATGTTGTGTAGCGCTAGTGGCCATGTGGTGTAGTGCTAGTGGCCATGTTGTGTAGCGCTAGTGGCCATGTTGTGTAGCGCTAGTGGCCATGTTGTGTAGCGCTAGTGGCCATGTTGTGTAGCGCTAGTGGCCATGTTGTGTAGTGCTAGTGGCCATGTTGTGTAGTGCTAGTGGCCATGTTGTGTAGCGCTAGTGGCCATGTTGTGTAGTGCTAGTGGCCATGTTGTGTAGCGCTAGTGGCCATGTTGTGTAGTGCTAGTGGCCATGTTGTGTAGCGCTAGTGGCCATGTTGTGTAGCGCTAGTGGCCATGTTGTGTAGTGCTAGTGGCCATGTTGTGTAGCGCTAGTGACCATGTTGTGTAGCGCTAGTGGCCATGTTGTGTAGCGCTAGTGGCCATGTTGTGTAGTGCTAGTGGCCATGTTGTGTAGCGCTAGTGGCCATGTTGTGTAGTGCTAGTGGCCATGTTGTGTAGCGCTAGTGGCCATGTTGTGTAGTGCTAGTGGCCATGTTGTGTAGCGTGGCTAGTGGCCATGTTGTGTAGCGCTAGTGGCCATGTTGTGTAGCGCTAGTGGCCATGTTGTGTAGCGCTAGTGGCCATGTTGTGTAGCGCTAGTGGCCATGTTGTGTAGCGCTAGTGGCCATGTTGTGTAGCGCTAGTGGCCATGTTGTGTAGCGCTAGTGGCCATGTTGTGTAGCTAGTGGCCATGTTGTGTAGCGCTAGTGGCCATGTTGTGTAGCGCTAGTGGCCATGTTGTGTAGCGCTAGTGGCCATGTTGTGTAGCGCTAGTGGCCATGTTGTGTAGTGCTAGTGGCCATGTTGTGTAGTGCTAGTGGCCATGTTGTGTAGTGCTAGTGGCCATGTTGTGTAGTGCTAGTGGCCATGTTGTGTAGTGCTAGTGGCCATGTTGTGTAGCGCTAGTGGCCATGTTGTGTAGCGCTAGTGGCCATGTTGTGTAGCGCTAGTGGCCATGTTGTGTAGTGCTAGTGGGTTTAACACAGCTGGAACGAGGGTTGGACGCTTTCCTTCGTTACTATGGGGACTTAGTCAAACCTCGCGAGAGTTGGACAAAATAGGGGAAAATAGGGTTACTATTCAGCCAGTCCCGCTCGAGCTGAGCCAATGTTCAATGTGTTCAATGAGCCGCCCATTTACAGAGTGTGTCTGCCTCATATTCTTTCAGATTATTAAAGGTTGATTCTGAATACAGAGTGTCTGCCTCACCCAGATTATTTCAATCCACCTGTTGTTGTGTGTATGAAGTGTGTTACACATGTCCTGGTCAGCTAACTTAGTTACTTCATCAGTACATGTTCAGTCTGTGTTAGCTTGTCAGTAGCTGAACTAACACCATTTTTTTTCTGTTAATCCCAGGTTCCTATTACGCAGGCATGGGTAAGTTTAAATCTTAAGACAATGTACAGACAATTAACTCTAGTATACATTTAACCCCTATATATTTAGTCCTATCCTCAAAATGTATAATGCATCAGTGTGAATTTAGTTTTTCAATTTGAAAGGAACTCAGTGCTTTACAGTGTGTGTCCATGGTCATTGTTTATTAAAAACTAATTTGAGAAGTATGGTTTTGTAGAATGAAACGACAACCACCCGTTTGGTAGACGGTAAATTCAATATTATTAAATTGCTTTGTGAATAATTTCGTTTTTTAACGTTAATCGGTGATTAGCCTATCCCAGTGATGACAAATTGTGTTCCGGGGTTCTGAGGTTTGTTTGTTCATGACTGGAGCTAGGGTCATGGCTGGATAGTAACCCTATTTTTTTCCATACAACGCATGTCATTCATAAAACGTGTTGATTTAGTGTGAGCTGCGTTTACAGTGTGTCTGCCTCGTATTATTTCAGATTATTAAAGTCTGTGAATACCCCCAAACCCCTTATTTCAAACCACCTGTTGTTGTGTATCAATGTGTTACACATGTCCTGGTCAGCTAACTTAGTTACTTCATCAGTACATGTTCAGTATGTGTTAGCTTGTCAGTAATTGAACTAACACCATTTTCTTCTGTTAGTCGCAGGTGCCGCTCCAGCAGGCATGGGTAAGTTTAAATCTTAAGACAATGCACAGACAATGAACTCTAGTATATGTTTAACCCCTATATATTTAGTCCTATCCTCAACTTGTATAATGCATCAATGTTTTTTAATGTTAATCGGTGATTAGCCTATCCCAGTGTTGAAAAATTGTGTTCCGGGGTTTTGAGGTTTGTTTGTTCATGACTGGAGCTAGGGTCATGGCTGGATAGTAACCCTATTTTTTCCAGATCTCGCGCATGCGCATTTGCCGCTATTTGTTGAGGCAAATGACTTAAGGCTTCAGTATACTTCAAACAAAATGCAATTTGGCATGTTCGCACAGGCAAGATGGTGGGTTTGTGGCCGAAACGATGCGCTGTGTTGGGCTTCGATTTCCGATCTTGTTCTTGGTTCGTTTTTTACGGATGTATTTGGGCCGCTTTACATCTTATTATCTTCGCGTCCAGCTGTTCCTCTCCTTGTGTCGTCAGCTCTAGCTAGCTATATTTTGTGTTGACAGGCTTTTTTTTTTCTGCGAATCCAGTTGGAAACGTTGTTCTTGGGTAAATGCACCACTTTGTAGCTAGCTACACCAAAGTTTAGCTGTAGTTGGCTTGTCACCAAAATCGTCATTAGTTATTTGACGTTATCTATGGCCTCAGTTCACCACCAATTCTGTGACACAGGCTAGTTGTTAATTAAATTAACCAGCTTGCTAATTAGCAACAGTATATTAATACGGATAGTCAGATACCATTTATTTGAAGTTATCATCAAAAGAAAAGGAACCCTGCTTAGTAATGACAATTGCCGATACACAGTTGTCTAAATGTAATGTAGACCAGGCTAACCTATGCTCTACTACATCAAAAAATAATTTCACAGTCAGTTGATGCTATATACAACGTACAATGAGAAGTGACATTTTGCAGTTTTCTGGAGGACATTTTCTTATGTCTGTTATGGGGTCCTATCATAAGGTATGATGGTTTAAACAAGGTTATTTTGTACATCAAGCATGAATGCGTTGCACATTCGGCTCTTGTCGATGTTTGCTCCATTAGTATTTATATTTGTGGTTCTGTAGTCTAGCGACTAGCAAGCTCCCCCATCTGGCGTGGAGTGTCATTAAACGAACAGACCTGAAGTCGCAGCGAATACATTGGCATTTGCTCGCAGCGCCGTATTCGATTCTGTTTCGATTTCGTTTGAAGTATACTGAGGCCTTAACGGTGGCAGCATACAGAGTTTAATATTTACATGAAACAATGTGAAGAGTGACCATAAACCTCCGTGTATTAGACTATTTGAATTTGAGTTGAGCACGTTTTCTTACCAAGCCTTTTGAGCAACTCTCAGTTTGCAGAAATAACTCAAATGAGGGTTAAACGTTGTTGGGTGTTCCCAGGCTATAAACTGATGGAAACAGTCTTGACGTGTAACGAATGCAGCGTGGGGATTCTGGGCAGATGCCTGATCCCTGATTCTGTGGAGTGTGATGCGTCCATGCCCAACTGCTACACTGGAAAAGCAGGTGAGGACACGTTTACACCCCTCCACTGCCCCCCCCAAATGCATTCTTTCATTCTCCATCATGAATAGAGCGTGCTTGCCTGAGCTCTCCCAGATTAACAGAGGAGGTTGCAGCGATGAGCAGGAACACACACAAATTGAGCATTCTCAGTTGGGAGAAAATAACTTTAAAATTGGGAAGAGAGTCCAGAATACCAGAGTGCCTGTCTGTGAGGGTCAGATCTATCCATGAACATTGCGATTAATTGTCAGGATTTCATGCAAAGCTCTGCTGTGGTGCTCTGCCGCCCCCCTTCAGGAAATTCCACTAATTCCAGAACTTGAACCTTGATTTAATATAAGAAATGAAGATTAACATGAAAAACATTAAGATTAAGATTACATGCATTGTGAATCCAGTTCCTTGATGGTGTATTTACCATAACCCCTTCCCCCCACAGCGTTCCCCTCCATCAGTGGGTTCCTTGGCTTCAACACCCAGGGCTGCCTTGCCTCCGCCTCCTGCAACAGCACGACCAATGGCACCATCCTGGGTGCCACGTACACGGTGACCCGCACCTGCTGCGCCACCGACAACTGCAACCCCGTGGTCAGCGGGGCCGGTTCTGTACAGCTGTCCCTGACTGCCGCCGCCAGCGCCGCCCTGGTGGCCACCGTGTGGGGCAGCTGGCAGTATTAGACGCTGCAGTGAAGAGCCAGATTGGGTCGCCCGTCTTCAAACAGCCTCTCCTTGTTCATGCCCCAATTGATCCCGTTCTGCACCAAATTAAATTGGTTGGTCTATCTGCACCTGTATGGAATATGCAGTCTCCACTCAACACTATACACACTCACTAGGGTGTCGTTCAGTAGCTCTGACGGGCAGCAACACTGTGGAAAACCTGCTCATTCCAGGCAACTCCCTTTGCTAAAACCTCACCCTCTCAGTGATGTGCGTGTCCTGTCTGTTTGCATCCTGTCACAAAGTGTCTTTGTGTACACTGACAACTTTAAATGAATCCCCTTTCCTGTGACTTGGAAGCTGAACTATGTAGTGTTTCATTGACAACACTGAATTCTAGGAACCCTTTCAAGCTTGTCTTTGTTTTAAAAACGGTATTTTATAAAAGTATTTATCTTTGAATGACTCAGGTGTATCTCTGTTTTAAATGTCAGTGTAATTACAAAAGGAAATGTTAAATAAAAGCATCCTTTGAAATACTTGAAATGCTGAACATTTGTTTGTTACTCTTACAAGTTGAGCCTGTTGGGCTTGTCAGTGCAGTGTATTGCAGGGTTCAGTGATGCAAAGCTCTGGAATAGACCAGCACTGACACACACACACACACACACACACACACACACACACACACACACACACACACACAGCATATACATACACATAAAGTGAATTTGTGAGAATTCAAGAGAATTGATTGCGCCAGAGTTTATCCAGGTGTGTCTTAGAAAAGGGGGTGAATTCTTATGAGGTAAATTGTTGTCTGGTTTTTTATTTGTAATTAATGAACAAAAAGCTTTAGATTTTTTTTCATTTGACTTTATAGAGTATTTTGTGTTGATCAGTGGGTAAAAAATCCCAATTAAATCCATTTTGAATGCACAAAGTAAGAAAATAAAATGTGAAAATTGGGGGGTGAACAATTTTTATGCCCACTATATAAATAGTACTACACCAAAATGGTTAACTGACCACAAAATGACTGCTTTGCCATCTCAGTCTCCAGACTTGAACCCAATTGAAAATGTGTGGTTTGAATTGAAGAGGGCAGTACACAAGCACAGACCAAAGGATCTGAAGGATCTTGGAAGAATTTGTATGGAAGAATGTTCAAAGATCCTCCCCAATATGTTCAACAATCTCAGAAAACATCTTCAATAAGAAGATGACATGTTGATTTATTTTGTTGATTTTATTTAAAATAATTATTAGGGATGCCAATAATTGTGACACATGTTTCTTTAAATATAACTTTAAATATTTTTCTCTGAATAATTCTATTAGTATAAAATAATATAATTTCCCAATTTTTGAGCATACAATGTAGCTCATAACCTGTATTGTTTGCTTTATGCAGCCTTCCCTGCTCACTTTAATCAAGGGTGTCCATAATTCTGGACCTGACTGCATTGTAATTTATCATTATAGTCATGTAATCTACTGGTGCGTGTCAAACACTTCAATCAGTAAAAGGAGGGTTTGTGTTTTTGACAGTCAAAAAGACCGTGTTGAAATTTCACTCCCCAACTAACCATTATAGTTTGGCCGATTTTGTATCGGATTCATCAAGTGCGAATGTCGAAGCAGAAAAATATGAATGTTTGTTAAACCTTGTGATTATCGCAAAATAGACTACATGTAGCCTACTTAAATTATGTCAACGTCAAAAAGAGTGACGTTTTGGGGAGCAATGATACAGAAAGGCTCAACTGTCCTCTGAAATGACGAAGCTTTCGGTCGGAAAACGCGAAAGGAAACGAGCGGAGCTCCAAGACAGAACGTGCGCAGAGTGCGCGCTCGTGCACGTGAAGGGAGTGAGATGGCGGCGGAGCCTGACTCACGCTCGTCATTCTCACGTTTTTTCGCGTTTGTTAGATTCGTAATGCAAAAACAGTGCGTTCTTTTCTCTCATTGTCGTCCTCAAAGGCAAAGCATGTTGGTGGTGCGTTAATGAAAGAGTTCATGTTCAGTTAATTAATTAAATCGTCATCAGAAGGTTTCAGGTTCTACGCTCTGAGATATGGCTGCTTTTGTTCTGTTCTGGGAGCCACTTTGTCAGAATTATATTTGGCAGACAGTCTTAGCCAGAGCGACTCACATAGTTTATATTTTTTAACTTACAATCATTTTACACAGCCGAACGTATCTTGCTCAAGAGTACAACTGATGTGCCCCATGCTGGGAATAAAATCTGTAACGTCTCAATTCTGCCCCCCCACACGCACTGTCATGTTGGCATGGGTGTGGTACCCATCAACTAGTGCAAAAGGTACTTTTTTTAAAATGTCGGTGAACTGCAGTAGGTGTCCAGCAGAGGGCAGAAAAACCTACATCACCCCCACACTCTCTCTGCAGATTAACCGATCCAAGCTGAGAGAGAGGCTGATACAGGATCTACATGGGGGCACGCGCTGCCCGAGGGATAGTTGTTATACGTCAATGGGAAAATGTAAAAGGGTGGTTATAATGAGTTAATTTACTGTTTTTAAACGTGTATTTTCACTTTAAATTAGGACATAGAAACCTTCCACGTGAAATCCACTCACATAGTGGCTGGAAATCGGTCACCATGTTTAGGCCTATTACATGTGAATTGGGTAGCAGCATTGATATAGTACACTGTTTCTTCAATGAAAAAAATATACGGTTGGAGACCAAAGCAGGTTGCGTCCTTAATATACAACACACCCCTCAGCTGAGAGGAGGGGGGGTCCGGTCGGCGAGCAAACGTATTTGTTTTATCAAACACGTCAATTCTCGTCTTGGCTATAGGCGCATTCGGAACGGTCTCTCCCAGCCATCGAAACTAATTACCACCCCCCAAAAAAACCCAGTTCATTCCTGTCAAAGAATGAGAAAAAACCTGTCACACCTCTACCCCCCCCAGATTAGAGCATAAAACTGTCCACTGTCCTTGATTCTCAACTCAGCAACAACTCTTCTCCTCCACCAATTCAAAGCAGAGGTTGGGTTTTCATTTTTAAGAACTTGTGCATCGTGAGAGAAAACCCCAGTGAACACTGTAGAGATGAACGTTCATCTATGGGGGGTCTTTGCGGCATTCTGCCTTTTCTTCGAGGGGGGACTTGCAGGCAGTAAAAGAAATGCAGGCGTTAAAGGAAATGCAGAGGGTAAGTTAAAACACATTAAATTGCCTTGTGAATGATTTCGTTGTTTAAGGTGAATCGGTGATTAGCCTATCCCAGCGATTAAAATGGTGTTCCAGGGCTCTGAGGTTTGATCGTCACGACTGAGGAAGGCGCTCGAGCTGAGCTGATGTTCAGTGGCGCATGCGCATCTAGACCGCGTAGGCATCGTTTATGGGGGGCGACGGGGGGACACGTCTAGATACACAATAAATCACAATGTATGAAAAACGTGTTGCATACAACGCATGTCATTCATAAAACGTGTTGATTTAGTGTGAGCTGCGTTTACAGTGTGTCTGCCTCGTATTATTTCAGATTATTAAAGGCTGTGAATACCCCCAACCCCCTTATTTCAATCCACCTGTTGTTGTGTATCAATGTGTTACACATGTCCTAGTCAGCTAACTTTGTTACTTCATCAATAGATGTTCAGTATGTGTTAGTTTAGGTCGCTACTTACTAACACAAATTTTCTTCTGTTAGGCCCAGTTAAAAAACAAAAGGATAAAGGATTTTATGGTAAGTTTATATCTTCAGACTTTTTACATATAATGGACTATAGTACACGTTTTACCCATATATATTTAGCCCTAACCACAAATTATATAATGCAGCAGTATGACTTCAATTTGGTAATATGATAGGAACTCAGTGCTTTACAGTGTGTGCCCATGGTCATTGTTCATATTAAAAACACATTTGAGAAGTATGGTTTTGTAGAATGAAACGACAACCACCCGTTTGGTAGACGGTAAATTCAATCTTATTAAATTGCTTTGTGAATGATTTCGTTTTTTAACATTAATCGGTGATTAGCCTATTCCAGTGATGACAAATTGTTTTCCGGGGTTCTGAGGTTTGTTTGTTCATGACTTGAGCTAGGGTCATGGCTGGATAGTAACCCTATTTTTTTCCAAATCTTCCAGACATTTGCTCGCAGCGCCATATTCGATTCTATTTCGATTTCGTTTGAAGTATACTGAGGCCTTAACGGTGGCAGCATACAAAGTTTCAGTTCTTTGACAGAGTTTAATATTTACATGAAACAATGTGAAGAGTGACCATAAACCTCCGTGTATTTGAATTTGAGTTGAGCACGTTTTCTTACCAAGTCTTTGAGCAACTCTCAGTTTGCAGAAATAGCTCAAATGAGGGTTAAACGTTAGAGGGTGTTTCCAATCGATAGACTTGTGGTTCGTTGTGAATGCAGCTGTGAATAAGATAGCTAGCTAGCTAACGCTAGCTAAGGTTACCTGCAGGTACGGTAAATTCATCGTTGTGAATGCAGCTGAGAATAAGCTAGCTAAGATTAGTTGCAGCTACGTTAAATTTGTAATAGAAATTCACAAGATAAACTATAATTTTAGTGGAATAATCTTGCGATGACAACAGCAGAAAAATCTTCAAAGTGTCATAGAGACTAGAGTTAGGCGAATTGCCATGTTGTGTAGCGCTAGTGGCCATGTTGTGTAGTGCTAGTGGCCATGTTGTGTAGTGCTAGTGGCCATGTTGTGTAGCGCTAGTGGCCATGTTGTGTAGCGCTAGTGGCCATGTTGTGTAGCGCTAGTGGCCATGTTGTGTAGCGCTAGTGGCCATGTTGTGTAGCGCTAGTGGCCATGTTGTGTAGTGCTAGTGGCCATGTTGTGTAGTGCTAGTGGCCATGTTGTGTAGCGCTAGTGGCCATGTTGTGTAGCGCTAGTGGCCATGTTGTGTAGTGCTAGTGGCCATGTTGTGTAGCGCTAGTGGCCATGTTGTGTAGTGCTAGTGGCCATGTTGTGTAGTGCTAGTGGCCATGTTGTGCTAGTGGCCATGTTGTGTAGCGCTAGTGGCCATGTTGTGTAGCGCTAGTGGCCATGTTGTGTAGTGCTAGTGGCCATGTTGTGTAGCGCTAGTGGCCATGTTGTGTAGCGCTAGTGGCCATGTTGTGTAGTGCTAGTGGCCATGTTGTGTAGCGCTAGTGGCCATGTTGTGTAGCGCTAGTGGCCATGTTGTGTAGTGCTAGTTGCCATGTTGTGTAGTGCTAGTGGGTTTAACACAGCTGGAACGAGGGTTGGACACTTTCCTTCGTTACTATGGGGACTTAGTCAAACCTCGCGAGAGTTGGACAAAATAGGGGAAAATAGGGTTACTATTCAGCCAGGACTGTTCGAGCTGAGCCGATGTTCAATGTGTTCAATGAGCCAATGTGAGCCAATGTTCCGTGAATGTGTATCTAGACTGCGTAGGGGTCGTTTATGGGGGGGAGATGGGGAGACACTCCTGAAAACACAATAGTCTCTCTCTCACACACAGAAACAGCCTTGACGTGTAACCAATGCACAATTGGCATTCTGGGCAGATGCCTGATCCCTGATTCTGTGGAGTGCGATGCGTCCATGCCCAACTGCTACACTGGAAAAGCAGGTGAGGACACGTTTACACCCCTCCACTGACCCCCCCAAACGCATTCTTTCATTCTCCATCATGAATAGAGCGTGCTTGCCTGAGCTCTCCCAAATTGACAGAGGAGGTTGCAGCGATGAGCAGGAAGACACACAAATTGAGCATTCTCAGTTGGGAGAAAATAACTTTAAAATTGGGAAGAGATTTCAGAATACCAGAGTGCCTGTCTGTGAGGTTCAGATCTATCCATGAACATTGCGATTCATTGTTAGGATTGTCTGCTGTGGTGCCCCCCTTCAGGAAATTCCACTAATTCCAGAACTTGAACCTTGATTTAATATAAGAAATGAAGATTAACATGAAAAACATTAAGATGAAGATTACATGCATTGTGAATCCAGTTCCTTGATGGTGTATTTACCATAACCCCCTCCCCCCACAGCGTTCCCCTCCATCAGTGAGTTCCTTGGCTTCAACACCCAGGGCTGCCTTGACTCCGCCTCCTGCAACAGCACGACCAATGGCACCATCCTGGGTGCCGCGTACACGGCGACCCGCACCTGCTGCGCCACCGACAACTGCAACCCCGTGGTCAGCGGGGCCGGTTCTGTACAGCTGTCCCTGACTGCTGCCGCCAGCGCCGCCCTGGTGGCCACCGTGTGGGGCAGCTGGCAGTATTAGAGGCTGCGGTGAAGAGCCAGATTGGGTCGCCCGTCTTCAAACAGCCTCTCCTTGTTCATGCCCCAATTGATCCCGTTCTGCACCACATTAAATTGGTTGGTCTATCTGCACCTGTATGGAATATGCAGTCCCCACTCAACACTGTACACACTCACTAGGGTGTCGTTCAGTAGCTCTGATGGGCAGCAACACTGTGGAAAACCTGCTCATTCCAGGCGACTCCCTTTGCTAAAACCTCACCCTCTCAGTGATGTGCGTGTCCTGTCTGTTTGCATCCTGTCACAAAGTGTCTTTGTGTACACTGACAACTTTAAATGAATCCCTTTCAAGTGACTTGGAAGCTGAACTATGTAGTGTTTCATTGACAACACTGAATTCTAGGAACCCTTTCAAGCTTGTCTTTGTTTTAAAAACTGTATTTTATAAAAGTATTTATCTTTGAATGACTCAGGTGTATCTCTGTTTTAAATGTCAGTGTAATTACAAAAGGAAATGTTAAATAAAAGCATCCTTTGAAATACTTGAAATGCTGAACATTTGTTTGTTACTCTTACAAGTTGAGCCTGTTGGGCTTGTCAGTGCAGTGTATTGCAGGGTTCAGTGATGCAAAGCTCTGGAATAGACCAGCACTGACACACACACACACACACACACACACACACACACACAGCATATACATATACATAAAGTGAATTTGTGAGAATTCAAGAGAATTGATTGCGCCAGAGTTTATCCAGGTGTGTCTTAGAAAAGGGGGTGAATTCTTATGAGGTAAATTGTTGTCTGTTTTTTTAATTTTTATTAATGAACAAAAAGCTTTCAATTATTTTTCATTTGACTTCATAGAGTATTTTGTGTTGATCAGTGGAAAATAATCCCAATTAAATCCATTTGATTGCACAAAGTAAGAAAATAAAATGTGAAAAATGGGGGGTGAATACTTTTTATACCCACTATATAAATAGTACTACACCAAAATGGTTAACTGACCACAAAATGACTGCTTTGCCATCTCAGTCTCCAGACTTGAACCCAATTGAAAATGTGTGGTTTGAATTGAAGAGGGCAGCACACAAGCACAGACCAAAGGATCTGAAGGATTTTGGAAGAATTTGTATGGAAGAATGTTCAAAGATCCTCCCCAATATGTTCAACAATCTCATAAAACATCTTCGATAAGAAGATGACATGTTGATTTATTTTGTTGATTTTATTTAAAAAATTAATAGGGATGCCAATAATTGTGACACATGTTTCTTTAAATATAACTTTAAATATTTTTCTCTGAATAATTCTATTAGTATAAAATAATATAATTTCCCAATTTTTGAGCATACAATGTATCTCATAACCTGTATTGTTTGCTTTATGCAGCCTTCCCTGCTCACTTTAATCAAGGGTGTCCATAATTCTGGACCTGACTGCATTGTACTTTATCATTATAGTCATGTAATCTACTGGTGCGTGTCAAACACTTCAATCAGTAAAAAGAGGGTTAGTGTTTTTGGTAATCAAAAAGGACCGTGTTGAAATGCCCCCACCCCCAAGTAACTGACTCCGTCTTCCAAATATCATCAAATGCTTTTAATGGAATACAGTAGCGGTCCAGATATGCTAACACACTGGTGTTGGTGTGTCAAACACTGCACACTACAGAAAGGAGGGGGGGAAAGAAGGCCTTGGCTATGATATACTTTCTCACTTACAGGTACATTATCTTATGTTTTACAACGTCATAGCCGTTTTTAGAAAATTATAGTTTGGCCGAATTTGTATCGGATTCATCAAGTGCGAATGTCGATTGCAGCGAAGCAGAAACAAATATGAATGTTTGTTAAACCTTGTGATTATCGCAAAATAAACAACTTAAATTATGTCAACGTCAAAAATAGTGACGTTTTTGGGAGCAATGATACAGAAAGGCTCAACTGTCCTCTGAAATGACGAAGCTTTCGGTCGGAAAACGCGAAAGGAAAACGAGCGGAGCTCCAAGACAGAACGTGCGCAGAGTGCGCGCTCGTGCACGTGAAGGGGAGTGAGATGGCGGCGGAGCCTGACTCACGCTCGTCATTCTCACGTTTTTTCGCGTTTGTTAGATTCGTAATGCAAAAACAGTGCGTTCTTTTCTCTCATTGTCGTCCTCAAAGGCAAAGCATGTTGGTGGTGCGTTAATGAAAGAGTTCATGTTCAGTTAATTAATTAAATCGTCATCAGAAGGTTTCAGGTTCTACGCTCTGAGATATGGCTGCTTTTGTTCTGTTCTGGGAGCCACTTTGTCAGAATTATATTTGGCAGACAGTCTTAGCCAGAGCGACTCACATAGTTTATATTTTTTAACTTACAATCATTTTACACAGCCGAACGTATCTTGCTCAAGAGTACAACTGATGTGCCCCATGCTGGGAATAAAATCTGTAACGTCTCAATTCTGCCCCCCACACGCACTGTCATGTTGGCATGGGTGTGGTACCCATCAACTAGTGCAAAAGGTACTTTTTTTAAATGTCGGTGAACTGCAGTAGGTGTCCAGTAGAGGGCAGAAAAACCTACATCACCCCACACTCTCTCTGCAGATTAACCGATCCAAGCTGAGAGAGAGGCTGATACAGGATCTACATGGGGGCACGCGCTGCCCGAGGGATAGTTGTTATACGTCAATGGGAAAATGTAAAAGGGTGGTTATAATGAGTTAATTCTGTTTTTAAACGTGTATTTTCCCTTAAATTAGGACATAGAAACCTTCCACGTGAAATCCACTCACATAGTGGCTGGAAATCGGTCACCATGTTTAGGCCTATTACATGTGAATTGGGTAGCAGCATTGATATAGTACACTGTTTCTTCAATGAAAAAAATATACGGTTGGAGACCAAAGCAGGTTGCGTCCTTAATATACAACACACCCCTCAGCTGAGAGGAGGGGGTCCGTCGGCGAGCAAACGTATTTGTTTTATCAAACACGTCAATTCTCGTCTTGGCTATAGGCGCATTCGGAACGGTCTCTCCCAGCCATCGAAACTAATTACCACCCCCCCAAAAAAACCCAGTTCATTCCTGTCAAAGAATGAGAAAAAACCTGTCACACCTCTACCCCCCCCCCCCCAGATTAGAGCATAAAACTGTCCACTGTCCTTGATTCTCAACTCAGCAACAACTCTTCTCCTCCACCAATTCAAAGCAGAGGTTGGGTTTTCATTTTTAAGAACTTGTGCATCGTGAGAGAAAACCCCAGTGAACACTGTAGAGATGAACGTTCATCTATGGGGGTCTTTTTGCATTCTGCCTTTTCTTCGAGGGGGACTTGCAGGCAGTAAAGGAAATGCAGGCGTTAAAGGAAATGCAGAGGGTAAGTTAAAACACATTAAATTGCCTTGTGAATGATTTAGTTTTTAAGGTAAATCGGTGATTAGCCTATCCCAGCGATTAAAAGTGTGTTCCAGGGCTCTGAGGTTTGATCGTTCACGATTGAGGAAGGCGCTCGAGCTGAGCCGATGTTCAGTGGCGCATGCGCATCTAGACCGCGTAGGCATCGTTTATGGGGCGATGGGGGGACACGTCTAGATACACAATAAATCACAATGTATGAAAAACGTGTTGCATACAACGCATGTCATTCATAAAACGTGTTGATTTAGTGTGAGCTGCGTTTACAGTGTGTCTGCCTCGTATTATTTCAGATTATTAAAGGCTGTGAATACCCCCAACCCCCTTATTTCAAACCACCTGTTGTTGTGTATCAATGTGTTACACATGTCCTAGTCAGCTAACTTAGTTACTTCATCAATAGATGTTCAGTATATGTTAGTTTAGGTCGCTACTTACTAACACAAATTTTCTTCTGTTAGGCCCAGCTAAAAAAGAAGAAGATAAAAAATGTTTTGGTAAGTTTAAATCTTCAGACTTTTTACATATAATGGACTATAGTACACGTTTTACCCATATATATTTAGCCCTAACCACAAATTATATAATGCAGCAGTATGACTTCAATTTGGTAATATGATAGGAACTCAGTGCTTTACAGTGTGTGCCCATGGTCATTGTTCATATTAAAAACACATTTGAGAAGTATGGTTTTGTAGAATGAAACGACAACCACCCGTTTGGTAGACGGTCAATTCAATCTTATTAAATTGCTTTGTGAATGATTTCGTTTTTTAACATTAATCGGTGATTAGCCTATTCCAGTGATGACAAATTGTTTTCCGGGGTTCTGAGGTTTGTTTGTTCATGACTTGAGCTAGGGTCATGGCTGGATAGTAACCCTATTTTTTTCCAAATCTTCCAGACATTTGCTCGCAGCGCCATATTCGATTCTATTTCGATTTCGTTTGAAGTATACTGAGGCCTTAACAGTGGCAGCATACAAAGTTTCAGTTCTTTGACAGAGTTTAATATTTACATGAAACAATGTGAAGAGTGACCATAAACCTCCGTGTATTTGACTATTTGAATTTGAGTTGAGCACGTTTTCTTACCAAGTCTTTTGAGCAACTCTCAGTTTGCAGAAATAGCTCAAATGAGGGTTAAACGTTAGAGGGTGTTTCCAATCGATAGACTTGTGGTTCGTTGTGAATGCAGCTGTGAATAAGATAGCTAGCTAGCTAACGCTAGCTAAGGTTACCTGCAGGTACGGTAAATTCATCGTTGTGAATGCAGCTGAGAATAAGCTAGCTAAGATTAGTTGCAGCTACGTTAAATTTGTGATAGAAATTCACAAGATAAACTATAATTTTAGTGGAATAATCTTGCGATGACAACAGCAGAAAAATAAAAAAATCTTCAAAGTGTCATAGAGACTAGAGTTAGGCGAATGGCCATGTTGTGTAGCGCTAGTGGCCATGTTGTGTAGTGCGTGCTAGTGGCCATGTTGTGTAGCGCTAGTGGCCATGTTGTGTAGCGCTAGTGGCCATGTTGTGGCCATGTTGTGTAGCGCTAGTGGCCATGTTGTGTAGTGCTAGTGGCCATGTTGTGTAGTGCTAGTGGCCATGTTGTGTAGTGGCCATGTTGTGTAGTGCTAGTGGCCATGTTGTGTAGCGCTAGTGGCCATGTTGTGTAGCGCTAGTGGCCATGTTGTGTAGCGCTAGTGGCCATGTTGTGTAGCGCTAGTGGCCATGTTGTGTAGCGCTAGTGGCCATGTTGTGTAGTGCTAGTGGCCATGTTGTGTAGTGCTAGTGGCCATGTTGTGTAGCGCTAGTGGCCATGTTGTGTAGCGCTAGTGGCCATGTTGTGTAGTGCTAGTGGGTTTAAGACAGCTGGAACGAGGGTTGGACACTTTCCTCCGTTACTATGGGGACTTAGTCAAACCTCGCAAGAGTTGGACAAAATAGGGGAAAATAGGGTTACTATTCAGCCAGGACCGCTCGAGCTGAGCCGATGTTCAATGTTCTGAGCCAATGTTCAATGTGTTCAATGAGCCAATGTGAGCCCATGTTCAGTGAATGTGTATCTAGACTGCATAGGGGTTGTTTATGGGGGGGCGATGGGGGGACACGCCTGAAAACACAATAAATCACAATGTATAAAAAACATGTTGCATACAACGCATGTCATTCATAAAACGTGTTGATTCTGTGTGAGCTGCATTTACAGAGTGTGTCTGCCTCATATTCTTTCAGATTATTAAAGGTTGTGAATACCCCCAACCCCCCTTATTTCAAACCACCTGTTGTTGTGTATGAAGTGTGTTACACATGTCCTAGTCAGCTAACTTAGTTACTTCATCAGTACATGTTCAGTATGTGTTAGCTTGTCAGTAGCTGAACTAACACCATTTTTTTTCTGTTAATCCCAGGTTCCTATTACGCAGGCATGGGTAAGTTTAAATCTTAAGACAATGTACAGACAATTAACTCTAGTATACATTTAACCCCTATATATTTAGTCCTATCCTCAAGATGTATAATGCATCAGTGTGAATTTAGTTTTTCAATTTGAAAGGAACTCAGTGCTTTACAGTGTGTGTCCATGGTCATTGTTTATTAAAAACTAATTTGAGAAGTATGGTTTTGTAGAATGAAACGACAACCACCCGTTTCGTAGACGGTAAATTCAATATTATTAAATTGCTTTGTGAATAATTTCGTTTTTTAACGTTAATCGGTGATTAGCCTATCCCAGTGATGACAAATTGTGTTCCGGGGTTCTGAGGTTTGTTTGTTCATGACTGGAGCTAGGGTCATGGCTGGATAGTAACCCTATTTTTTTCCATACAACGCATGTCATTCATAAAACGTGTTGATTTAGTGTGAGCTGCGTTTACAGTGTGTCTGCCTCGTATTATTTCAGATTATTAAAGGCTGTGAATTCCCCCAAACCCCTTATTTCAAACCACCTGTTGTTGTGTATCAATGTGTTACACATGTCCTAGTCAGCTAACTTAGTTACTTCATCAATAGATGTTCAGTATGTGTTAGTTTAGGTCGCTACTTACTAACACAAATTTTCTTCTGTTAGTCCCAGCTAAAAAAGAAGAAGATAAAAAATTTTTGGTAAGTTTAAATCTTCAGACTTTTTACATATAATGGACTATAGTACACGTTTTACCCATATATATTTAGCCCTAACCACAAATTATATAATGCAGCAGTATGACTTCAATTTGGTAATATGATAGGAACTCAGTGCTTTACAGTATGTGTCCATGTTCATATTAAACACAGGTTTGACAAGTATGATAATGTAGAAACACCCGTTTGGAGCACACAGATGTGCATCATTGCAATCGTTTGTTGTTTTATCGCCAGATAAAATGACTTAAGACAAATGTACGTAATGTAGCCTGCAGGCTACTGCCACATTTAAAACAATTTAAAACCATTTTTAGATTTTGCTATTCTTGTTTTCTAAACGAGTCCCACTGTTTGTTACTGTCTGTAGTGGCTTCCTATGAGTTACAATGCAAACGCATGTCATTCACAAAATGTTTTGATTCAGTGTGATCTGCGTTTACAGTGTGTGTCTGCCTCATATTATTTCAGATTATAAAAGGCTGTGAATACCCCCAACCCCCATATTTCAAACCACCTGTTGTTGTGTATCAAGTGTGTTACACATGTCCTAGTGAGCTAACGTAGTTACTTCATCAGAACATGTTCAGAATGTGTTAGCTAGTCAGTAGCTAGCTAGCTAAACTAACACCATTTGTTTTCTGTTCGGCCCAGGTAAAATAAAAGCAGCAAATATAGGTAAGTTCATGTTGGCATGGGTTGTGGTACCCATCAACTAGTGCAAAAGGTACTTTTTTTTAAATGTCGGTGAACTGCAGTAGGTGTCCAGCAGAGGGCAGAAAAACCTACATCACCCCCACACTCTCTCTGCAGATTAACCGATCCAAGCTGAGAGAGAGGCTGATACAGGATCTACATGGGGGCATGCGCTTCGCGAGGGATAGTTGTTATGCGTCAATGAGAAAATGTTACAGGGTGGTTTTAATGAGTTAATTAACTGTTTTTAAACATTTACTTTTCCTTTACTCGCAGCGCCATATTCGATTCTATTTCGATTTCGTTTGAAGTATACTGAGGCCTTAACGGTGGCGGCATACAAAGTTTCAGTTCTTTGACACAGTTTAATATTTACATGAAACAATGGTTATGTAAAGGTTACCTGCAGCTACCGTAAGTTCATCATTATGAATGCAGCTGAGAATAAGGTAGCTAAGATTAGTTGCAGCTACCTTAAGTTTGTGATAGAAATTCACAAGATAAACTATCATTTTAGTGGAATAATCTTGCAATGACCACAGCAGAAAAATATACAAATCTTCCAAGTGTCATAGAGACTAGAGTTAGGTGAATTGCCATGTTGTGTAGCACTAGTGGCCATGTTGTGTAGTGCGTGCTAGTGGCCATGTTGTGTAGTACTAGTGGCCATGTTGTGTAGCCCTAGTGGCCATGTTGTGTACTGCTAGTGGCCATGTTGTGTAGCGCTAGTGGCCATGTTGTGTAGTGCTAGTGGCCATGTTGTGTAGTGCTAGTGGCCATGTTGTGTGCTAGTGCTAGTGGCCATGTTGTGTAGTGCTAGTGGCCATGTTGTGTAGCGCTAGTGGCCATGTTGTGTGGCCAGTTGCTAGTGGCCATGTTGTGTAGTGCTAGTGGCCATGTTGTGTAGTGCTAGTGGCCATGTTGTGTAGCGCTAGTGGCCATGTTGTGTAGCGCTAGTGGCCATGTTGTGTAGCGCTAGTGGCCATGTTGTGTAGTGCTAGTGGCCATGTTGTGTAGTGCTAGTGGCCATGTTGTGTAGTGCTAGTGGCCATGTTGTGTAGCGCTAGTGGCCATGTTGTGTAGCGCTAGTGGCCATGTTGTGTAGTGCTAGTGGCCATGTTGTGTAGCGCTAGTGGCCATGTTGTGTAGCACTAGTGGCCATGTTGTGTAGTGCTAGTGGCCATGTTGTGTAGCGCTAGTGGCCTGGCCATGTTGTGTATGTTGCTAGTGGCCATGTTGTGTAGTGCTAGTGGCCATGTTGTGTGTTGCTAGTGGCCATGTTGTGTAGCGCTAGTGGCCATGTTGTGTAGCGCTAGTGGCCATGTTGTGTAGCGCTAGTGGCCATGTTGTGTAGCGCTAGTGGCCATGTTGTGTAGCGCTAGTGGCCATGTTGTGTAGTGCTAGTGGCCATGTTGTGTAGCGCTAGTGGCCTGGCCATGTTGTGTAGCGCTAGTGGCCATGTTGTGTAGTGCTAGTGGCCATGTTGTGTAGCTAGTGGCCATGTTGTGTAGCGCTAGTGGCCATGTTGTGTAGCGCTAGTGGCCATGTTGTGTAGCGCTAGTGGCCATGTTGTGTAGCGCTAGTGGCCATGTTGTGTAGCTAGCGTTGTGTAGTGCTAGTGGCCATGTTGTGTAGTGCTAGTGGCCATGTTGTGTAGCGCTAGTGGCCATGTTGTGTAGTGCTAGTGGCCATGTTGTGTAGTGCTAGTGGCCATGTTGTGTGTAGCGCTAGTGGCCATGTTGTGTAGCTGCTAGTGGCCATGTTGTGTAGTGCTAGTGGCCATGTTGTGTAGCGCTAGTGGCCATGTTGTGTAGTGGCCATGTTGTGTAGCGCTAGTGGCCATGTTGTGTAGTGCTAGTGGCCATGTTGTGCTAGTGGCCATGTTGTGGCGCTATGGCCATGTTGTGTAGTGCTAGTGGCCATGTTGTGTGGTAGTGGCCATGTTGTGTAAGCGCTAGTGGCCATGTTGTGTAGCGCTAGTGGCCATGTTGTGTAGCGCTAGTGGCCATGTTGTGCTAGTGGCCATGTTGTGTAGCGCTAGTGGCCATGTTGTGTAGTGCTAGTGGCCATGTTGTGTAGCGCTAGTGGCCATGTTGTGTAGCGCTAGTGGCCATGTTGTGTAGCGCTAGTGGCCATGTTGTGTGTAATGTTGTAGCTAGTGGCCATGTTGTGTAGCGCTAGTGGCCATGTTGTGTAGCGCTAGTGGCCATGTTGTGTAGTGCTAGTGGCCATGTTGTGTAGTGCTAGTGGCCATGTTGTGTAGCGCTAGTGGCCATGTTGTGTAGCGCTAGTGGCCATGTTGTGTAGTGCTAGTGGCCATGTTGTGTAGCTAGTGGCCATGTTGTGTAGTGCTAGTGGCCATGTTGTGTAGCGCTAGTGGCCATGTTGTGTAGTGCTAGTGGCCATGTTGTGTAGTGCTAGTGGCCATGTTGTGTAGCGCTAGTGGCCATGTTGTGTAGCGCTAGTGGCCATGTTGTGTAGTGCTAGTGGCCATGTTGTGTAGTGCTAGTGGCCATGTTGTGTAGTGCTAGTGGCCATGTTGTGTAGTGCTAGTGGCCATGTTGTGTAGCGCTAGTGGCCATGTTGTGTAGTGCTAGTGGCCATGTTGTGTAGCGCTAGTGGCCATGTTGTGTAGTGCTAGTGGCCATGTTGTGTAGTGCTAGTGGGTTTAACACAGCTGGAACGAGGGTTGGACACTTTCCTTCGTTACTATGGGGACTTAGTCAAACCTCGCGAGAGTTGGACAAAATAGGGGAAAATAGGGTTACTATTCAGCCAGGACTGTTCGAGCTGAGCCGATGTTCAATGTGTTCAATGAGCCAATGTGAGCCAATGTTCCGTGAATGTGTATCTAGACTGCGTAGGGGTCGTTTATGGGGGGGATATGGGGGGACACTCCTGAAAACACAATAGTGATAAAAACGTGTTGCATACAACGCATGTCATTCATAAAACGTGTTGATTCAGTGTGAGCTGCATTTACAGAGTGTGTCTGCCTCATATTGTTTAAGATTATTAAAGGTTGTGAATACCAGTGCACGTCTTATCAACAGAATTTTGCATCATATTCCTGTTGCTTTTCATGATTTTTTGCATTGTGAGAACACCGTGCTTTAACAGTGTTTGTAAATGTGTCATTGATTATTGGTAATTGTCCAGTTCATCTCTCTCTCTCTCTCTCTCTCTCTCACACACAGAAACAGCCTTGACGTGTAACGAATGCAGCGTGGGGATTCTGGGCAGATGCCTGATCCCTGATTCTGTGGAGTGTGATGCGTCCATGCCCAACTGCTACACTGGAAAAGCAGGTGAGGACACGTTTACACCCCTCCACTGCCCCCCCCCCCCCAAACGCATTCTTTCATTCTCCATCATGAATAGAGCGTGCTTGCCTGAGCTCTCCCAAATTGACAGAGGAGGTTGCAGCGATGAGCAGGAAGACACACAAATTGAGCATTCTCAGTTGGGAGAAAATAACTTTAAAATTGGGAAGAGATTTCAGAATACCAGAGTGCCTGTCTGTGAGGTTCAGATCTATCCATGAACATTGCGATTCATTGTTAGGATTGTCTGCTGTGGTGCCCCCCTTCAGGAAATTCCACTAATTCCAGAACTTGAACCTTGATTTAATATAAGAAATGAAGATTAACATGAAAAACATTAAGATTAAGATTACATGCATTGTGAATCCAGTTCCTTGATGGTGTATTTACCATAACCCCTTCCCCCCACAGCGTTCCCCTCCATCAGTGAGTTCCTTGGCTTCAACACCCAGGGCTGCCTTGACTCCGCCTCCTGCAACAGCACAACCAATGGCACCATCCTGGGTGCCGCGTACACGGTGACCCGCACCTGCTGCGCCACCGACAACTGCAACCCCGTGGTCAGCGGGGCCGGTTCTGTACAGCTGTCCCTGACTGCTGCCGCCAGCGCCGCCCTGGTGGCCACCGTGTGGGGCAGCTGGCAGTATTAGACGCTGCAGTGAAGAGCCAGATCGGGTCGCTCATCTTCAGCCTCTCATCAGGTTGCACTGAGCTCTGAGTCTAATTGAACCGGTTTGACTCTTCTTCGGTCCTGCACTGTCTCTTCCCAGGTCTTGTCTGCCTCGAACCAGCAAATGTATGGAAAAGCGCTGAACCTTGTTGATTTATCATTGGGAGACTAACGGCATCGTAGCTCCATTTTCCCACAAATCCCTCATGCCCTCGTTCATAATTAGGTAGTTTACCCCTTGCACAGTGGATGTTGGTCCCCATAATTATATAATAATTATAAAACCTCCTGCTGCAGGGTCAGAGGTACACAGATAATATGTTCAGTTATCTGCAATGGAGCCACCAGCTTACTGCATCACAGCCATTCCCCATTAGTTCAGATGCATTTTACTTCTCTCTTGCACCTCCACTCAACACTATACACACTCACGTTGTTGTCGTTCAGTAGCTCTGACATGCAGCAACACTGTGGAAAACCTGCTCATTCCAGGCGACTCCCTTTGCTAAAACCTCACCCTCTCATTGATGTGCCTGTCCTGACAGTTTGCACCCTTTGTGTACACTGACAACTTTAAATGAATCCCCTTTTCGGAAGAATGTAATGTAATGTTTTTTTGACACCACTGAATTCTGGAAACCCTTTCAAGCTTGTCTTCTTTTTTTAAACTATATTTGATGTGAGTATTCCTTTGAATCACTCTGGCCTATCTCTGTTTTAAATGTCAGTGTAATTACAAAACCAGATGTTAAATAAAAGCATACCTTGAAATACTTGAAATACTGAAAATGTGTTTGTCAGTCTTACAAGCTGAGCCTTACACGTATGTACAGTAGGGTCTGTTTTTATTCACACCCTTGATAAAGATGAACAAAATAGATCATATAAAATAAACTGTATAAGTAATGAGGTATATTTGATGCATTTTGTTTATTTTGTATAATTGATTCATTTCCCTAGAAAACATCTGGATCACAATTATTCATATCCCGAACTATTATTTTACATTTAATCCAACGAAAACAAATCTTCATAAATATACAACTCATTTGAAGTTAATTGTTAGGTAATGGAACTATACAGTGGCCAACAATGGTTTCCTGTTTCCCTTGGGAATAAAAAGGAGGGAACACGTTTGAAATACTGTGGTCAGCCATCATCATGGTGGAAGGCAAAGGACACCCCTGAATTATCAGAGAAAAGTTTATTGACCTCTACAGATCAGGAGATGGCTACAAACAACTAAAAAGTTAATAGATACCGCTTTCCACTCTTGTGTCAATTATTAGGACGTTTAAGGCCACTGGAACAGTGGCTAACCTCCCAGGTAGAGGAAGTCTATTTTGTCTATCAAGCCTATCTTGCCCCCACGTGTAGAGAGACGGATGGTTCGAGAGGCAAAAATAACTCCAAGGGGCACAGTTCAAGATCTCCAAAACAACCTGGCATCTTGGGGTCACAAGGTGTGTAAAGCTACCATTCGACAACGCCTACATGACAATCGCCTTATGGCAGAGTTGCAAGAAGGAAGCCTCTTTTGAAGACAATTCACTGAAAAAGGCAGATGAAACAAATTGTGTCTTGTGTTCAGATCAAACTAAAATGTAGCTTTTTGGACATGCACATCAGCATTATGTTTGGCGTCCAAAGAATGCAAGTAATTTTTGAAAAGCACCTCATTGTGATGGCACGTCGGGCTGTTCGCCACCAGGGGGCGGCATCGGACACTTGGTTTTTCCCTAATTGCCTTATTGTTTGGTATTGGTATTGGTTTTATTGTCTTGATTGTTTAAATGGATTATTGTCTCAGTGTTTTCACCTGTGTCTCGTTTACATTCACTATATAAGTTGTCTGCTTTCATGGATCTGTGCTCAGTCTTGAGTTTCTCTTGCCCGGAGTTACAGCCAGTGTTTGCATGCTTACCAGGACTCTTTTGTATTTACCCTTTTGTCTTTTTGTGATTTTGGGTCACTGTTTGAAGCTCTATGTTTTGGGAACCGTGTTTGTTCCACTTTTGTTTGTTAGCTGTTTAGTGTTACCTTCTGTCACGTTTGTACTGACCAGAGCTTTATCGTTTCAGTAAAGATTTTCATTTCTGATCGCGTCTCTGTGCTTGGGTTCACTAAATCACCAGCTTCCCATTACACTCATGACTGCGGTGAAATATGGCGGTGGATCTTTAATGCTTTGGGGTTGTTTTGCATCCACAGGCCCTGGGGCCCTTATTAAAATAGATGTAACCATGAACTTCAGCATGTACCAAGACATTTTGTCCAAAAACCTTGTTCTCTCTGCCAGGAAGCTACACTTTGGCCACAGATGAACAAGACAACGATCCCAAAAAAACATCCAAAGAACCTAAGAAATGGTTGACAGGGCATAAGATCAATGTCCTGACATGACCATCTCAGTCTCCAAATCTGAATCCAATTGAATATTTGTGGTTTGAACTCAAAAAAGCAAATATCAACCCAAGAATCTGAAGGAACTAGAACAATTCTGCATGGAGGAATGGTGCATGGAGGATCCCCCCCAAGAAGTTTCATAACCTCGTACGGCACTACAGAAGCTGACTGACGCAAAGTACTGATAACAGGGGTGTGAATATTTGTGATTCTTGATTTTTCTTGGAAAAAATTATAATTTGTGAACCATTCGATTGTGGTTTGTGCCAATGCATTATTATTAAAGAATATAATTTTCAAACAGTTTTGAGCATAAAATATACCTCATTACTTTTATATCTCTTTTGTTAATCTTTATTAAGGGTGTGAATAAAAACAGGGCCTACTGTATATGCATAATTTATACATAATGGAGCCTGCATCAAATATTTGGATGTGATTAAAAGCTTTTTTATATAAAACAGGTCTTATGGTATACCTAAAGCCTAGCAAGGATTTATCTATCTATTTAAATAAACATTAGTGTTTGAATCCTTGCAATGCAAAAAAACCTTGATTACAGCATCCTCTGCCTTTATTTTCACATTTACGATGTACCTGATGTTGCCAACTTTGCACTCAATTTCTTGGGAGTAGAAAGTAGGTAGTTGAAAATAGACCAGGGGCTGGCTGTTCGACTGACACCACTTTTGACTGTCGATCTTGCTGTGCTGGCGTTGTAGGGCTGAAGGCCACCACAGAGGTCACTGATAGGAGTGGCCTAAGCAGACCTAAAATCAAGAAAGGTGCTTCACCTGAATTGGTTCTAATAGATGTCCAGGTGTAAAGTAAAGCAAAAAGCAGGGTGTGGAAATGCAGCGGAGCTCGGAAGACGTGAGTTAAGCACGTGAGCGTCCGCTGCAGAAAGTGACATATGTTTAGCTCCCTTGGCTGGGGGCTAGAGTCTTTAGCTCAGTGGGCTAATCGTGTTCTGTATGTAACTAGGCTGAATCAGTTTTCTTCAGCAGTTAACTGTTTTTAAAAGACGAGCATCTGCAAATAAATGTAACTAGGCTGAATCAGTTTTCTTCAGCGAAGCGCATGTACTCTTCTCACACGTGTCGAAACCTCTTCCCGTATGTGTGACTGCCATTATTTAAGGTCAAAACAGTATAAAAATGTTTTAACATTTTTTTATTTTTTTTTTTTTTTAAAGGCCTGATGATGAACATGATGCTGTGCTGGGATCAGGGCCGTCTTTAGGGGGCGGTAACCGGCACCAGGCCCCGCCCTTCACAGGGCCCCGTGGTGGTGAGAGGGGAAATTAATTAATTAATTGTATTGTTATGATAATTTTTAAATATAAAATAATATAAGTAAAAATATATGTATGTTTGTGACACAGGGAATACATAGCTTAAGCTTAAGCTTAATTTTTGAAAATTGACGTTATAGGAAGTAGGAAGTAGCGATCCCTATGCTGCTCACATGCAGGTGTAACCCGTAGCCAAGCCTGACTGCGTGGTAAAATGACAAGCAACAGCAGAGATCGAGACAAATGTAGAAAGTATGAGTAGGGAGCGAAAAAAAGAATCAAGAAAAAGAAAAATCGGTTGAGAATTAAGCGAGTTACAGCAGATTTTCATCAGGGGAAATTGCATTTCTCAATACACTTACGTTTGTTTAGACGCGGATCTTGCCCGCCTCAATATGGCGGCCGTGCAGACGTATCGTTACAACATACAACAGCAGCCAATGCGGCATCTACATATGTATATCTATGATCTGTGCCTTGGCTCAGGCCTGCTAGGTAACGTTAGTTAGCTAAGGAGGTTCTCCTCACTTCGTTCATCACACGTATTTTTGGTCCTGAATTAGATTTTTATAGCCACAAATTTGAATTAAACCCCCTGAATAATGTATGTACGTATCCAGAGAACATAGGTAGCAATATTTGCTCAGAGAAACAATAGTTTCCAGGGGGAATAAATTCATTGTAGGACCTGTGCGGAAATGACGTAAAAATCCAACATTTTTCGCGCGGTTTAGTAGCTTCTTGTCTCCGGTATAAGAAATTAGCGAGCCAAAGCGAGAAAATGGCAAGCGTTTATGAACTCCCGAAAACTCGTATCAACACCGGCATGCTCTCTCAGTACATAAGCAGACCCGTGTGTTTTGTTGGACGTGTTCATAAGGTAAAGAACTATAATCACCGGGTATTTGTAGTCTGTCTTTAGCTCTGTTATTGTGACTAGCCAGTTAGCCAACGTTAAATGGTTTTCATGTGCCAACCAGTCTGACAGACTATTTCGATATGCGCTTGCTTTATCAGTGCAAGCGGACTTTGTTTTATGCTGAAGGCAAGGTAATACCTTGTGTATTTTATGAGGGGCAGAAATTGAATAAAGAAATGCATGCATTTAAAATCTTACATATTTTCTTGTGTCAAATTACGTTACGTGGGATTAAACAATGCCAGCTGCAGTGTACGTTAACGTTAGTCGTTCAGCCCAGTATCCACGAGATGTTGTTAAATGGTACGTACATTACTGTAACCAGAACTGTCTTCATAACATTTAATATTTAATACGATGTTGTGTGTCTGGACGGTGTAAATTCGGTCTATTAGGTAACTTTACTTTACCTAATACTGCTATTGCACTGTAACTGTACTTAAATCAATATTTGCACAGCATTCATTTGCACCATTTACATATTTTATATTTATATTTATAACTATTTTTAGATTTCGTTTTTATATTGTGTGTTTTGTATTGTGTGTGTGTTGTTTGTTTGTATTAATGTTAACTGCACTGTGGATGAGAGAGAAACGCAATTTCAATCCCTGTATGTCGTGTATATACTGTGATTGACAATAAAGCTGACTTTGACTTTGACAATTTCCTCGGATATAACAATAACTGCTAGCCTACAACACCAACGCGTCTGCTAAATGCTTAAAATGTAAATGTACAGAAACGTGTTGGCTGATGACCGTGCGTGCCCAATCCGCCCACAGGTCAATCCGACGGGGAAGTCGTTCACGCTGGCGGACGGAGAGGGGAAACACGCCTCGGTGGAGCTCAGCGATCCGGTGAGTGAGTATTCGACGTCAGCTCGCCAACGGGCAAATTACGGTTATTGCTGCTGCTTGGTTCCGTCAAAATACAGTGGACAATAACGATAAATGTTTTTTGAGTGTTGTGCTAGCCAAGCGTCAAAACCAACATAACCCCCCCCAAAAAGGACATTAAAACCACAGACGCATTTAATTTTGGTATGTTTCGTGTGCCTTCTAGCTTGATGAGGAGTTGAGTGGGATCGTGGAGGTGATCGGAATGGTTTCCAACAAAGCGACAATCATGGCCACAGCCTACACTATCTTCAGAGAGGACAAGGGAACGCAGTTCGGTATGTGATGTGTACTTGCTTTAAGAATAAAAATAACGCAGCACGCTTGTCTATTATTGAACGTGAGGGAAGCAGGCGTCCAACACTTGTTGCCACACGGGGTAAGTGAAAACCATTATGAAGACAAGGCTTATGAAATGCATTTAGCAGAGCTAAGGATTTCGGTCGGCTCTGTTTCTATACAATTTTCAAAAGTTTCGCCCATTGCAGGGGTGGGCAAGGAGGGCCGTATCCGTTTCTGGATTTCATGCCAACTTCTGCTCTTAATTATTTAATTAGCTCAATCATTTACGTGATGTCACATTTTAGCTACATTTCTTGATAAGCCCATGAATGACAGCTGAAGACTTGCGTTCCCGTGTGAAACATTTTACTGTGGTCTAATCTACAAGTGAAACCAGCATTGGTGTATTAAACTAATTGGCTAATTGAGCCACAGGGGTAATTGGTAGAAACAAAAATCCTGCGTGCCCACTGGCCCTCCAGGACCGGAGTTGCCCTCCCCTGCTGTAGACTACAGTAAAATACTGTGTATTGGTGTTATTATTATTTCAGTAGGTAATAGATACTGCAACAAGCACTGTGGTAGGCTGTTTACATCAAATACAGTAGGAGGTAAACAGCTGTGGAAGTATACTAGTCAAGGCCGAAATTACCATATATATTGGGGGGGACACATCCCCCCCAATATTCAGATATGCTCAAAATGTCCCCCCCAATATATAGCCTAGCTGATATTTTTATTTATATATCCCCCCCAATGTTGATTCCATGGTTACGGCCTTGATACTAGTAATCTAGTACTGAAATAATTACAGTACAATAAGAAACGCAATAATGCAGTATGTTCATGGCAAGTATGTTCTTCAGGGCATTTGTTTACAGTGTACATGTAGCGGGTGAGCTCTGGTATGTGAGCGCCCGCTACAGAATGTGACGTCGGTAAGAGTGTGATTAGTTCCCAGAGTTAAGAGACTTGAGTCTTTATCTCGGCGAGCTAAATCGCTCTCTTGTCGCGTCAAGATCCTCAGTTCCGAACTCACTGTGGGCAGAATCAACTCCGTTACATACACTTTTATGAACAAAGGCCGTACAGTGTTGACACAAGTGTGTTATTTATGTTTTGAGTGTCAATGTCAGCCATTTCTTTTATTCTTTTATGAATCTTTCCTTTCACAGACCTTGAGCTGTACAATGAAGGCCTGAAGATTATCCACGAGTTTCCCCAGCACTACCCGTTTGAGGTGAAGACCAGCGGGTGAACGGTCCCGACCCGAACAGCGGTCCCATTTCCCTTCACTTGTTTTTTTTGTTTTTTTAAAGAAATAAGTCATTGGCACAATGTTCTTGTACAAAACAATGGCGTTCTTTAAATGTCTTGTTTTTCCTCTCCATTTTTTCACCCCTTTGTTAATAGTTTTATTAAACGTTTGTGATTGTTGAATTTGCGGTCGTATTGGGTCATGCGCTCAATTTATAATCAATTTGTATTCATTATAAAATGAGTTTATAATTTATAATGCCTCCCACAGAGTTCCCATGGTCCCTGAAAATCCCTGAAAATATTTGCACCATGGAAAGTGATCAAATATCCCACTGTCCTTGGGAATGTTTAACATTGGTCGAATTACTTGCTGTCTAATTAGCTTGGTGTCGCTTACTGTCGAGGCTTGCAGTATCAGTGTTTAGACAGCTCACTGGTTTCTCCCATAATTCTACTATCAAGAGTCGTCGGTCACTGAAGAGTGAAGTGGGTGCCTTTGTAGACACAAAACTGTTTTGAGATTGTGCCTCAAAATGTGGTTTCACTCATAAGTAGCCTCTACTATTCAACCAAAAAGTCCTTCATTTATCCCACTCTTTCCGACAGCAGGCGGTTCATGCTACTCTGTTGTGTGATACTACAGAAAGTGATCTTATTGGGTGAACAGAAAGTAGGGAAGTACTACGTTAATACCAGATTGCCTCTGAGATATTTTGAGGTGAACTTGCACTGAAAATAGCATTTATATGTTTTGGTTATAAGTCACTGATTATGGTAATTATTTGCAGTAGTAGCCTATGTCAAGAATCTAAACAGCTGGGTCCCATAGTATTCTGTGAAATGGTGTAGTTGAGACTGGTATCGGTGGGTCATCTTCCTCGATGCTTATGCTCATAAATAGAAATCAGTTTTTCCTCCTAAAAATATTGGTTAAATATCCGCCATCAGCCATATCACCTCGTCACATACTCACAGAATATTGTGCCATGTCCTTGAGAATATAAACCGAGACATGCCTGTCATTTGTGAATGAGAAATAAATGCACCAGACGTTCGCAGGGTTTTAATCGTAGCTTTTGAAAAGTTTGGGTCGGTGGCAAAGATTGTGCATTTTTGTTACATATCAAGGTTTAAAAAGCAGCAAAAAGTCATTAATCCGTTAGTGTTTTCTGCGGTGGTAACACAGCGCATCAATGCCTTCAAGCAGGGGGTGGATTTAATTCGTTTTGGAAACGATGCAAAACACACATATATATATATACAGTGCCGTGAAAAAGTATTTGCCCCCCTCCTGATTTCCTCTATTTTTGCATATTTGTCAAACTGAATGGTTTCAGATCTTCATATAAAATGTAATATAAGACAAGGAGGACCCGAGTAAACACAAAATACAGTTTTTAAATGATTATTTCATTTATTGAAGGAAAAAAGTTATCCAACACCCATATCACCCATGTGAAAAAGTAATTGCCCCCCTGAACTTAATAACTGGTTGTGCCACCCTTGGCGGCAACAACTGCAATCAAACATTTGCAATAACTGGCAATGAGTCTTTTACATCGCTGTGGAGGAATTTTGGCCCACTCTTCTTTGCAGAATTGTTTTAATTCAGCCACATTGGAGGGTTTTCGAGCATGAACTGCCTGTTTAAGGTCATGCCACAGCATCTCAATCGGATTTAAGTCCGGGCTTTGACTAGGCCACTCCAAAACCTTCATTTCGTTTTTCTTGAGCCATTCAGAGGTGGACTTGCTGGTGTGTTTCGGATCATTGTCCTGCTGCATAACCCAAGTGCGCTTGAGCTTGAGGTCACGAACTGATGGCCGGACATTCTCCTTCAGGATTTTCTGGTAGAGAGCAGAATTCATGGTTCCATCAATTACGGCAAGTCGTCCGGGTCCTGAAGCAGCAAAGCAGCCCCAGACCATCACACTACCACCTCCATGTTTGACTGTTGGTATTATGTTTTTATTATAGAATGCTGTGTTAGTTTTATGCCAGATGTAACGGGACCCACAACTTCCAAAAAGTTCCACTTTTGACTCGTCAGTCCACAGAATATTTTCCCCAAAGTTTTGGGGGTCATCAAGATGTTTTTTGGCAAATGTGAGACGAGCCTTTGTGTTCTTTTTGGTCAGCAGTGGTTTTCGCCTTGGAACTCTCCCATGGATGCCATTTTTGCCCAGTATCTTTCTTATTGTGGAATCATGAACACTGACATTAACTGAGGCAAGTGAGGCCTGCAGTTCTTTAGATGTTCGTCTGGGGTCTTTTGTGACCTCCTGGATGAGTCGTCGATGCGCTCTTGGAGTAATTTTGGTAGGCCGGCCACTCCTAGGAAGGTTCACCACTGTTCCAAGTTTTCTCCATTTGTAGATAATGGCTCTCACCGTGGTTCGCTGGAGTCCCAAAGCCTTAGAAATGGCTTTGTAACCTTTTCCAGACTGATAGATGTCAATGACTTTGTTTCTCATCTATTCTTGAATTTCTTTAGATCACGGCATCATGTGCTGCTTTTTGAGATCTTTTAGCCTACTTCACTTTGTCAGACAGGTTCTATTTTAGTGATTTCTAGATTCAACAGGTCTGGCAGTAATCAGGCCTGGGTGCGGCTATGAAATTGAACTCAGCTTTCAAAAAAATGTGGTTAATCGGTTGATTTATTAAGGGGGGGCAATTACTTTTTCACATAGGGCCAGGTAGGGTTGGATAGCTTTTTTCCCTTAATAAATGAAATCATCATTTAAAAACTGCATTTTGTTTTCACTCAGGTTATCTTTGTCTAATATTAAAATTTGTTTGATGATCTGAAACATTTAAGTGTGACAAATATGCAAAAAAAGAAGAAATCAGGAAGGGGGCAAATACTTTTTCACGGCACTGTATATATATATATAGAGATAGAGATAGAGAGCCCTAGACATACATAGTTTTATATTTTTAATGTTGAGAAAAGTTAACCTATAAGTTGGAGGGTTAAATGTGTAAATGGTGGGAAATGTCTGATTTAATGTATATCTATATACATACATATGGGTCAATGACAAATAAGGCCTCTAAAAAGTTTGTTCAAAATAGATAAAATGCATATTTTTTAATCTGTGACAATGTGCTTAAACAAGCCTCATTTGTTAAATAACATTTCAATGTGTTTAAATTCATTTTTTGACTATTTTTAACTTGACTGACCAAAAATGTCAGGTGGCGCAACCAAATATTTGTAAAATTATTTATATTTTCCTATTATTTATTTTTTATTTATTTGAAGTGAAATCTTGGTCAAGTATCTATTAGAGTGTCTATAGTGCCTTACAGATTTGTTTTTGGGGAGTTGATTATTATATTAACAATAATTTAAGATTACTGCATTCTAAGGGTCAGTTATTTAGTATTTTTAACATCCAACGCGTATAACATATTTAACTTGAAACGAATAAACATTTTAGAGCATCTTGAAGCTTTAAATAATATTATTTATTTCATATAGTGGCATTCCTTACGGTTTGCCACCTGACTTACAAGTTGCGCCACCTGACTTTTGCAACTGATTTCAAATTAAACAGGCTTCTACTTGGACACCTGCATTAGCTTTGACCTATGCTAGCAATAGCATACAAATCATTTTAAAACAGAATAAGTAGTTTTATGATAAAATAACATTTTCCTAGTTTTACATTGGTTGTACCACCTGACATGGAAAGTGTACCATCCTACCTATGAGGTGAACGTAGCTATTTTTATCAATATTTGAGAGAGCTCTGCAAACCTTTTCAGTCAGCCATGGATGTCAGATAGGGTCCTCTGGATAATGCAACATCTGGCTGATGCAATAGCCTCTTGACTTTAAAATAAAAGTCCCATGTTTACGGTTGTGCCACCCTGACATTTGAAAAGCACAAATTGCCGGACAAAAGTTCCTCAATTATCTCAATAGCTTTAAAACTATTGTTATTTGTAAAATTGTGTTTATTTGAAAGGTTTCAAACATAAAATCATGCCACAGTATTTTATATTGAATTTATTATTATTAAAATACCACTTTTTACAGTTTTCTTAATCTGTTCCTTTGCTCGGACGGTTGCGCCACCTGACATTTTGGGGGTTTGAGATGCCAAAACACAAAGTAATATATATTATTTGAATGTACTGAAAATTGATTCAAACTAAACATGTTTTATATAATAAAATCATATATGACTTGAATTGATTAATTTATTTTTAAATGGAAATAATGAACTCGGACACAAAAATATGCATGTCATGTCATTGACCCATATGTATGTTTATCATTTTGTACCCCTTAGTAGTGTGAAGCTAAGTTGAAGGGCAGAGTGTAGCCTTATCATCTATGTCAGGGGTATTCAAATCCAGGCACTACATCACCTGATTTCACTAATTGGCTCGCTTCCCGGACCAAGGAGGTAAACTATTCGAAATCAGGTGGTGTAGTACATGGTTGGAGTAAATACCTGCAGACACTGCGGACCTCGAGGCCTGGATTTGAATACCCCTGATCTACGCTGTATATCCACGCGTAATTTCTCACGGGCCGTTGGACATAGCCTGCGTCAGTGGCGATTTTAGAGTTTTAATCTTTCTTTTCAATGTTTTTTGACATTGATTTGAAAATTGTTATATTTTCATCTCAACAGTAGGGGGTGCAAATGCCTCCCCCTGCCCCAGCTGGCCCCAGTGGTTAACGGCTGGGATTTTCTTTTCAATGATCCACCGATTCAAACCCGCCCGAGAGCGCTTCTGCTCCTGTTCGAGTGGGCAGCGCTGCCCTCGCTCGTATCCCTCGCCTGGAAACGTGAAAAGTGAACGCGTCGCATTCCAGCGCAGCGCTCGAGTGACTTAACGTTACATTTTGTCAACGATCTAATAGCTTCACTCGATACACGTCTTCGTGGTAAAACACATCAAACGCATTCTCAATGGGAAAGAAATATCATAAATCCTGTCAAGAGACCAAGAAAAATATCTGATCCTCCTGCGTGTTGCTGTCAGCCCTGGGAATGCCTCGTGCGCCGGAGGCAGGGCTTGCCTTGTCACTCTCTGACACGTTTAACAAATTACACAAGCGCACAGAGTTCAGGAAAACTACATACCTGGAAGCGATGCGAGGCGAAGACCCACGAGCGCAAAACTGTCACTCACACGGACAGCTCGCAGATACGTCTGACACTTTGAAGTTCCGTGTTGATGAGAGAATTTCGCTTTTTCCAAAAACGTTTATTTTGAGCGTAATGACGGGGATGACACAGGATGTGTTTAAAACTATGAACGTAGCCAAAAAGGGTATAGATATTTGGTGCATTCTTTGGATAGCATTGACATGGTCTTCCTCACTTCATTTTGTGTGTGTGTGGAGGGGGGGGGGTTATAAAAAAAAACGCTTCAGTCCGTGCACGTGCACACTTGCCGATGAGAATGCAGCAAGATCAGCTCTGAAGACTGCGCTCGCTCGAGACTTCTCCAAAACGTCCGAAAATTAGGATTGAAGCTGGTGGCTTTATTTACAAAGCAAGATGACGCATAGGGATTTTTCAAGGAACACCTTTCTTTCATCGCCCACCAGGGAGAAAAAGTCAAGGTGAAGGAGGAAGGTCAGCAGCCGACATGCTTAATGACACCAAAACACAGACAGCTTGGAGATAAACTCAGACTCAGTGGTTCTGTGTGGCTCAGGGGGTAGAGCTGCGCTTAGGTTGTGGGTTCGATTCCCATTGGGAACCACATGTACTGAAAAATGTATGCATTCACTACTGTAAGTCGCTTTGGATAAAAGCATTTGTTAAATGGTATGTATAGACGCGGGAGTTATACATGGTATAGGCTGAATACGACGTAATTTGGTGATGCCTCAGCTTGCCTCATGCTTGTAGTTTAGCACAGAGGCCTCTTATAAAAAAGTATTTCTACACCAACCCAGTACATCCCTACAGTACCATGAGCCTGACCAGGCTGCTCATAACCTTACAGTACTATGAGTCTGACCAGGCTGCTCATAACCTTACAGTATTATGAGTCTGACCAGGCTGCTCATAACCTTACAGTACTATGAGTCTGATCAGGCTGCTCATAACCTTACGGTACTATGAGTCTGATCAGGCTGCTCATAACCTTACAGTACTATGAGTCTGACCAGGCTGCTCATAACCTTACAGTACTATGAGCCTGACCAGGCTGCTCATAACCTGACCCGGCTGCTCATAACCTTACAGTACTGAGCCTGACCAGGCTGCTCATAACCTTACGGTACTATAATATACGCCATTTAGCAGACGCTTTTATCCAAAGCGACTTACAGTAGTGAATGCATACATTTTCAGTATATGTGGCCCCAGTGGGGATTGAACCCACAACCTAAGCGTTGCCAATGCTGTGCTCTACCAACTGAGCCACAGAAACCACACTATGAGTCTGACCAGACTGCTTATAACCTTACGGTACTATGAGCCTGACCAGACTGCTCATAATCTTACGGTACTATGAGCCTGACCAGGCTGCTCATAACCTTACAGTACTATGAGCCAGACCAGGCTGCTCATAACCTTACAGTACTATGAGCCAGACCAGGCTGCTCATAACTTTACAGTACTATGAGTCTGACCAGGCTGCTCATAACCTTACAGTATTATGAGTCTGACCAGGCTGCTCATAACCTTACAGTACTATGAGTCTGATCAGGCTGCTCATAACCTTACGGTACTATGAGTCTGATCAGGCTGCTCATAACCTTACAGTACTATGAGTCTGACCAGGCTGCTCATAACCTTACGGTACTATGAGCCTGACCAGGCTGCTCATAACCTTACGGTACTATGAGCCTGACCAGGCTGCTCATAACCTTACGGTACTATGAGCCTGACCAGGCTGCTCATAACCTTACGGTACTATAATATACGCCATTTAGCAGACGCTTTTATCCAAAGTGACTTACAGTAGTGAATGCATACATTTTCAGTATATGTGGCCCCAGTGGGGATTGAACCCACAACCTAAGCGTTGCCAACGCTGTGCTCTACCAACTGAGCCACAGAAACCACACTATGAGTCTGACCACACTGCTTATAACCTTACGGTACTATGAGCCTGACCAGACTGCTCATAATCTTACGGTACTATGAGCCTGACCAGGCTGCTCATAACCTTACAGTACTATGAGCCAGACCAGGCTGCTCATAACCTTACAGTACTATGAGCCAGACCAGGCTGCTCATAACCTTACAGTACTATGAGCCTGACCAGGCTGCTCATAATCTTACAGTACTATGAGCCTGACCAGGCTGCTCATAATCTTACAGTACTATGAGTCTGATCCCCCCAGGTTAACATACCGCTGCTTTAACTTGAGCAGTTGCCAGTATCTATCTCCCTCTGCCCACATCGGTATTGCTGCCGCCCGTTGCTCTTGCCTCGGCGGTCTGCAGACCTCCCGACTATAGCACCCGCCGTCCAGCAGTCCATCTGTGTCCAAGATCGAATATGGCTACTTCTTTCCCCCATATATCATCACGTTCTATAGGCAACTGTACCCTGCGGCTACTGAGAGAGTTTACGACCGAGTTCGGCGGCTGACAGCTGAGCGGCGTAAAAATGCAAATCAGTTTGAGAAAAAGTCATAATTCATGTGATCACGATATGAATTGTGAAAAGAAGTATGCCCATTTGGCGCATGTCTTGTGGTATTTTCTGAATGCATTGTGTGATACAGACCAGCATGCAGCAGCCTGTTCGTAGAGACCGCGTTCAGTGCGCCATTTGCACACTTATACGTCTCCTGGTCCAGTGTCTTGATTTTTTTTTTTTTTTTTTTTTTACAATGAGCTTTCGCATTAGACCCATAGCCAATGTGGGGGGCCCCCCTCGTAAAACACGTCGTAAAAAATCCCGTTACAGATTCGTCAGCGACTCGGCGTTTATGTGCTGAAAGAAGCGCACTTTTCTCTCCTCCCGCTGACGCGTTTGATTTGTATCAGAGCGTGGGACGACGGCCTTATCTGAGCTGCTCAGGTGAGTTACGGCAGCGGGTTTTTCTTTTCAATTCGTGTATTATTATTTTTTAACAGACAACGGTCTTTTGGAATACGCAAACGCTGCGCAAGTGCACGCGCTTGTTCGTGGGGCCCTACTGCGACGAGCCAAACCGCAGTATATAATCTCAAGAGCCATTAGTCATTTACAAAGCAATCTTTCTAATCATCTCCTGTACTTTTATGTGCCTTTACAGATATTTAACCCCGTCCCCTAGAGCTAGGTGTTTTACCTGGACTGTATCTTACCTAGCCCTCGTCCATTAGTCATATTGTTTATGGGCTTTTGTGACCTCGCTGTGTTTTGATGTTTAAACGACCGGCAGTTGAGGTGGTTTATGGTTGGGTGTCCTGGAAAAGATAAACATAACCTTTTTTCTTTTTTTTAACGGAATTGACAGAATGTATCAGAAGACGAGTGCGGAGCACCGTAGCCTATTTACACGAATGTCTTTCCCAGCCCGAGAGACACGGAATGGAAAATGTTTCCAGATGAATGTTGCGGCTCTCGCGAGGTCAAAACGAGGGCAACCGCAGAGCTTCTCCCGACGCAATAGGAATTAATAAATTTTCGCAGACGAACAAGAAAGCATTTTCCACCTCTCCACTGTCCGTCCGGTCCGTCATCTCACCTCGGTACTCGGTACTCTATCTCTCTTCGGTACATTTTGAATATGGTAGCCTACTCATTAGAACTGGATACTAACCAGAGCCATTCGGTTGAGTCAGTAGGAGTTAAATAGGAGCCGCGAACTGCAGGGAGAAATACCGCAGGACGAATCATTAGTTTGGAGTGACAGACACTCAAAGAGCAGCCAGGTGTCTATGGCAGGTAAGATGAAGAATGTGGTGCAAGGAGAAAGTGCCTGACATGTCTATAAAATATACTAATCAGTCCCGAATCCGGAGAGGGTGGCGGAGGCATTTGACCAAACTTTATATGCCACACTCTGTAACTCGCCGCTAACCAGGATCTGTGCACGAGCACGAGCCCGTGTTCCTGTTCCTCGCGCTGTAGATTGGCGTTGACCTATCACGTTGACCTGACGCATCACCTGGTTCTTAGGGAGCTCGCGTTGATTAGAAGCGAAGCTGCGCCTTGCTGCTGTTTGATACCCTCATTTCGTTGTGACACTAGTATGCACATTCGTTTATTGTGTGCTACTGTATTACACCACGCAGAACGGGTGTTAATTACATTACATTACATTACATTACAGGCATTTAGCAGACGCTCTTATCCAGAGCGACTTACAATCCATTTATACAGCTGTATATTAACTGAAGCAATTCAGGTTAAGTACCTTTAGCTCAAGGGTACAACGGCAGTGTCCCACCTGGGGATTGAACCTGCAACCTTAACGTTACAAGCCCAGTTCCCCTAACCATTATACCACACTGCCTGCCTGTTAACTCATCACAATTTCACAGGATGCCTGGCCATTTGACCGCAGGCAAAGCTGACAGTAGCCTACAGTGAATTATGAAATATGAAATGTCAATATGTATAAAAAAACTTTTATACAGGACAAGTTTGTCATCATTGCTTTATAACGATATAAGTTGATTATTATTTGACATATTGTATTTTTTTATTTAATAAAACGAATGTAGCCTACTACGTGTCCTTAAAGGAAAGTATTAAGTAGATTAGGTTTATGGAGTAGGCTAGCCTAAAAATAAATTTTACTCGGAATATAGGCTAAATGACACAACGAATTCTGATCGTGAGTAAATTGCTTTTTTTTACGACGACGAAGAGAGGGACATCGCGAGTCGTTCTTTTTTCCTCTCTCATGAACTTCCACGGAGGTAAATGCGCCCTCGTTAATATTCATAAATGTGGGGCGCGTCCCCCTCTCGGGTTTAGACGGTCTCTCTGGCTTCGCAAGGTTGCGCCGAAGACAGTACTTTTTTGTGCGGAGAAAGATGTTATTTAATCCGGATGAAAGGGCGACCAAGGACAGCGGCAGGCTTTGAATGAGGTTCTAGGTAAGATTAAAATCGATACGGAATCTGATCACACCTGGGAAGATTTTCTGTGTTTTTTAAATTATTTTTTTATTTTACCTTTATTTTACCAGGTAGTCCCATTGAGATCATCGATTTCTTTTTCAAGGGAGACCTGGCCAACATAGCAGCAAATAAGTTACAGACAGAACATACAGTAGCTACACAACAGAAAAAACAAAAGGAAAGTGCATTTGGAAGTCAGAAGTTAAAATACCTACACATATTGACAAGTACCAGCTGAATCATTTATCATTTCACCTATGCGAGCTTTAAAATCAGGTAGAGGGACCATTTCGCTTAGTTTCAAGTCTTTTTGGAGACTATTCCAGGCAAGCGGAGCAGAGCACATAAAAGCTCTCTTTCCAAAGACAGTCCTTGCACTTGGCACATGTGTGAGCGCGAGTTGGCGCGCGTTCATTTTGCCCGTAGTTTACGCACGCGAGAGAGACGTGATATGAATGAAAACGTTTGAGATTGTCAGCGCTGTACGATCTAAATAGATTGTTTGTAGTGTGAGTTTGACTGTGCATTTATCCGCCGTGCCTTGGACAGCATTTCGCATGCACGCGCTGTTCAGCGACGCCGCAATCGGCTAAATCGTGTCTGCATGTATTTAATTGCATGTCATATAGAGTACCGGAGGGAAAAACAAATTTAATTGCATATACTGTTTATGATTTTGGAGCTTGTATTTTTTTTCATGCATGCATTACCTACCTACCATCAATAAAAAATGTTGTTATCGTTCAATGTGCACGTGATACAAACGGCCTGCAGTTGTGCCGAGTACAGCCGTATTTGAGTAATTATAGAAGGGCAAAGGAGCATCAATATTGTCAGCGTTAAATCAACTCTGTGATAGAGTACTTTAAAAAAAATCCCAGTTGGATTCATATCAACACTGTTAGCGTTGAATTACAACTTAACATGTTACATGGTTTCTCAAAAATGGTCTAAACAATTTTACACAGAATTGTGCCTTTTAAGTTACAACAAAATAAATAGCAGTTACTTTCAACGTGGTTCTTACTCCTCATAAAAATTACGAGTCTTGATTTAATTACGTAACATTATAGGCTATGCATGAGTAATCCGAGACTAATATTTTGTGCCGTTGTACATTAATTTTATGATCCGTGCCGTATTGGGTGCAGAGGTATTTGGGAAACAAGAACCAAATCCCCCGGGGCAATTGTTTGTTTTATGATTATCAAGCTGAACTTAATAATGTATGTTATTAAAATGTGTGTGTAAATGGGTAATCAAATTGAAATGGGGATGAAATACATTCCTCTCTTTTGTAATGGTGAGAACGTAGATGGTTATGACCACGGAGGTTTCTGAAAAACTCCTTGAGGAGTGACCCCGAATCATGCGCCCATTACGTCATAGCACAGGAAACAGGAAGTTACACCACCTGCACACAAACATGACATCATCCGCCAATGCAATTGTTGCGCTGAAAAGGTAAACACATAGCACGTTATTCAATCTAGAACAGGGCATAAAACAATCTAGTATGTAACCACTAACCCATTACTTTGGCGTTCGCTTTCTGCGCTATAGGTCATGGAAAACGCGCTGGCGTAGTTCAATTATAACACGTTTTGGCTTTAAGCCCGGATTGTTAAAGTAGCTACTGTATGGTGTTTCTCGACTACTACTGTAATGATACATGTGTTTTTTTTGTAAGAGTAATAATGTCTGCTTATGACAACTGCTGTGAAAAATAATACATTTAATGATTATTGTAAGTTGACGTTATTGGAAGAGGACACAGGTGCGAAGCTATTGCAGCGACATTGCCCTCGGGTGAAGCAAGAGGTTTTCAGTCATTGTAAATTACGTTTTTGACAGGGAGCTAAGCACATTCCTTTTGTCTATGTGTGTGTGTGTGAGAGATGTTTATGGGGGGGGTATTCATGTTCCCTGAGTATCCTTCCATGTTTTCTTTTGTTTTTTTTAAAGAATTTGTTTCAGATTTCACCCAATTTCACCCAATTTAGTAGCCCTATTACACCCTCTCTTTTTCATGTCCATCCCCCCCTCGTATTGGGAGTTCGCTGCCGTAGCCCTGTGACCGGCAGTGTCAAAGGCGAAGTATCGTCTCCTCCGAGTCGACCAAGCCATCGACCTCCGGTACTCCAGAGCCACTCCTATACGCAGCAAAATCCTGTTGTCTTCCCTCCCCCCTTCCCTGAGGTGGACAGCCAATCGCCGCCCCCTAGTGGCACTCCCGGCCAGAGCCGACTCTGGCGTGGCAGGTGGAATCAAACCCCGGTCGCAGTGACCAGCGTCGAACGTTGTAACCGCTAGACCACCCGGGAGGCCATCTTGTGTTGAATGTGGGAGGAGGTGGTGGTGGTGGTGGGGTAACACTGCTCCCCTATGTCTCCAGTGTGCACGGGGAGGAAGAGGGGGATCATGGGTAAAGGCGTGGCACTGTGCCTCCTGCTGCTGGCCCTCTCGCACACAGCCAGGGGCCAGGGCAGGAAGAGGAAGACGAAGACACACCACGTGAGCAACCTCGTCGTCAAGGAGGAGCCAAAGGGTGAGAGAGAGAGAGAGGAGCTTACAGTTATAACCCGCAGGTTGCGTGTTACATTTACGTTGACATTTTAGGCATTTAGCAGACACTCTTATCCAGAGCAACTTACAAGATGTGCATTTACACATGGTATGATAACAAACCACTGCTCTAGTTTCTCAGGCTACCAGTTGTCATCAGAAAGACATGGGGAGCCAGTGTCTTATTTTACACCCTACAGGCGACACACAGTACTACAGGAGAGAGCCAGTGAATATTTTACACCTTACAGGCCACACACAGTACTACAGGAGAGCTAGTGACTATTTTACACCTTACAGGCCACACACAGTACTACCGGAGAGCCAGTGACTATTTTATACCCTACAGGCCATACAAAGTACTACAGGAGAGCCAGTGACCAATATTACACCCTACAAGCCACACACAGTACTACAGGAGAGCCAGTGACTATTCTCCCCCCTTCAGGCCACACAAAGTACTACAGGAGAGCCAGTGACCAATATTACACCTTACAGGCCACACACAGTGCTACAGGAGAGCCAGTGACTATTTTACACCCTACAGGCCACACACAGTACTACAGGAGAGCAAGTGATTATTTTGCACCCTACAGGCCACACACAATGCTACAGGAGAGACAGTGATTATTTTACACCCGACAGGCCACACACAGTACTTACTACAGGAGAGAGACATTGACTATTTTACACCCTACATTGCCACACACAGTACTACAGGAGAGAGCTAGCGGCGGTCAGAGGAGAGGCCTAGCTTGTGGGCGTCTGGCACGTGTGTGGGTGTGGTGGGGGACCACACGCTGCACAACACAATCCTGGGATATACTACAGGCAGTGTGTAACAGTTATGACACCACTCTGTCATAACATGCCTGTGTTGATACCTGAATCCTGGATCAGCTGGTAAGACCAGCTCCCCCTAATTATAGCTGAGCCCAGCCTGGGTCATAGGAGGGTCTGGCTGAAAGTGCAGACTTTCTCCACTGTAGCTTGCGGAAAAGCCAGTCCATTTTTCAGGAACACGGGCACACCTCAGCAACGTCATCCAAACGGAGGAGGCGCACTCTGGTGTTTTTAAGTCGGGTCCCAAAAGCGCCGTGTGACGTCTCTTGTGCCTCAGTGCCTCACCGCTGTGGCAGAAAGGACGTCTGCTGTAAAAAGACTTTAAGAAACGTTAAGGGAAAAGTAAACGATCGCGATAAGTCGATGTTGACAGAAGAGTACACAGCTCCTCCCCACTCTCTCCCCTCATTGGTTGATTGCCCTCTCCGTGCTCCCAGGATTGGTTTGCCCGTTGGACATCGCGTTCCTATTGGACAGCTCGGAGAAGGCCAAGCTCCTCCTCTTCGAGAAGCAGCGGGCGTTGGTGCTCGGCCTCTCTCGCCGGCTCCTGCAGATGCAGATCGCGGGCTGGCGGCTGCGGGTGCGGCTGGCGGCGCTCCAGTACAGCAGCGCCGTCTCCGTGGAGCACGACCTCCGCGACTGGCAGGACCTGGACGCGTTCCGCAGCCGCGTGGGCCGCATGGCGTACATCGGGCACGGCACCTTCTCCGCCTACGCCGTGGGCAACGCCACGGCGATGTTCGCCCGCGAGGCCGAGCCGGGCGGGCTGCGGGTGGCGGTGCTCATGACCGACGGCGCGGACCACCCCCGCAGCCCCAGCGCGGTGTCCGCCGCCGCCGACGCCAAGAACAGCGGCGTGCGGCTCTTCGCCGTCGGGCTGTCGGACCTGGCGCGCGAGCCGGCCAACGCCGCCAGGCTGCGGTCCATCGCCAGCGCCCCGCCACACACCCACGTGCTCAGCCTGACCGACGCCCAGCTGGAGGACAAGCTGGAGGATGAGCTGGTGAGTGTGTGTGTGTGTGTGTGTGTGTGTGTGTGTGTGTGTGACTGACTGTGTGAGTGTGTGTGTGTGTGTGTGTGTGTGTGTGTGTGTGTGTGTGTGTGTGTGACTGAGTGTGTGTGTGTGTGTGTGTGTGTGTGTGTGTGTGTGACTGAGTGTGTGTGTGAGTGTGTGTGTGTGTGTGACTGAGTGTGTGTGCGTGATTGATTGTGTGTGTGTGACTGAGTGTGTGTGTGTGAGTGTGTGTGTGTGTGTGTGTGTGTGTGTGTGTGTGTGTGTGACTGAGTGTGACTGAGTATATGTGTGTGTGTGTGTGTGTGTGTGTGTGTGTGTGTGTGTGTGTGCGCGTGTGGATGCATACGTCCTTTAAGCAAATGACTTATGTCTGTCTACTTTTACATCTTTTTCAGAATAAACTGGCCAGTGAGGGAGTAAGTATTCCAACTTATACCATACATGTTTCCAAATGAAATATGATATGATTATCATATCAGTTATGATCTTTGACATATTTTTTGCATCAATTACAGAGCACATAACGCTGAACAATGCATGTTGCTTGAGTAGTGCGATGCATATTTACACAAGCAAATACTTTCGTACTTCAAAATTGAATTATATATTTGATGGACTTTCCAATCCTTATGCTGTCCTAATTCTTATACACGTCAAAAATATATTCAACATTTGTTGAAAAATGGTTTGTCAGTTCAAATGTCCCTCTCTTTTTGCATTCTTTGGGATCTGTGTATATTATTTGATTCAGAAGATGATGATGATGATGAAGATGATGATGATCTCCAATGCTGTGCAGTTATTGAAGTTAGGTTGTGTCGTTACGTTTCCTGTTTCAGTGTCCGCAGCCGAAAGCCTGTTTTTGTGAAAAGGGGGAAAAAGGTCCAACTGGGAGCCAGGTGAGTTGAGCGTTCATCTGCAGGTAACTGCCAAAATAAAGGAAACATCAACATAAAGTGTCTTAATAGGGCGTCTAGCCATCACGTACCACCAGGACTGCTTCAGTGGGCCCTGGCACAGATTCTACAAGTGTCTGGAACTCTGTTGGAGGGATGCAACACCATTCTTCCACAAGAAAGTCCATCATTTGGTGTTTTGTTGATGGGGGCGGAAGACACCGTCTCAGGCGCCGCTCCAGAACCTCCCGTAAGTGTTCAGTTGCGTTGGGCTCCGCTGACTGAGCTGGCCGTGGCGTATGGTTTGCGTTGTTTTTGTGCTCATCAAAGCATGCAGTTACCTGTGTGTATGTATGAGGAGGGATTAGTGTCGTAGCTCGACTGTATGATCCTCACGTAACGGGGGTGTGCTCCTCAGGGCGTAGCGCTCCTCAGGGCGTCGCGCTCCTCAGGGCGTCAGGCTCCTCAGGGCATCAGGCTCCTCAGGGCGTCAGGCTCCTCAGGGCGTCAGGCTCCTCAGGGCGTAGTGCTCCTCAGGGCGTAGTGCTCCTCAGGGCGTCAGGCTCCTCAGAGCGTCAGGCTCCTCAGGGCGTCAGGCTCCTCAGGGCGTCAGGCTCCTCAGGGCGTCAGGCTCCTCAGGGCGTCGTCGCGCTCCTCAGGGCGTCGTCGCGCTCCTCAGGGCGTTGTCGCGCTCCTCAGAGCGTCTTCGCGCTCCTCAGGGCGTCTTCGCGCTCCTCAGGGCGTCAGGCTCCTCAGGGCGTCAGGCTCCTCAGGGCGTCAGGCTCCTCAGGGCGTCGCGCTCCTCAGGGCGTCAGGCTCCTCAGGGCGTCAGGCTCCTCAGGGCGTCGCGCTCCTCAGGGCGTCGTCGCGCTCCTCAGGGCGTCGTCGCGCTCCTCAGGGCGTCGCGCTCCTCAGGGCGTCGTCGCGCTCCTCAGGGCGTCGTCGCGCTCCTCAGGGCGTCGTCGCGCTCCTCAGGGCGTCAGGCTCCTCAGAGCGTCAGGCTCCTCAGGGCGTCGCGCTCCTCAGAGCGTCAGGCTCCTCAGAGCGTCAGGCTCCTCAGGGCGTCGCGCTCCTCAGAGCGTCAGGCTCCTCAGGGCGTCAGGCTCCTCAGGGCGTCAGGCTCCTCAGAGCGTCAGGCTCCTCAGGGCGTCGCGCTCCTCAGAGCGTCTTCGCGCTCCTCAGGGCGTCTTCGCGCTCCTCAGGGCGTCAGGCTCCTCAGGGCGTCAGGCTCCTCAGGGCGTCAGGCTCCTCAGGGCGTCAGGCTCCTCAGGGCGTCAGGCTCCTCAGGGCGTCAGGCTCCTCAGGGCGTCGCGCTCCTCAGGGCGTCGTCGCGCTCCTCAGGGCGTCGTCGCGCTCCTCAGGGCGTCGTCGCGCTCCTCAGGGCGTCGTCGCGCTCCTCAGGGCGTCGTCGCGCTCCTCAGGGCGTCGTCGCGCTCCTCAGGGCGTCGTCGCGCTCCTCAGGGCGCGTCAGGCTCCTCAGAGCGTCAGGCTCCTCAGGGCGTCGCGCTCCTCAGAGCGTCAGGCTCCTCAGAGCGTCAGGCTCCTCAGGGCGTCGCGCTCCTCAGAGCGTCAGGCTCCTCAGGGCGTCAGGCTCCTCAGGGCGTCAGGCTCCTCAGAGCGTCAGGCTCCTCAGGGCGTCGCGCTCCTCAGAGCGTCAGGCTCCTCAGGGCGTCAGGCTCCTCAGGGCGTCAGGCTCCTCAGGGCGTCGTCGCGCTCCTCAGGGCGTCGTGCTCCTCCTCCGTCTCGGAGGAGATGATGCTTCGCCTTTGTTACCGCCGGTCACAGGGCTACGGCAGCGAGCTCAAAATACGAGGGGGGGATTGACACGAAAAAGAGGGGGCATAATTGGCTACTAAATTAGGAGAGAATGGGATAAAATCAAAAACGAATTCTTTACAAAAGAAAGAAAGAAAAAACTGCATAAATCTCTAAATACAGACGAAGACTAAGGCCATTTGGGCTGCAGGTCTCTTCCCAGCTTCACAAAGACATCCATCGACCGGCAGCCATATCGCGGTCGAGGAACAGCGAGGTGACCTCCTCAGAACGGATGCGCACTCTCACCCAATCAGGTGGGGGCCACGCCCCTGTGTGAGAAACCCCGCCCCCCGTGCTGGGCTGTGAACCTCGGCCGATCGAGGTTACAGGCCGACGGAGTGGCGGATAAAGCTACCTGTTCGCCGGATTTCACCGTCTGTGATCTTCTGCGCCGCGCGGGGGTCAGTGGGGCGCTAGAGACAAAGAGATCGGGGGGTGAAGGGGTCAGCCAGGGGGATTTCCCACAATGCAAGTGTAGCAGCCCCCCCCATGTCCCTCGGGGAAAGTTATTTTGACAGCTGTGTGTTTAAAGGAAGTAACTCATCATGCTACAGCAGAAAGGCATTCTGCCAACAAACGGGATTAGGAGTCGGACAATGGTGGGGTGAATCCGGCCCCCCTCCCCCTCCCTCCTGCAAGCCCGACATCGTCATGATAGCCTAAAATAACATGTACATTTGGACCTAAGGACTACATGCTCCATAGGGGACTTTTCCTTTATCTTTTATCATCTTTTTTTTTCTCAATAAAAACATGAGGCAGAGGCATCAGAGGCACATGTTGGTCTGGGCTGGGCTGAGAGGTTATGAGTGATTACAGGATGATAAGAGATGACCAGGCTGTGGGAGAGAGGTTATGAGTGATTACAGGATGATAAGAGATGACCAGGCTGTGGGAGAGAGGTTATGAGTGATTACAGGATGATAAGAGATGGCCAGGCTGTTGGATGTGCATCATGGCTTTTCAAACCACAAATTACCTTTTATTTATTTATTTATTTTCTACTCTCAGGGTAAAATAGGGGACGATGGACCCCAGGGGCCGGTCGGCCCTAAAGGATTATGGGTAAGCACTCTCCCGGCCAATCAGACTGACTGACTGATTAATTGATTGATTTTAGGCTTTTAGCAGACGCTCTTATCCAGAGCGACTTACACAGTTTACATTTCTTTACATACAATCCATTTATACAGCTGGATATTTTACTGAAGCAATTCAGGTTAAGTGCCTTTAGCTCAAGGGTACAACAGCAGTGCCCCACCTGGGAATTGAACCTGCAACCTCTGAGTTACAAGCCCAGCTACCTAACCACTACAACCATTACACTACACTAAGGTTGATTGCATTCTTTGAAATCCTTGAACCCTTCAGATGTCATTGAAATTCCTGCAGATTACTGACAATTAGAAAAAATATATTTAAGGGGGGCACTGGGTGGCTCATGCTGTTACAGTACTGTTATAGTGTGTGGATGAGCCCCAAGGTCTGGATTCTGCTTTGAGAGTGGTTTTTTTCATGCCAACCTTTTCTGTTTTGCTCACCAGGGAGAACCTGGTGTCAACGGCCTTTCAGGAAGTGAAGGATTTCCGGTATATCATACACACTTCCTGCTTGTTGATTCAAAGTTCCTGCTTGTGCACTTCCTGCTTGTTGAGTCAGACTTCCTGTTTGTGCACTTCCTGCTTGTTGAGTCAGACTTCCTGCTTTTGCACATAGGTACTGTGTGTAGTGTATTTAGTTATTGTCAGATGCAGATTAATTTATGTACAGAATGTGCATGATCTCCTGTGTGTGAAACAGTGCTCTCGATCTCTCCGTGTTGCATGCGATTGACTGTGTTACAAACGCTGCCCCTTTTGTGTGCACACGCTCATAGCTCGATCAGAAAGAACAGGGTTGACAGAGCGAGTTTATAACCACCGTCGTAAGACAGGTTAGCCTTAATTGCCTTTGTTAGGCTTTGTGTAGCCAGCTAACGCAAAGACACCCTGACTATGTTGAACTTCCTTTGTGAGACAGGGCCCTGGTCACCCTGTATTGAATCAGCGCAATGCAGGAGTGTGAGAATATTCTTGAGCAAATGTTTTGTCTCCTCCCCTCTCTTCTGTTACAGGGCAGGCCTGGTGGCAGGGGAGACAAGGTAATCTGCCTTTGTACCATTTATTATTATTATTATTATTATTATTATTATTATGTGTTTATTATTATAAAATGCATATTTCTGGTCTTGGATGCTGATTGGTCAACCAGACTTCCTGGCAGTGGTGATATTCACAATGAACTGCACGGCTAAATGGAATGTTCGTACTTTTAATTTTTACTTTTAATCCTTTTAATATCGTTGCGCCTTATGTGCGCCGTGTTGATTCTCATGATGTCATACGGGTTCTCGTATCGCTTAATTTTTACTATTCTTTATGTACCTGTGTTTAAGCAGGTAGATCAACCAATAGTTAGTTTCTCTTTTGCAGCAACGGCCTGGGGAATCAAAGTGGGGCAGGGGAGTGCAAGGGATTGTGCAGCCAATCGGATGTAGGGGGGATGATTAGGTGGGATTGTGCAGCCAATCAGATGTAGGGTGGATGGTTAGGTGGGATTGTGCAGCCAATCAGATGTAGGGTGGATGGTTAGGTGGGATTGTGCAGCCAATCAGATGTAGGGTGGATGGTTAGGTGGGATTGTGTAGAGAGGCAGTTTTTTTGCGGGAATTTGACCAGGACACCAGGGGGGTTAACGCCCCCCTACTCTTTTAAAAATGGGTTACCATGACACCATCACCATGAGTCAATTCAAATTAGATTAAACAAAAAATGATAAGAGAAAGATTTAAACAGAAAAAAATTTAAATGGCGGAAAATCGGGTGGGTCCCTCGTCGGGTTTGTCTGAAAATGTTCAAATGTTGTTTTTTCTTCTTTTTTTATTGTTTTCACGTCCAAGGGGGAGATAGGGGAGTGTGGAGCGACGGGAGTGAAAGGAGAACAGGTAGGCTCTTCTTTATTTCCGCTTTCCGTGCGATCTGATTGGCTACTGCCCCGTGTCCGGTTACGATTTCCACGCGATCTGATTGGCGACTGCCCCTATATTTCTGGTTTTCGTACAATCTCATTGGCCGTTGCCGTGACTAATGGATGTTCTGGTGATTTCCCGCAGGGCCCGGATGGTTCTTCAGGACCACAAGGATCTAGAGGAGAGCAGGTACACTCCACTCGTCTGTTTTTAAAGTAACGTGTTTTAACGGCTCCTAGTGTCCATTCACCTCCTGCATAATCTGTGTTTTACAGTTTTACAATTATCATTTAACATTCAGGAGTGATCGGGGGCTAGGAGTGATCATTGTTATCTTTTTTTAATTATATGAATATTATTATATTATTGGTGTTGTGGTTATTATTATTATTATTATTATTATATGTGATTATATACAATAATCCAAATGATTGTTTTTGCTGTTTTTATTTTTTTTTAATTTCTTCCCTAGTGGAAAAAAAATTTGAGTGAGTATTTGAAAATGTTTCCCCCCGGGAGATTCATTATCCAGTCTGAGCCGGTTTTCCCAAATGTGCACTTATGGAATGTGAATGAGGGATTATGGGTAACCCTGATCTCAGTGAGTGTAAATAACACAGTGAATCGAACGTTGCGGTGTATTATTGTAACGCTGGGCCGCACTTTGTCCCGTAGGATTAGCGAGGGGGGGCAGGGTCACGCCTTATTCTCTAAATTCCGGCCCCTCCAGCAGCTTCCGTGGTGCGATTCTCCTGCTCTTGCTCAGGGGTTGTCCCGGTAGGAGACGTGTCGCCACGTTTGTCCCCTAAGTTTCACCAGCGATAACGGTCCCATTTGAAAGGATCCCCAGGACAGAGTGTTAACAAAAAAAAAACCCAGGGCAAGCTTTTGGTTGGACATAGAAATAATAAAAAGTGCTTGTAAACCTGTCCATTTCCTGGGCCTTTTCCACCTCCGCCAGAATGAACATCGAGCTCCTTTTTTAGATATTAACGTTTAATGAGAATAAATCCGGGAATAATATTGATCGTGCTTCAGAGAATGTTTCTTTTTTTTAAAAGAATTTGTTTCTGATTTTATCCCATTTTCTCCTAATTTAGTAGCCAATTACCCCCTCTATTTTCATGTCAATCCCCCCTCGTATTGTGAACTCGCTGCTGTAGCCCTGAGGCAGTGTTTCAGACAAATCATCTCCTCCCAGGGCGGCACTCGTCATGCTGTCAACTGTAACCCGGTACTCCCCCCTTGTTTATCTGAACAACTTGGTCTTCATTTCAGGGTCCAGCCGGACTTCCTGGTGACCATGGACCCGTTGGACGTGCAGGACCCAAAGTAAGGAGGCTCACAAATATGCCTGCGGGCAAAAACACACAACAGACTCTTTTCCTCTCGACGCCGAGCTGCTGTTTGTGATGTTCCCTCTGCGAACGGTTGATATGACACCACATAATGAATGCTGTCCGCTTGCCAAAGGACTTAATCACCTGGTTAATGACTTAATTGTAATTGCCAGTCATAGTATTCACTCACTGACCCCCAAATGTTTCACTCTCTGTTTCAAAGGTACAGTCATATAAAACCATTATTAAAACCAGCCTTTCTGGCAGGTTTTATAACTGGAATCAAAGGTTAGATATTCTGTCAGCATTCACTGCTTAAATGATGAATTTGGGGACTGGTGGGGAGTGGCTGGATGGTTCTGGACAGTTCTGGATGGTTCTGGAGGCCTTCCCCACGTCAGCCATGCTCTCCCAAAGTGGGGGGGGGGAGAACCTGTTGTGATGAGATGGGCGAATGGTCGTTGCAAATTGGGAGAAGACAGGATTGCCTACGCCCTGATGAAGGTTTCCTGTCGTAAGGCGTGGGCGTTGGAAATTCTTTGTCGGACCAAGATGGCATCTTAATAAACGCTCTTCAAATTGGTTCTGCCTCACATTGTCAAGCATGCTTTTGATGTTGATGTTGATGTTGGTGTTGATGTTGATGTTGTTGTTGATGTTGGATGTTGGATGTTGGATATTGATGTTGATGTTGGATGTTGAAGCAAAATCATTTTCTTCTTAGCTTCTTCCACGTCACTAGTGTTGCCTGTTACCTTGGTCTGTACCCTCATGCAAAGGTCACCTGGATCAGCTCCAATCTCAATACTTGACGTTTGGACACGTTTGTTATTTCTGTTCTCTCCCTTGAGCGCTCCTGTGTTCAGCTACCCAGCCGCGTGACTCTAAATTTATTGACCCAGCCGTTGTTGATTCTGAGCGCTTTGTTTGGTTGCCAGGGGGAC
>JAINUG010000371.1:232500-240000 GCA_029706075.1 Aldrovandia affinis | reverse complement strand
TGATGTATTTCTTTTTGCTGCTGTTGTCTGTGAGGCGACTCTCGCAACTCTGTGGGGAACGCTGTTATCAGCAGTGTTATAGGCAGGCAGTGTGGTACAATGGTTAGGGAACTGGGTTTGTAACGTTAAGGTTGCAGGTTCAATCCCCAGGTGGGACACTGCCGTTGTACCCTTGAGCAAGGTACTTAGCCTGAATTGCTTCAGTTAATATTCAGCTGTATAAATGGATTGTAAAGAAATGTAAACTGTAAGTCGCTCTGGATAAGAGCGTCTGCTAAATGCCTGTAATGTAATGTAATGTAATGTAATGTCAGCGCCAGCCTCTCCTGGATGAATGCCGCGCTCTTAATCCCGCTGTGTCCGTGCAGCAGGAGACGCAGGGCTCTTCTTCAGGGTCCTTCCTTCCTTCCTCGCCGCCAGTTACACGCGTTGCTTTATTGCTCAATTCTGTCTGTGAATCCCCCCCACCCCCTCTGATATTTAAACCACGCAGGGATAGCCTCTTCTCCTGTAGCTTCTACTTTAACACTGACAGGAAGAGGATGTTGATATTTACAATACTTAAAACTCTTATTCTTACTGTCTATATTCCCCATTTTACTGGTTCTGGAACTGCTGCTAATGTTTTACTGTTTTACTTGCTATGTTTATTTTTGCTATTGTCTACTGCGTAGTTGATGTTTGCCATGTCGTAAGAATTTCATTGTTCAGAATGACCTTGTGTTATACTGTGCACGTGATAAATAAAACACTTTGACTTTGACTTTGACAACCAAGGCAGTTGTGTAGATACAGAAGTAGCGCGACGCTACGAATTGGCGCAAGCCTCGGACCGTCAAACCCCATCGTCGTTGTTGGGTCACTTGAGGGGGATGCAGCTGGTCATAACCTTTGACCCTTTGACCTTAGATATCTTCTCTCTCCCCCCCCACCCCCACCCCACCCACCCTGCAGGGAAACCAAGGATTTCCGGGCGAACACGGACCCCAAGGCGAGAGGGGGAACGGAGAGCTAGGGTCCAAAGTAAGGCAGGACATCGCACCTCCAGCAGGGCCAGGAGGGGAAACAGGAGCAGCACTGCAGCCAGGGCTGGGGTCAAATCCCACCCCAATTCAGCCCCTCAGCTCCGCACCTGAATCCAAATCCAGTGAATTCACTGAAAAATCCCCCCTCACAGAACATTCATGGGAGGGTTTTTTTTCTCTTCCTAATTCACCTGAATGCCAGGCCGCCATTGTAAATAAGAATTTGTTCTTAATGGCTTGCCTGGTTAAATAAAGGTTAAATAAAAAAATAAAAATAAAAATTCACACATTGTTCAGTTTGTTTCCTGAATTGACTTGATTCACTGGAAATGGACTTGACCACTAGCCCTGGCTACAGTGTGAGGCGACGAGGTTTGTTCGCAGAAGGGGTTAACGAAGAGAGCTCCATGTTTTCAGGCCAAGTTCTGTCACATTAAATGTGTGTGGATGTGATGTCACAGCTGCTGTAAAGTTTACTGGTTGTGCTGTAGAGTTTACTGGTTGTGCTGTAGAGTTTACTGGTTGTGCTGTAGAATTTACTGGTTGTGCTGTAAAGTTTACTGGTTGTGCTGTAGAGTTTACTGGTTGTGCTGTAAAGTTTACTGGTTGTGCTGTAGAGGTTACTGGTTGTGCTGTAGAGGTTACTGGTTGGGTTTGGGCTTTGGTTCTAGGGGGAGCCCGGACCGGACGGGTCTGCTGGGTTTCCAGGTATCCCGGGAGATGACGGGGCGATCGGTCAAAAGGTGAATCTGCTGAAGAGCACCTGAGTCTCTGCACACCTTTATGACATCACAGAACGCACCACGATCAAATCACTGATCTTTATGACATCACAGAACTCACCACGATCACGCTCATTCATTCACACTGATCTTTATGACATCACAATGCACTGTACTCACACTCATTCATTCACACTCTCACACATTCTCACACACTCTCACACACAAACACACACTCACTCACTCACACTCACTCACACACACACACACACACACACTCACACACTCACTCACACTCACACACTCTCTCTCACACACACAGTCACACATCACACACACACTCACTCACACACAGACTCACTCACACACACTCTCACACACAAACACTCACACACACACACACACTCACACACTCACACACACACTCACTCACACTCACTCACACACACTCACTCACGCTCACACGCTCTCACTAACACTCACACACACTCACACACACACACACACATCACACACTCACACTCACACACACACACTCACAGACACATGCTCTCTCTTCACACACACACACACACACTCACACTCACTCACAGACACATGCTCTCTCTCTCACACACACACTCACACTCACACACTCACACACTCACAGACACATGCTCTCTCTCTCACACACACACTCACAGACACATGCGCTCTCTCTCACACACACACACACACACACACACACACACACACACACACACACGCTCTCTCTCACACACACACTCACACTCACACATGCAGCTCTCTCTCTCACACTCACACACACTCACACACACTCTCTCACACACACACACACACACACACACACACACACTCACACTCACTCACACACACACACAGACACATGCTCTCTCTCTCACACACTCACAGCTTTATCTTTCTCTGCTTCTGCCTTTTTTTCACTCTTTCATTTGTTGTTGTTGATGAAACCAGGGTGAAATGGGGCCCACAGGCCCTCGAGGCCCAGAGGGAGAGCCAGGTAACGGAGACCCAGGAGAGAAGGTAAAGCGCCCGTCCACACACCATTAGAGCTGAGTCATAGCAACGCTGTGTGTGTGTTCTTTATTCAGAGCAAACATCCTCAAGTGGTTGGGCAATAAAGGAACAGTGACAGAGACAGTGGCTGGCCAATAAGGGACAGGGTAGTGGCAGTGACTGGCCAATAAGGGACAGGATAGTGGCAGTGACTGGCCAATAAGGGGCAGGGTAGTGACAGTGGGGCGTATCCAGCCTCACCTGCGTCACACGCGTTGATATGAAAGAGTTCACCTGAAGGAGACCTGCATCGTCCTGAAACGCATTCCCTCTTACCCCACGAAGCTCCACCTGGCCCTTCACTCTTTGGTGACCTTTTGTAACCTTTTTTTTTTGACCTGGCTTTTGGCGTACGCTTTGTATTCTTTCTTTTTTCTTTTTACATTTGTTTCAGATTTTTTCCCGTTTTCTCCCAGTTACACCCTCTATTTATTTCGATTTACCCTCCCCACGCGAGTCCACCGCTCGTCTCTACGAGGCAAGCTAATTCTCCAAGGGAGACTCCCTTCTGGAGACTCCCTTACGTGCTCCACGGCGGACCCGAGCCGGCTCACCCTCCCCCTTCCCCCTGGGGCAGACAGCCAAATGCCGCCCCCGATCGGGGCTGACGACCAGCGCCAGTCTGGTAGAAAAGCGGGTTTTGAACCACGTCACTGACAGGCAGCAGCACACCGTGTCGGACCACCCAAGATACGGTGCGTTAGACCGCTACGCTATCCGCCACCCCTGTACGCTTTGTATTCCATGTCATGTAACGAGTTTGTGAGCACGTACGCAAACATCTGGTCCGACTCGGGTTTCTATGGTAACGCATTGCCTTCACCGCAGGGATGTGGCGCCGAATTTCAGATGCCAGGGAGGCTCCTTTAGGGTGTCGCTGGAGGGCAGAAATGAGTAATTCATGAATTGATCTAATTCATTACAGAATGAAAAAAAAAAAAAACGTGACCGCTTCCTGTTTCCTGTGTCTCTGTCTCCAGGGCGACCAGGGGGAACGAGGCCACAGAGGGCTGACAGGGGTCACGGGCCCCATGGGGCCAGCAGGGGCCAAGGTAAGCCGAACCCCCCCCCCCCCCCCCAGCCAATCAAGTCTGGAGCCCCGCGCTGGGTATCACAGACTGACATGTGTCAACCCTGGACCAGACCTGGATCAAACCCAGGACAGGCCTGGGGCCAATACGCATCTGAAATAACTTTTTAGATGGCTGTTAAAAATTTGAAAACACTCCTGCACATCCCTAAGAATCTTCCACGAAACGCATCGCTAGTCTAAACATTAAACGTCAAACGAAAGAAGATTTTTTGGTTCTGAACATTGGTGAAAATGTTTTTTTTCTTATTTTTCTTCATAACTATGAGCTAAAGTTTTACAGGCTACAACATCACACAAACCATCCATATATGCCCGTTGAATTAAAATATTTTTATAAGCATAAACAACTCACAAACGTACAAGCATAAACAACTCACAAACGTACACCGGCAGTGCTCCACCTGGGAATTTAACCTACAACCTCTGAGTTACAAGCCCAGCTCCCTAACCACTACACCACACTGCCAGGCCTAATGCATGCCTGGGACATGTGACCGTTTCCCGGGAGACGGTCTGAGCGTAGATCTGTCCTTCCTCCCTCCCAAGGGGGAGCCGGGGACAGCAGGCCTGACCGGGCCACCAGGGCCAACAGGGAGGGGCATCTCGGGTCCGAAGGTGAGTCTCCCCTCCCAGAGACCGCACCGTGGGGGTTCTGTCCTCTGTCCCAGAGGCCGGAAAGCCCACCTCTCCAGGCGACACTTCCACTGAATACACACGTATAAAAAAAAAAGCAGCTAACGTTTCTCTCGCTGTTTCGTAGGCGTGGGTGTGCATCTGTCTGTGACGGCGTCTGTTGTGCTGTCGCTGCACTGATCTCTTGCTCTGGCTGTGATTACTCTGGCCATGTGTAAACGCACTCACTGCACGCCGCTCTGGATGGGAGAGTCGGCTAAACACACACACACACACTCACTCACTCTCTCACACACAAACACACACACACACACACTCACTCACACACAAACACACACTCACACTCACTCACACACTCACACACGCCCTCTCTCAACACACACTCACACACACTCACACACTCTCTCTCTCTCACACACACACACCTAAAAATGTCAAAATGCAATTCGGCGCCTGCTGCCAAGCTGAGGCCCCCTGTACTCAAGTGAGAGAGGAGTGTGACGCTCCTGAGCCCCCCACCCCGATTGGAATGAGTGATGTCATCATTGTGGTGTGTTCTGATTGGCAGGGGGATTCTGGGCCAATCGGGCAGCCCGGTCCCGTGGGAGAGGCCGGTTTCGGGATCGCCGGGCCCAAGGTATATAGCGCCTTTCATCCCGTGATTTCAACACCCTTTACAGGGGAAGTGGGGGGAGACTCACCTCAACCACCTGCGATGTGTGTAGCACCCACCTTGGGTGATGCACGGCAGCCATTTTGCAACCGAACGCCAGTTCAGTGAGTTAAAGCGCGATGGAACCTTTGAGCTTGTTCATCTGTTTCAGGGGGACCGGGGACCACCTGGCCCTGTGGGACCGCCAGGGGAGAAAGGGGAGGGCTACTCTGGACCTCAGGTGTGTGTGTGTGTGTGTGTGTGAGAGTGAGAGAGTGTGTGTGTGAGTGTGTGTGCGAATGTGTGTGTGTGTGTGTGTGTGTGTGTGTGTGCGTGTGTGTGTGTGTGTGTGTGTGTGTGTGTGCGTGTGTGCTACTGTGTTACCAGGGGTACTGTGTCACAGCATCTCTGATTGGTTCTCTGGTTGTCAGGGACTCCCTGGGTTGCCAGGGTCCCATGGGGAAACAGGACCTGAAGGAAAAGGGTTACCTGGACCCAAGGTGAGGCTGAAGCCCCAAATCTCCCCAAACCCTCATACATGCCCCCCTCCAAAAAAAAGAGAAACATTTGTCTCAATATTACTGTATACATTACTGTTGAGAATTGTACACACTGACATTGAAAGCCACATACCTAAAATTCCCTGCACTCAAAGGGATATGTTTATGGGTGTGTGTGTATTTCAGGGTGATGGTGTGTGGGTGTATTTCAGGGTGAGGGTGATGGTGTGTGTGTATTTCAGGGTGATGGTGTGTGTGTATTTGTTTGCTTGTTCCTGTAGGGAGCCCAAGGTCCCCCTGGTGCTCCAGGACCTTCCGGGTCCCCAGGAATCGGACTGATGGGACCCCAGGTCAGATTTTTTGTGATTTTTACCCCTATTTTGGAATTGTCATTGGTATTTGTAGGCCTGACGCATCAATCCGACGCCCCCCCTCCCACCCCCTTTAGGTATTCGAACTAGAAGAGGGTATAATTGGCCACCAAATTGGGAGAATAAATGGGCTGGGAAAAGTCTGAAATAAATGTCTTTAAAAAGTGTTGTTTTCTTTAAATTACACTACCGGTCAAAAGTTTTAGAACACCCCCATTTTCCAGTTTTTACTGAAATTTAATCAGTTCAAGTCCAGTGAATAACCTGAAATGGTACAAAGGTAAGCGGTAAACTGCCAGAGGTTAAAAAAGTTTAGGTTACCATAAGTGTACATAAATTCACAGAGCGTCTCACAGTCACAGTTTAGCCATTTAGCAGACGCTCAGAGCGGCTTCTTCAGCGAAGGTGGGTGAGACATCACAGTCAGTGCACGTGAAGCCTTTCTCCAAAACTAGCGGCTAGCGGCACTGGAAACCGTGGCGACCGAGGTGTGCATGTTGACGCTGTGTCGCCCTTTCAGGGGCCTTCAGGGCAGCCGGGCCCCCCCGGACTGCTGGGCCAATCAGGAGAGGGCATTCAGGGACCAAAGGTATGACCTCACGGCAGGGGTCAGGCTGGGGTCACCCCGCACAATTTTCATTTCATGTTTTGCATTTACATTACATTTACATTTTAGGCATTTAGCAGACGCGCTTATCCAGAGCGACTTACAAGATTTATACACGGTAGGATCAATTTAAAAAATCCCCAAATTATGTTTTTTATAAATGTGTTCTTTTATTTAACCAGGTGATACACATTGAGTTTAAAAAACTTAAAACTTAAAATTTTCCGAGTCAGACCTGGCCAAGAAGGCATTAAACAAAAGGTTTCAACTACAAGAAATAACATATAAGATGATTACAAGGATGGTTAATACACACATAAACAGCATATCAGTAGCACAGATGTTTGATGTTTAATGGCGAATAAAGCATATGTAAGGTGCAATGGCTTAGGTTAGAGTACAAAAGGATTAAAGTCTAAACAAACCATGGAATGATGCTCCCAATTCTTTGACCTTGTGTGATAAGATGGTCAAGTAAGTACATTTTGGTCAAGTTTACAATTAGCCAGAGCAGAGGGAGGGAGAGAAGGAGTGAAGGAGGTAGGGAGGGAGGGAAGGAAGGAGGGAGGGAAGGGGGAAGGGAGGGAGAGGGAGAGAAGGAGGGAGGGAGAAAGGGAGAGGGAGAGAAGGAGGGAGGGAGAAAGGGAGAAGGGAGAGAAGGAGAGAGGGAGGAAGGGAGGAGGGATGGAAGGAGGGAAGGAGGGAGGAAGGAGGGATGGAAGGAAGGAAGGAGGGATGGAAGGAGGGAAGGAGGGAAGGAAGGAGGGATGGAAGGAGGGAGAGAATGATTCCCTTGCTTGTGTGGTGAGTGAATACAGCG
>JAINUG010000371.1:130000-227500 GCA_029706075.1 Aldrovandia affinis | reverse complement strand
TACCAGAGCTCACCCGCACACACGCGGGAACCAAACGCGACCAAACACAGCCGTCCTCTATTCAGCCTGTGGGGGAGCCCTGTGGGGGTGGGGGGATGTGGGATTACAGCTGTGCCTCCCCAGGGGGTGGGTGATCAGTGAATCATCAGTGAATCATCTCCTCTCTCCTGCAGACATCGGCTGCGAGCAGGATCTGGACCCAGGGCCCTGCCGGCAGTACACGGTGAGCTGGTACTACGACTCCGTGGCCAACGCTTGCGCCCAGTTCTGGTTCGGCGGCTGTGAGGGGAACAGGAACCGCTTCGAAACCGAGTCCCACTGCATAAACGCCTGCGTGCGGATATGAGACACACGCACACGCGTAAGGAACGATCCGGATATCACACACACACACACACACACAATTTATTTATGTCCACATAAAGAAAAGCATACACACACACACACACACATTTTAACAATTTATTATGTCCACATAAAGAAAAGCATACACACACACACACACACACACACACACACACGTACACACGTTTATCTGACTTCCTGTTCCCTGTGTTTCAGAGCAGAAAGCAGAAGTAAATTGTGAACTCAGTCCTTCAGGATTCCATGGGGCCCCATCGTCTGTCCTTTATGTTTACAAAACACTGTATTACAGTAAACAATGTTACACACGCTGTAAAAATGAAAGGAAGCTCATTCTCTGTCAGTGAGTTGATTATTCAAAACAGTGTCAACATATCAAGACACAAAGCCTCTATTTGAAAGTTTAGCTGGACTAATATGTGTAAGTCACTGTCAGCTGCCTCACGGCTACACGGAAGAGAGAAAGATCTGTAACCTGAAGCAATATAGCCTTTATAATTTTATACAAAAGTTTAAAAATTCAATTTTAAATAAATTATAACAAATACAAAGGTTTGAGTGGAACGAGCACTTTAATCGATAATGAATTACAAGGCACAAAGCTGTATGTGTGTGTGTGTGTGTGTGTGTGTGGTTCTCTTAGTTTTGGATAATCACACACGTGGGACCCTTGTCTAGGGTCAGATCAAGTGTCTTGTGCTCTGAGAAATCACTTCAGCAGGGTGTTCAAACCTCATCACCAAACCAACCCTGGTCCTGGAGGGCCACAGCATGTGAGGGGTTAATGTCATTGCTCAGCACTTAATTGATACAGCAGCTGCCCCCTTCTGCCCCCACACCGGCCCTCCTGGGGAGGAAAAACAGCCCCAGGGACCCTGTAGGTGTTCGACACTTCAGCTGCTTCCAGTTTCCAGCACCAGGGCAGCAAATCATAACAAAAATAAATAAATAAAGTTTGGGTCGATCGTCCGCCTCTTCATGCAATGTCTGCGTGTGTTGTTGTGTTTGTGTTGAGATCCGGGTCAAACCTGTACTTGTATCCGTACGCACGCAGGTGGTGTGTGTAGTACTCCAGCTCGTACATTAACCCGGGCGGCACGTAGTGAAAGGAGATGGCAAAGTCCGAACAGCAGCCGGGACCCTGGGAGGGCAAAGAAACGCACCAATCAGCACGGGGCCAGTGGCAACTTCCTGTTTGTTTTGGTCACCAGAGACGAGCAACTGACTCAAAGTGCAAACAAACGCAGCAAACAAAAGAGCCCCCGACAGTGGCTGTCCACGCCTTTCTTATGACACCTGTAAATCATCAACCGCTGCACACCTGAGGAAGCAGGGGAGGCGAGTTCACCGCGTAATCAGACGCTTTTCATTGATCAATTCAGTGCTGAGGAGCAATGAAAACCAGGAGAACCCTGCGGCTCTCCAGGACCAGGGTGGGGGATCCCTGCCCAACACACTGGACCGGACTAGACTGCACTGGACCGGACTGCCACTGGAGCTCAAGAGCACCAAACGCACTCAGCCGGGGTGTTTTGATGTGTTTCTCTAGAAAGATCTCAGTTAACAATGTATAATTCAGGAAATGCTTTGAAATTCAATTAATTCATTGGGAAAATGGTCATAGAACACTGTTGGGCATTTTTAAATGCATTCCCTGACACATTAACTCAATTTAGATGGGATTGACCAAAACTATTCCCTGAACGCACCATGGGAAGCCCACGGGAATGGCATTTACGTTTAAGGCATTTAGCAGACTCTCTTATCCAGAGCGACCTTCAAAAGGTGCATGTAAACATGGTAAGAGTGATCGAAGTTAGTGCAAGAGATCAGTTTAGGAACACTGCAATAGACATGATCGTTGGCAGCTGCACATTACAGGGAGGAGCCCTAAGAGATTGTGATTGGTCATGTTAAATTGTTGCCCACGCCCCCTGGAAACAATTTAATATGACCAATCACAATCTCTTAGGAGGTGAGTGCTCTCACAGGCAGCCAATGAAAAGTACTTCAGAAATGGAAAGCCATCGCCTGGTTTTTCACTTTCAATCAGACAGAGAGTAAATCAGGACTTGGCATCTAAGAGCGATCTCAGCCTCTCCGTGTCACAGCCAGGAAACCAGTGCAGAGATGAGAAGGCTATCGAGCTGTGTGCGACAGCGCCACCTGAGATTGACTCAGGCCCTACGCACACGTCTCATCCGACGGGTTAATACAATATAATAATATAATATAATAATAATAATAATAATATACGCCATTTAGCAGATGCTTTTATCCAAAGCGACTTACAGTAATGAATGCATACATTTTTCAGTATATGTGGCCCCAATGGGAATTGAACCCCAAGCGTTGCCAACGCCACGCTCTACCTACTGAGCCACACAGAACCACTGAAGTGGGTCATGAGAACATTGCAAGGAACCCAAAGCGCACTTTACAGTGAAGCGGGGAAGGGGGACAACTCCACCACAACCACCACCACTAATGTGAGAAAAAACAAAAACATTCCCCATTTGAGGAATGTGACTGGTCAGAAAGGAGCCGCCACTCACTTCCGCGGTGGCGTAGTAGTCGTAGCCCCGGTACCAGGAGCGTTTGTTCTGGGGGCCTTCCTGACGACGTAGTGGTCGGGCGGGAAGGCGTGGAAGGTCTCCCGCTTGTTCCGGTCCCGGGAGTCTCCGGCCCGCACGCTCAGCGCCTCCATGCACGTCCCCAGGGCCACGTCCTCGACGCTGGAGGAGTGCCCGCACCTCCCCGCCCCGAAGGCGTCCACGAACCTGCGCAGCGCCTCGCGGCTGAGCACGTAGCCCGCGCCGCCGCTCATGTAGCCCTGCCGCACGAACGGGTGGAAGCGCCGGCCGAAGTAGACGGGCTCGTCGCGGTCGTGATTGGCCAGGAGGAAGCGCAGGTTCTCCAGGACCACGAAGGTGTCGTCGTCCGCCTTCAGGAACCAGTCGGCCCGGTGGAGGTGGTGCCGGTGGATGTACTGGAAGGCGCGGATGGTCTTCCAGTACAGCTGGTCCCGGCCCTCGGTCACGTTCAGGCCCACCGTGGGGAAGTCCGGGTCGGCCACCGAGCTCATGAACAGGACCGTGTCGCAGTGCCGCGTCCAGGTGTTGCGCGTGTGCTGGGCCCTGGACTGCAGGTTGTTGGGTGCGGTCATCACCCAGCACAGGATCCGCACCTTCTTCGACAGGGCCACAGCCTGTCCGCGATCCTCATCTGGAGAAAGGTATGCATAATGATAAAATATAATGTCATAATCATTGGTGTTTTTTGTTTAATGTAATGTACGCCATTTAGCAGACGCTTTTATCCAAAGCAACTTACATTGGTGAATGCATACATTTTTCAGTATTTGTGGTTCCAGTGGGAATTGAAACCACAACCTAAGCATTGTCAGCGCCATGCTCAACCTGCTGAGCCACACAGAGCCACTTTTGGTTACTTTTTTTTCGGACAATAAATGTTTAAACTAGCCGGTAAAACGGTTTAAAAAAAACAAAAAATAACAAGACGTGTGTGTGTGTGTGTGTGGCGCAGAGTGGCACTCTGTGTCTAGAATAGCTTTTGAACGACACAGTAGCGAAATTGAAAAGCAAAGACTACGAAAAGCGCACATTATTTCATTGCTGGAGATGCAACCGAATCCCCGCGGCGCACGTGGTAGACGGTTAGAATCGCGAGGGACCGAGGCGGACATCTCCGTCTCGCGCTAAACGGTCATTTAAAAAAAGGTAACGCGTGTATTTCTCACCTGGGTGTGAGTGGCGTGGCATAATGGCCGCCTTACTGGTGACATTAAGATAGTTTGATAAGAACGCCGTTCTCCAGTCAGTGTTTTCGGGAATGTGGTTAAGGCAGAGGTCGATTAAATGGAACCCAGACCACAATCCTCCAATGAAGCACAAGATCGTGAGGTATTTCATTTCCTCCTTTCACGAAGAGCTCTATGAAAGACAGAAACATTTTTAAAAAAAAATCAGATTCTATCAGAGTGCTACTGTAAATATTACAGAATCATAGTGTAACACAATGAATAATGGACTACGCCACCCTTTAGTTTGGCTGAGTTAAAGGGAACTCAATAAATAGTAAACACTTGAGGTTTCCCCAATCAGGGTGTCAAATGAATGACAAACACAGTGTATAAAATCATAGTACATTGGTACTGATCTTTATTACAAAATGGTTGTAGGAGAGCATTAGATAGAGTAATAATAAAATATAGCAGGGCCCAAAACCCAGTTGCCTCACATCAAGTTAAACAGGCTGCATCAAGTTAAACAGGCTGTTGATGTCATGTAAATGAATACCAGTCTTTTAATGGTCATATAGGGCACTCATATGGGAAGCAGCCAGACACAAAATACAATAAATCAAAAACAAAAAAACAAACAAAAGCATAACAAAACTAAGGGACAATTAACAGTGAGGGCAGCGGCAGCGCCTTGGCAATCTGTAAAGTTCAGTGTAAAATATCAGTTTCAACACTATATACTCATGAAATGTCAGGATTACTATATTGCCATGCCGTGCGCATACCTGCTACTATGGTCCACTGAACATACCACCAGCAGCTCCCAGCTCCCAGCCGTTACCAAACAGCCTACATAACCAAATACAATCTCCCATTACTTTAATACTATATACACACACACACAGCAGTACCATGCAAGTTTAAAATGCACAACTATAAAATCCATAAACGTTACAAAATCGCAATATTCAGAAATGTTTGCATACCCGCAGTTCCTCCCCAGCCGAGCGTGACGGCAGGTGCATCTGACACTCAATCACCGCCCCGCACGGCTACTCACTCTATACTCCTATAGTAATCAGTGGCATAGGCTGCGGCTGTGAGCTGACGCTGGCTGGGAGGTCCCACAGGCTACAATAGGATGGTACGTACACCTGTAGTTTCCACGTAACGGGGCAACTGCGTTGCATCGGGATAATATAATTAGTTGAAGTCTAATATTCGCTTGAAAATAATTTTCTCGCTAAATTAGTTTTCCAATACAATACAACATAAATAAGCAGAATACTTTAAGTATTGAAATTGATCTCTCTTCGCGTCTAGCATAGCTTTACGCAGTACGTCCCACATAAAAAGTTAACTTCCACTACCACTGATTGTGTACATATAGCCAATTGTCATCACCACCACTGCCTACATGTCTAATTCTGCTTTTTGTATATGTATACTTGTTTAAAACTTACTAAAAAATAAATAATAATACTAACCTTTTCCTTCCCGGTTTTACAGGTATAGTACGCAGCTGCCAACAATGATGTCTATCGCTGTATAACTGCAATGATCTCTTGCGCGATTAATGATTGATCACACCATGTATTAATGCACATCTTATAAGTCGCTCTGGATAAGAGCGTCTGCTAAATGCGTAAAATGTAAATGTAAATGTATATGTTATACACAGTGTTAATAGGACAGGTTCGGGACAAACTGTGGCGTATACACGCATTGGTGCCAACCCGGAGCTATGCGGCCCGTTTGTTTAAATGGCTAGTTTACTTCTGGTTTGGCACCAATACGTGAAAACATCGCTCTCTGCCCTTTTTATTTTAATATACTATAAAAAGTGCTCGTTTCTTTAATTAAAAAAACTACCTGAAAAGTGCTCGTTTCGTGTCGTCTTCAAATTGATTGGAACCCCTCCGGTCAGGTGAAGCCAAGACGGATCTTACCTGACGTACTCTTTCTGACGTACTCTTTCTGACGTACTCTTTCTGACTGGGAGCTGTATGTGTGCGTAAGCGGGCCATGCGTGTGCGTGGTTATTGTTGTTGAAGTGATCTATAGCTCTGTGGTCGAATTGTGTTACAGCGACCCCTTGCGTTGCTTTCATGCAACTCTGAATTTCACGGTCTTTGCGATACAATTGTGACTTGATAATGGGAAAGAAGGTGACGGTTTTTTTTCGTGAAGTGACGAGACCTTTAGAATATACGCCATTTGGCAGACGCTTTTATCCAAAGCGACTTACAGTAGTGAATGCATACATTTTTCAGCATATGTGGCCCCAGTGGGGATTGAACCCACAACCTAAGCGTTGCCAACGCTGTGCTCTACCAACTGAGCCACGCAGAACCACGGTGGGGGGGCGGTGTAATTGATGATATTTTCACATCAAAGTACGTTAATGTGTCAATATTGACATCCGAGCATCAAAAGCATTAAAATTGAAAACGTAATAAGAGACACATTTTTTGGATCATTTAAGTTAAATAAATGTTTTGACATGATCATTCAAAACGAGTAGTTCTCACGTGAAATGACGTGCTGCTCCGAATCTGCGACACAGCGCCATCTAGTGGTTAAACAAAGTTGACAGGATGTAGTTCCCGCAACTTAGTTCTGTGGATGGGTCTGATGACCTCACTTTTAAGGCCTGAAAATACGTCACTTAAGCACGCGTGCGCGTGTGCGTACCCAACGCGAGCCGCATTGTTCACAAACTGCACTGCGTACGCTACGTCTGTCTGGATGATTAAAAGCCATGTCCACGAGGTTGCAGAGAAATCGCGTAGGTAACGTAGCCTACTGCTGGTTTGCCCGTTTATTTACCATGTGGATTGGATGACAGACACAGATAGGCTTTATTAACGTACGTTGCAAATGTGTTTTAGCTGCTAACCTATCAGAATGACCACACATGCTAACTACTTAGCTTGTTATAAACGTCAGTGTCTTGGCTAGGTAGATTGATACACTATATGGCCAAAACTCAGTGGACACCCCTACTAATTATTGAGTTCAGGGCTGTTTCTCAGAGTTTGGGATAGGCCCCTTAGTTCCAGTGAAAGGTATTCTTAATGCTACAGGATACGAAGACATCATAGCCAATTGGGCGCTTCCAACTTTGTGGCAACAGTTTGGGGAAGGCCCTTTGCTGTTCCAGTATGACTGTGCCCCTGTGCACAAAGCGAGGTCCATAAAGACATGGTTAGACGAGTTTGGTGTGGAGGAACTCGATTGGCCTGCACAGAGCCTTGACCTCAACCCCACTGAACGCCAATTGCGAGCCAGGCCTGTTACGGGTCTAGTTAGATCGATGCCATCGGCAGTCGACTAGCTTTGTTGTTTTCTGCATGACCCGCGCACAGGAACCTGTCACCGGCACTTTCGAGATTACATGGCTGAACTGCAAACGCGTGTCTGTCATCATTCTTGTATTACAGTCCTAGCATACTGGAACATGGTGTCAGAAGTTGGTGAACTCGTTTCTTATTTTGTTATTTCATATGTTAGCCGAGTATTAGGCAGAACCGGAGTCCAGTGGTTCTGCTGAAGACGAGACAGAGGAGCTAACGTTATCCAGTAGCACACCGGCGGTAGCTAGCATGGCGGCTAACTTTAATATTCCACCACCGTCACCTATGAGCTTCACGGGCGATTGGAGCGTCTATTGGGACATATTTCGGGCCGAATATGAAGACTATGTCCTCGTCACTGGCACAGCTGAGAAGGACAAGAAAATACAAGCTGCAACTCTGAGGAGCGTGATGGGAAGTGAATGCAGACATGTCTACCGTCACAACTTGAACCTTTCCGTAGCGGGTACGGGGGATCCCGCCGTCATACTGGATGAGTTGGAGAAGTATTTCAAACCAGCGAAGAACACGATATACGAGAGGTACATTTTCGGGAGTTGCAAGCAGGAGGAGGGAGAATCCATTGATAACTTTGTGATGAGGCTGAGAGAAAGGGCAGCAACCTGTGAGTACGGACAGTTAAAAGATGAAATGATCCGTGATAAGATAGTACTGGGCATTGCAAACGAGAGCATTAGACGCAGGTTGCTGAGAGAAAAGGGACTGACGTTGATTACCGCCATCGAGATGTGCCGCGCAGCAGAGCAAACGGACATTCGAATGAGAGCGATGGAAATATCGAGTCCTCCGCACACAGAGGCTGTGCACGCCGTTGCTAAGCAACATTCCAGGAAGCAAACTCCCATTCTAAGCAACAAAACCAATGGAAGCAGAGCAACCCACCCAGAACCAGAGACACAGGTAATGCATGCAAATACTGTGGCAATTCGCACTCAAGGGGCAGAGAACATTGCCCAGCATTTGGGAAACAATGCAAATCATGTGGAACACATAATCAAAAAAAAGCAAAAAGGGACATACTGATGGGAAAGTAAACTGTGTGGAAAATACTGCAGAATGTTCAGTGTACAGTGAGAGGCCAAACGCACAAGCTCTCATTCGAAATAGTGAAGACAAGCCAACATCCTCTTCTGTCAGGCTCCACCTGTGAACGCTTAGGTCTCGTGCAGTTCACAATTCCAGGGGATGTGCTCAAAGTGGAACATGCACAGCCTGGAGCCCTAACCAAGGAACAGCTGATCAACAAATACAGTGACGTATTCAACTCTCCTGTGGAATCTGTACCTGGGGAGGTCCACTTTGACCTGGATCCCAATGTTCCTGCAATTCAGTGTGCTCCTCGCAACGTCCCCATCGCGATGAAAGCAGCAGTGAAAGCCCAGCTGGACAAGTACGAGGCTGATGGCCACATAGCGCCAGTCACGGACCCTACAGATTGGATCAGCAACATGGTGATTGTGAAAAAGCCAGAAAAACTAAGAATATGCATTGATCCCAAGTTCTTGAACAAGGCCCTGAAGCGCTCTCATTACATCATGCCTACCTTGGAGGACGTCTTGTACAAACTGCCAAAGGCCAGAGTCTTCACCTTAGTGGATGCCCGGGATGCATTTCTGCAGTGCAAACTGGACTATGAGAGCAGTCTCATGACCACGTTCTGGACCCCCTGGGGGAGGAAGCGGTGGCTCAAGCTACCATTCGGAGTGTCCGTGGCACCCGAGGTGTATCAGCGTAAGCAGCACGAGCTCCTGGCCGGTCTGAAGGGCATCGAGCCCATCGCAGATGACATCCTGGTCGTGGGCTGTGGAGACACAGACAAGGAGGCTGAGAGTGACCATGACGCCAAGCTTGTGGCGTTGATGGAACGCTGCCGCGAGGTCAAGTTGCGGCTGGGCCTGAAGAAGCTGCAGTTCAAGGTGGCTGAGGTGCAGTTTCACGGCCACATCCTCTCATCTGCCGGACTGAAGCCTGACCTGGAGAAGGTGAGAGCCATCATTGACATGCCCAACCCGATGGATGCCAAAGGTGTACAGCGCCTCATTGGCTTTGCCAACTACTTGGCCAAGTTCATGCCGCATCTATCGAGTGTCTGCGAGCCGCTGCGACGCTTGCTGGACAAAGACACACCCTGGCACTGGCTACCTAAACACGAGGCAGCGGTTTATGAGCTCAAGTCACTGGCCACAACCATGCCCGTGCTGCGCTACTATGATGTGACCAAGCCAATCGCAATCCAGAGCGACGCCAGGCAGAGCGGTCTCGGATGCTGCCTCATGCAGGAAGGCCAGCCCATCGCATTTGCTTCGAGAGCTCTTACCCCGCGAAAAAAACTATGCACAGATTGAGAAAGAGTGTCTCAGCAAAATCGCCACTACCTATACGGTGCCCAGAGATGCTGACACGCATAGGAGGAGAAGCATGCTACCCTGCAGAGCACCTGCTCAGGAGACCTTGTACTGGCCCAACATGCAGACGGAGATTAAGGACTTTGTGAGCACCTGCTCGACCTGCAATGTGTATGCTCACAATCAGCAAAAGGAGACCATGCTCTCACATGACCTGCCTACCAGGCCGTGGCAAATCCTGAGCATGGACATGTTCGCCCACAGGCAGAAGGATTACCTCCTTATAGTCGACCACTATTCCGATTTTTGGGAGATTGAGCTTCTCCCGGACATGTCCGCAGAGACAGTCATCAAGCGATGTAAAGCACAGTTCGCACGACATGGCCAGCCAGAAAGGGTCATTACGGTCCTCAGTTTACCTCTCAGTTCACGCGCTTCGCCTCTGAATGGGAGTTCGAGCATGTGACTTCCTCTCCGAGACACCCGAAGGCGAATGCCAAGGCGGAGTCGGCCGTGAAGATTGCGAAGAATCTGCTGCGCAAAGCCGCGCATGATGGTGATGACCCTGGAAAGCCATACTGCACTGGAGAAATACTCCCACCGAAAACATGGGCAGCAGCCCGGCACAACGCCTCATGTCCCGCCGACTGAAGACTTCTATTCCGGCGACGAACAAACTCCTCGAACCAGTCGTCGTGGTAGGGGTCACTGAAAAGCTGCGCCACAGGAAGCAACTGGCTAAATCCTTCTATGACAGGTCTGCCCGGGACTTGCCGGCTGGAGGTCGGGAAACTGTCCGGATGAAGCCCCTGCCAGGTGATAACACTGGCCGTTGGAGAGTCGGGACCTGCCTTCGCAGGGTTGCACCGAGATCTTATCTGGTGGATGTCGATGGCTCCTGTACCGACGTAACAGGGTTGACCTCAGAGTGGCCGAACCAACTGCGAGAGCCACGCACAAAACGGATGGGCCTGAGGCAGCACATGCTCCAGAGGCGGCCTCTGCTCCAGAGACTGCCGCAGAGGCTCCCCCAACTGTGACTGAGCCAAGCCCTGTCAGGTCCTCACCAAAGGCCCCTTCTAGTCCAGTTGGTACCCCGCCTTCAGACGGGCACACTTACACTAGGGTTGGACGGCTGTCTAAACCACCTCTGAGACTCACTATGTAACGAGTATGGTGTATGGCTGTTGCCGTGTGGGGAAAAAAAATAAAAAGGAAAATACATGTTACCATACTGTTGTTACATTGTTATGCTGTTACATGATAGGAAAATTTATAAGTTAGCCTACTGCTATTACATTGTTACTGCATGGTTACATTGTTGTATGATAGGAAAGTAATTTACTTTTGCACTATCTTTTAATGTGTTGTGTTTACTTGGAAAAGGAGGATGTTACGGGTCTAGTTAGATCGATGCCATCGGCAGTCGACTAGCTTTGTTGTTTTCTGCATGACCCGCGCACAGGAACCTGTCACCGGCACTTTCTAGATTACATGGCTGAACTGCAAACGCGTGTCTGTCATCATTCTTGTATTACAGTCCTAGCATACTGGAACAAGGCCTTCTCGTCCAACATCAGTGCTTGACCTCACAGATGCTCTTTTGGCTGAATGGGCACAAATTCCCACAGACACACTCCAAAATCTTGTGAAAAGCCTTCCCAGAAGAGTGGCAGTTGTCATAACCGCAAAGGGGGGCACAACTCAACATATTAATGCCCATGGTTTTAGAATGGGATGTCCAACAAGCTTATATAGGTGTGATGGTCAGGTGTCCACTGACTTTTGGCCATATAGTGTAGCTAGCTGTCTTATTGCACGTCAGAATAACTTATTGGGAGCGTATGTAATGTTTTAGCTGCATATAGTCATTAACTTTGTTTAATTAATTAATATTAGCAAGTGTACCTACCATTACATTTTTATCGATACATCATTGCCAGTTCTAGTATTTTCGTAGATACTTTACATTCAATTCACAACCGAAAAGGGGTAAGTCAGTTATCACCACTATAACGTACTCCCAAACTACTTAACGTTAACTTTAATAAACGTTGTATTTGGAATGCGGACAACATCGTAGAGGAAAAGCTATATTCAGTATTACCTTAAATACATTATTTTTCTCACAATTTTTAAGACAAATTCTGCATTTCTTTATACGTGTCAGCCTCACATCTAACGTTAGTTCACAAGTAAATGAGGGCAATTGTGTGTTAAATATTAAAATAACATTTCTCCAGTATTTTCCGCTGTGCTCGGACATAACGATCTCGATGTTTTCCTAAACGTTTATCGACGGCTACGCTAAATATGTGTAGGCCTTTTGAACGTCACTGAGTTGTATAGAGTATTGTAGGTTGCCCCTCTTTGATGTTTCCCTCCCTCCCCCCACAGCAGCTAATCCTGGATCTGAATGATTGGAGTTAGGATGAGACGGTGGGTACCCTGATTTTAGAGGTGTCCTCGTGGGTAGAACGTACACAGGGCTCACGCGAGAGAGTGAGGTAGTCTACTTGTTTCTTGCCAATTTACAAGGCTGCCAGGTTTGGTTTTCCTGGCCAAAATGGCTGGTCTGTCCCAAATTTCACATTGACCCGTGGGATCCAAAGTCAGCTGACATTTTGGATAGTTTTTTTCTAAAAACATTAACTTTAAATTAAAACAGCATGATTCGCGAGAATACTCAAGTATAGGTATCTGTGTCTCTGTCCTTTTTACTTTTTCCCAACTAAACGTCGTTGTAGGCACTTATGAGTTTAATGTCATGGTTTTGGCTTCGCTCATTTTGACGGTCGGATGACATTACTTTGGCTGGGGATTTTGTTGCCCGGCAACCCGATTTGATTTGTAATGCTTGTAGCAAGGCCGTAACCATGGAGTCAACATTGGGGGAACCAAATCTACCAAATCAAATTTTTATATCAGCTAGGCCAGGGGTGTCCAAACTTTTTCCACTGAGGGCCAAATACAGAAAAATATACGAAAGGCTGGGCCACTATTAGGGGGTGCTACGCGAAAATAATTCTTCGGATTTTCTGTCGACGGGGGTTCCTGCCAAGAAAGCTGAGACCAGTTCGTATATTTCGCGGAGTTTTTTCGTTTATTTCTATCGACGAGGGGGTGCTACACGAAAATACTTATTGTCGACGGGGGGGGGCTGCTACGCGAAAAAACCTGAGAGCAGTTCGTTTATTTCGCGGAGTTTTCAATGAATACGGGTGGCTCCACTAGTGATGAAACTAAGAATTACAACTCAGTCAAGTGCAAGTTTCATGCGCGGGCCATATTCCTTATATTGGAATGCGGCCGACAATAATTAAAATGGACCGCGGGCCGCAGTATGGTTTAATGGCCGTAGTTTGGACACCCCTGAGCTAGGCTATATATTGGGGGACATTTTGAGCATATCTGAATATTGGGGGAGATGTGTCACCCCCGATATATGGTTTATTTCGGCCTTGGCTTGTAGTAACCGTGCTTCTGCATTTGCAGCACAAATATTTCTTAATCTGGATTTTTTAAATTCTGAAAGGGATAGTTATTTGTTTTGTAACCACCATGTTAATTTTTGCTTCTTAAATTGTATACTTTTTATATAGGCTACCTTAAATACCGGTGTTTGTATATTCAACCTCAATACAAATGGCAGAATAGCCCAAAATCGTGACGGACATTTATGACGTTATAACATCTGAAGACTAGAACAACTTCGAAACACCTGGCGACAAGTAACGGTTGTGGAAAATCGTTTCGTTTGACGCTAGAGGGCAGTATGGTAACAAGTAGCCTACACTTATGAATGCTTGCGATAATAGTATCTATGGTAACGTTAGGACGAATGCTGGAGGTCGTAGGAAAGAGACTGCGCTCACTGCTCACCTTCTTATTTGGTCAGCTATAGAGTTCCGGTTTGTAGCGTATGCATTTGCTTATTTAAGGAGTTCCGGCGAGTGAACGTTCATTGTAATAATGCCAGTGGATCATTTTCAATGGAAACCCTATGAAGTCCAATATCTCTTTTATGTTGATAGAATCTTAGCTGAAACGGCACCGCTTCCGGGATAAACAAATCACATGTTAGGTAATCCTCCTTGTGTGCATGTTTCTAAGACTGAAAAGGTTATAGCTAAATGCCTTGACAGAAACAATGCATTTTATTTAATTGCACATATATCCTGTGCTACGTCTCAAGAGCTTTTGATGCTTTTTGCTCCTTTAATAAGTATAAGCGAAAGCTAGACATCATAATACATACTTCACCCAAGGTGAGATAGCCAGCTGGTTAGCTTCTGTAGCTAGCTAGTTAATAGTGGGGTTTTTTGGAAGGAGAATCGAATACAACGTGTAACTAAACATGTGTAATTAAACACATGCTACTTGCTAGCTTGCCAGTGACTTCATATGGATTTGTATATCGCATAGCTGCGATATCTAGACATAAAGCCAGCGATGATTTGCTTGCTGGTTAGCAGTTGAGTGAAATAGCTGCCTGTTATTTATTTTTTATTTATAAATCTCTGTGCTTTCCAAAGAAGTCGCGTGCTACATGGCAAACCCAGCCCACGTTTCAAAAGTACGCTCGTTGTACAAGAGAATACTGCTCTTGCATCGCTTCATGCCAATAGACCTACGGGCTCTAGGCGACCAGTACGTCAAAGACGAGTTCAGAAGACACAAGTCGGCATCGCCGGAGGAAGCAAAATCATTTATGAAGGAATGGGAGGTAAGCCAAGCCGAGAAGGTCTGAGCTAGCCTGATATTGCCAATGTACGTTAGCCAGGTAGCGTCGGCTCTAATGGTTGCTCCTGTCGGAACATTATGCAGTTAATAGCATTAGTGTTAGGGCAGAGAGCGATGTTTTCACGTATTGGTGCCAAACCAGAAGTAAACTAGCCATTTAAACAAATGGGCCGCATAGCTCCGGGTTGGCACCAATGCGTGTATACGCCACAGTTTGTCCCGAACCTGTCCTATTAACACTGTGTATAACATATACATTTACATTTAACGCATTTAGCAGACGCTCTTATCCAGAGCGACTTACAAGATGTGCATTAATACATGGTAGGAACAACCATAGATAGACATAGTTGTAGGCAGCTGCGTACCATACCTGTAACACTGGGAAGGAAAAGGTTATTTTTTTTTTTTTTAAATTATTTTTTTAATGTATTAAATGAGAAGGCAGGGATACATATACAAGAAGTGTTGAGCAAGTTGGCAGTGGTGATGACAATAGGCTAGATGTACAGAATTCAGTGGTAGTGGAGTCTGAAAAGGTGGGTTTTGAGTCTCTTGCGGAGCAATATAGCGTATATATGCACCCTGTGCATAGCTAGGTAGCTACCGGTGAAAACAGCAGCCAGCCTAGGACCAACGGCGACGGAAAGCAGTGCAATTATATTTTCAGCCACGTGGCGGCAGCACGTCCTCGCTTTTCAGACTGGCATCGGCTGCCCTTTGCTCGCACAGTCCTCTTAATGATGTAACGGATGTGAGTCATGCATTTTAAGAATTTTAATGTTAAATTCACTTTCAGCGACGTTGAGTTTTATTATTTTACGCTTTAACCTGTTGGGCACAGGTTTAACAGAGTATGCTCTCCACCACAATCGCATTATTAACTTGAACCCCACTTGTATATATACATGCCATTTAGCAGACGCTTTTACCCAAAGCGACTTACAGTAGTGTGCATACATTTTCAGTATATGTGGCCCCAGTGGGGATTGAACCCACAACCTAAGCGTTGCCAACGCTGTGCTCTACCAACTGAACCACAGAGAACCACCTGTGATTGTAGATTCATTATTATTATTATGAATATGATGATGATTATTGTTATTAATATTATTATTATTATTATTATTATTATAACAACAACACAAGGGACAAAATATAGCACGTTTGATCTCTTCTGTGCGGCTTAATAGCTTTCGTTGTGTGTTATCTTTTTCTATAACAGTTCAAAGAAACGAGGGAGGGAGTCCATCTCCGTCTCCGACTCGGCCCATGAAAGGGACTCTAATACAGTTAAAAATAGACGTTTGCGTTGCGTCAGCGCGAGGCCTCCGTGCATATTGCATTAATCACTCTTGTTGTGCGTCTTTGCGACTGGATGCAGTCTTAAACAGATGCGGAATAATCTTCCCAGCTCATTAAATCGGCACGTCTCGTCTGCTCCATAAACAGCGTGCACTTTCATCGACCCGTCCTCCCTGAACAGGCATCAAAACTTTTGTGATTGCCGTCAAAACTTAAAAGACTACTTATTGGAGAAGCGTTACCGGATTGTGTGGCGGGTACCGTCAGGGGCGTAGCACACAATTTTGGGCCCTATACATATGCAGTCTTGTGGGCCCCCTTCCCCTCTTGATCCATGACTCTCACGCATCTTTAGAAATTTTTTTTATTGAATCAACAACTATACACATGAATCTGTAGTGGTTATTAGGGTAATTGCTAATTAACTGCTTATACCACATTTAAACAAATATTTAGTAAGATTAGTAAGATTCTCTGGCCATAGTTTCTACTTCTTCCTCTGTCTTCTCCTCATCCTTCTCACTACCCTCAGAGCAACCTTCATTTTCTTTGCTCTCTTCACCTCCATCATCCTCTTCACTAGCCCTACTCCTACTCTCTGCCTCTTCTTCCTGCTCACTCTCTGCCTCGATCACATCTTCTTCCTGCTCACTCTCTGCTACAAGGACAGGCCCTTCTACAAGCATGAAGCATACAGGATTGATATTAGCCTCTTAACCTGCTTATAATATACAATGAAACAGGCTACAGGCTAGATTCTGCTTAATTTACCAGCTAACTATCATGCTGTCCCCGCGCTCTCCTGTCCCCCCCGCGCTCTCCTGTCCCCGCGCGCGTCCCGCTTTGGGCTCTGATGAAGCCTTAAAGCATCGCAGCGGCCGAACCGTCAGCGAGGTGTCGTTCATTCGCGCCCCTCGCCGCATTCCGCCGCCCACCCGAAGACGCCGAAGGTGCACCACACGGTTCTCCCGGGGGCCATGGAAACGCTAAGAATGCAATTATAAATTAAGGGAGCGAGCACCTGCTGGTAATTACTGTCATTAAGGCCAGGCCTAATTCCAGCCTGATGATTCAGTCGCCCAGCCAGTGTGTTTCTCTCTCTCTCCCCCATGTGGGTTCTGATAAGCTTTGTGCTCCTGGGCCGAGGGGAGCGGGGGAGGGGGAGGGGGGGAGGGGGAGCGGGAGGGGGAGGGGGAGGGGGAGGGGGAGGGGGAGGGGGAGGGGGAGCGGGGGAATTTACCCCTTTAGATAGATGCAGATCTTCCCTCCCTCAAATAGAAGCTTTCCAGAAAATGAGTGTTTGTGTGTGGGCGGGTGTGTGGTGTGTGATTGTGTGAGAGAGTGTGTGTTTGTGTGTGTGTGGGGTGTGTGTGTGCGCGTGCGTGCGTGCGTGCGTGCGTGCGTGGGGTGTGTGTGTGGGGTGTGTGTTGTGTGTGTTTGTTGTGTGTGTGTGTGTGATTATGCGGAGGAATGTGTGTGTGTGTGTGTGTGTGTGTGTGTGTGTGTGTGTGTGTGTGTGTGTGTGTGTGTGTGTGTGTGAGAGTGTGTGTGTGTGTGTGTGTGTGTGTGTGTGTGTGTGTGTGTGTGTGTGTGTGTGTGTGATTATGCAGAGGAGTGTGTGAGAGTGTGTGTGGGGTGTGTGTGTGTGTGTGTGTGTGTGTGTGTGTGTGTGTGTGTGTGTGTGTGTGTGTGATTATGCGGAGGAATGTGTGTGTGTGTGTGAGAGTGTGTGTGGGGTGGTGTGTGTGTGTGTGTGTGTGTGTGTGTGTGTGTGTGTGTGTGTGTGTCGAGGCTCTGGGAGAGTGTTGGCAGACTCCCCAAGCTGGCTTCAAGGACAGCAAAGGGGAAGTGTCTGATTGGTTGGTTGGTTGGGGGGGTTTGATGTCATTAAACGTATGTGAATTATGCATTGAACATTTTTTTTTCAAATTTTTCCCCCAGTTTGGAAGCTAATTATACTCTCTATTTATTTTGATTAATCCTCCCCCACGAATTTGCCGCCCGTTTCTACGGGTCAAGCTACTCTCTGAGGCCGGCGATGATCCGCCTCCTTCGAGACGGAACTCACCGACCCCCTTTCTGCAGACACCCTCACGTGCTTCACATCGATTTCGTGCCGACCCCCACCACCCCTGATCAGGGCTAACGGCCAGGGTAGACGCAGGTTTCAAACCGCATCCCTGATAGGCAGCTTGCAGCTTGCACTCGTACAGGATCAGCCAAATACGGGTGAGTTAGACTGTGTGAATCATGCATTTTAAGCAGGCGATGTTATTGTCAATTCACTTTCAGCACATTTTTTAAAATTTTATTTATATATTTTTTAAGATTTTATACTAGAACTATATCCTGTTGAGGACAGGTTTAACAGGCGGCAGTGTAGTGTAATGGTTAGGGAGCTGGGCTTGTAACTCAGAAGTCGCAGGTTCAGTTCCCATTGGGGCACTGCCGTTGTACTCTTGAGCTAAAGGTACTTAACCTGAATTGCTTCAGTAAAATATCCAGCTGTATAAATGGATTGTAAAGAAATGTAAACTGTGTAAGTCGCTCTGGATAAGAGCGTCTGCTAAATGGCTAAAAAATGTGTGGGGGTGAGCCGGCACGAGCTCGCCGAGGAGTGGAAGGGCAACCCTGGAAAGACGCGTGGGTGAGTTCCATCTCGGAGGAGGCGGATCATCGTCTTGGGATATTAGCTTGTCCCGTGGAGGCCGGTGGCGAGTTTGTGGGGGAGGGTGAATCGAAAAGAAATACAGGGTACAACTGGCCACCAAATTGGGAGAAAAACGGGGGGAAAAATCCGAAACAAAAAATGGAACAATAGGTTCTCGAACAGAATTGGCTTGGCTCTTCCAAGCTCAATACAAAAAAAGCACCCAAAGACACAGGGTGCGCAGGGGCGTGTGGAGGGGGGGTGGTCCCGGTGCTCAGTTCAGTGTGGCCCCCTGCACCAAAAACACTTACCTCTGGGTTTGATCCTCAAAAGCCGCACCTGACTCTACCCAAACCTCCCAAGTCAGTGTGGCGTGGAGGGCCTCCATGCAGGGAGGGGGCTGGGCTACCCAGAATCCCCCTCTCCCCCTCCCGGTGACTCACCGGCCCGTGTTGGGCTCGGGGGGACCCTCGTATTGAGAAAGGGGGCGGAGAAAGCCAGGAACAGATGAGCAGCAAGACCCCGCCCCCCCCCAACCTCAAATGTGATTACGAGCGGTGAGTGTTTGGGCTAATCCCGTTACTCGCAAAGGCTCATGGGAATTTTCTCCGCCTAATAAATCAGCGGATTCCAAAGGGAAGAGCTTTCCCCGGAGATGATGCAGAGTCAGGGGGGGGGGGGCTCATGCCATGTAGAAGCTGAGCGGTGGAGTAGTGAGGGGTTCTGGTTGACTTTTAGCAGTGGAGTATCAGGGTAAACGATTATGTTGCCCTCCCGCCTCTCGCCTCTCGCCTCTCCCTCTCCTCTCCTCTCTCCTCTCCTCCCCCCCCTCCCTCCCGCCTCTTGCCTCTCCCTCTCCTCTCCCCCCTCCCTCCCCCTCTCCCCCCAAGTAATTGTATTGTTTATTGTATTGTTTTCCGGCCCATTACCTCACCGCCCCCATCCCCCCAGTGAAGGCCCATGGCACTCGGCCCACTTTGGTTGGCGAGTAACTAACTCTGGGCGGGTGCCAAAATGTGATTGGATTACACAGGCAGGAGGAGCGTCCATCTTTCATTCAGATGGGCCGCTGTGTCTGTAATTGAATCGCCCAGAAGTCCCATTCAAGGGAAGTCATTGACTTATTTATTTATTTATTTAATTTGTGCGTAAGGAGTCTTTTTTTTATTTTTTATGAATGAAAACTTTGGCGTCACGTCGGCTTCTACAATGTCAATGTAGTTTAGGACCTTCAGCCCCCCTCCCCCTGACTGAGTCCGCTTTGGATAAACCACGCCCCCCGAGACTAATGATGTCCCTGGATGGGATCCAGAGATGATGGCGCCTCTGAATGACTCGCCTTTGCAGTCCTAAGTAGCGGAATGTAGCGGGGCGTAGTCTCTATGCTGTCTGGTACACCAGGAGATGTTGACTGTGCACGTGTAGAGGGCTTTCAAAATTGGGCGACAGAATCAAAACTAGGAGAAAAAAAAAAACCATTGTACCCTCTATTTATTTAAATTCGCCCTCCCCCACAAACCCACTGCCCGTCACTACGGGACAAGCTAATACCCCGAGGCCGGCAATGATCCGCCTCCTCCGAGACGGATCGCCCACCTGTCTTACAGGGAAGCCCTCCGCACACCTTGGCGATCTCGCGCCGGCTCTCCTCCCCCTCCCCCCTGGGGCGGACAGCCAATCGCCGCCCAAAACGGGGCTCCTGGCCAGAGCCGGGCTGGCGCAGCCGGGGATCGAACCCCCGACCGCAGTGGGCAACGCTGCATTTCCCTTTTTAACAGAAATATATATATACACATATATATTTGCCCCCAATATATTCATAATAATAACTAAATACACTACCGTTCAAAAGTTTGGGGTCACCTTCCATCTGGACTATGGCTAATCGGGCACTCCTTCATTCTTCAGCAAGATAACGACCCGAAACACACCTTGAAGTTCTGCAAGAACTATCTGGTGAAGGAGGAATGTGAACAACAACTCAAACTAAAGACCTGGCCTGCCCAGTGTCCAGACCTCAATCCCATAGAACTTGTATGGGACAAACTGGAAAGGAAGAGTCAAAGCAAAGCAACCCACAAGTTTCTCTGGGAATTGCTGCAGGATTGCTGGGAAAACATGTCGGGTGATTTCCTGCTAAAACTTATTAACCGAATGGCCACTGTTTGTGAGGCTATTCTCACGCCAAAGGGTGACTATTTTGAGGAATCCAAGATTCAATTTTCAATAGAATTTTCTTGAACATTTCTTTGATGTTCATTTTGTTCATTGTTACATGTGTTTTTTGTCATTTTAAAGTATTTACAGAAATGTATACGGTGTAAAGCATTGTCAATTATGAGATAAAAATAGTTTCCAGCAGGTGACCCCAAACTTTTGAACGGTAGTGTATATATTTAGTTATTTGATAAGTCAGTTATTTAAGGTGCCACACCAATGGGCCGATTACAGTGCACCATTACCACTTTCTGTATTTCCTGGACGTAGAACAAGTTCAAGATCAGACTGCTTTAGTGCCTGACTGCAGTGTGCCCAGCAGCTTGCTGGTCCAGTCTACAATTGCAGCGTTGCATTAATGATGTATAATCTATACCGTTTATAGGTCGTTTATAGGTAATATATTCAAGAGACGCACAAATTAAATGGGCTGACAAACCCCCCTGCCCCCCTCCAAACCAGCTGGAGCACCGCCATCACCGACTTCCACAGACAGCCAAAGAGAGATGTTTACACTAACAAAGTACATTTACTTTACTTTTACTTATTACTGTACTTCAAGTACAGCACATTTTTCAAGTATCTGTGCTGACTTGAGTACTTCCATTTTTACTTGAATTTTTACTTTCACTCCCCCTACATTTCAAAGGCAAATGGGGTTAAATGTAGGACTTTTTGCTTGAGTAATATTTTGTCAGGGCATCTGTACTTTTAGTAAAGTAGAGGGTTTGTGTACTTTGTCTGCGGCTGTTTAAAATACATGCTGTATATAGATTGATATTTCTAACATATTCAGTAGGGGCGGCACGGTGGTGCAGTGGATAGCGCCAGGGCTGGACTGGCTATATAGTCTACCGGGCCGATTCCCGGTGGGCCGTCTAGTTTTGGGCCGGTATAATTATTATTTTTAATTAAAAATATATAAATATATATATTTTTTTTTTTTTTTGTCATCTAACGGCCAACAAAAAATGGACAGCGGCCCATTGGTTCATTTTCTATACTGACACTGGGCCGGCCCAATCACATGCTTTTTTTTGCCATCGAACGGCCGCCCCAAAATGGACAGCGGCATCATATGCATATTGAACAGACTGCAAGGATGTCGTAGTGATGGGCGGTGTCCGACCGATTGTGATGGGCCGGTCTGAGCCAAATGGCAGGGCCTATTTTTTGTCCCAGTCCAGCCCTGGATAGCGCTGTCGCCTCATAGCAAGAAGGTCTCGGGTTCGAATCCAGGCCGGAGGCCTTTCTGTGCGGAGTTTGCATGTTCTCCCCGTGTCCGCGTGGGTTTCCTCCGGGTACTCCAGTTTCCTCCCACAGTCCAAAGACATGCACGTTAGGCTAATTGGAGAGTCTAAATTGCCCGTAGGTATGAGTGTGTGAGTGAATGGTGTGTGTGCCCTGCGATGGATTGGCGACCTGTCCAGGGTGTATTCCTGCCTCTCGCCCGGAACGCATGCTGGGATAGGCTCCAGCCCCCCCCCCCGCGACCCTGACCAGGAATAAGCGGCTTAGATAATGGATGGATATTCAGTAGGTGCACAAATTAAATTGGCAGAAACTGAGACACCCCAGTTTCACTTTAAAGCAAAAGTTTGATTCTCCCGTCGATGTAAATGTGGTACTCTTGCATTTAACTCGTGGCTGGACGGGAGTCTGAGTCTGAGTGCTTTTCTCAACTGACGGAGGCTGGCTTGATCAGGGATCTCAACCTCCAGTCCTGGAGGGGCCGCAGTGTCTGCAGGTTTAACTCCAGTCCTGGAGGGCCGCAGTGTCTGCAGGTTTAACTCCAGTCCTGGAGGGCCGCAGTGTCTGCAGGTTTAACTCCAGTCCTGGAGGGGCCGCAGTGTCTGCAGGTTTAACTCCAGTCCTGGAGGGGCCACAGTGTCTGCAGGTTTAACTCCAGTCCTGAAAGGCCGCAGTGTCTGCAGGTTTAAGTGCAGTCCTGGAAGGCCGCAGTGTCTGCAGGTTTAACTCCAGTCCTGGAGGGCCACAGTGTCTGCAGGTTTAACTCCAGTCCTGGAGGGCCACAGTGTCTGCAGGTTTAACTCCAGTCCTGGAGGGGCCGCAGTGTCTGCAGGTTTAACTGCAGTCCTGGAAGGCCGCAGTGTCTGCAGGTTTAACTCCAGTCCTGGAGGGGCCACAGTGTCTGCAGGTTTAACTCCAGTCCTGGAGGGGCCACTGTGTCTGCAGGTTTAACTCCAGTCCTGGAGGGGTCACAGTGTCTGCAGGTTTAAGTGCAGTCCTGGAAGGCCGCAGTGTCTGCAGGTTTAACTCCAGTCCTGGAGGGCCCGCAGTGTCTGCAGGTTTAACTCCAGTCCTGGAGGGGCCACAGTGTCTGCAGGTTTAACTACAGTCCTGAAAGGCCGCAGTGTCTGCAGGTTTAAGTGCAGTCCTGGAAGGCCGCAGTGTCTGCAGGTTTAACTCCAGTCCTGAAGGGCCAGAGTGTCTGCAGGTGTAACTCCAGTCCTGGAGGGGCCACAGTGTCTGCAGGTTTAACTCCAGTCCTGAAGGGGGCGCAGTGTCTGCAGGCTTAACCTCTTTCTCCTCCGTGCAGGGCTACCGGGACACGATGCAGGCCCAGGTGCTGGAGTCGGCGGGCGGGTCGGGCGGCCAGGCGCCATCGGCGGCGTTTGGGGCGGAGCTCTCCGATGACAGGCTGAAGCAGTTCCAGGAAGAGCAGATTGGCCAGCTGTACGAGCTCATGCTGGAGTCCACCAAGCCCAACCGCCAGTTCCACATCCAGGAGGATGGCAAGTGAGGGCGAGGCCAGGCAGGGAGGGGGCGGAGTCTGCGCCCACCTGAGCCTAGGCCGGCCTCAGACGGGGAGTCGCCGTAGCGATCGATACCCCGCCCCCACCCTGTATGATTGTGTGTAATTGTATTAAAGCGTTTCAAAATCCAAGGACTTGTACAGCGTCTTTCTTTTCTCTCCTTCCTTTCTTCTTTCTTTTTCTTCCTCCCTCCATCCCCCGCCTTCCCCTTCCCTCACACTCCAGTGAGCCACTTCAGTCCAAGAAAGGCCCCAAGGTCACCTCACTCGAAAATAGTCATCTACTTGGAAAACGCCCACGTCTACGCGTGGTGCTCCAGCCTCATCCTCCCGAAGATAAGTCATCCAAACTTTGTTATGTGCGTAGGGGGGGGGGGGTTTACTCAGGGTTATTATGATTTGTACATGCTCTTGTGGGTCCGACGCAATTTGATATTATTTCATGAGTGGAGTGGAGTGTTTTTTTTTTTTTTCTTATAATCAATATTATTTAATATATATATATATTTTTCTACTTTATATTTCTGCTGTTTTTCGTGCAGGTTACTCTCGTTGCTGCGACCCCAGCTGTGCACCTCACCTCACCCGTTATTTGTAGGCCCAGATTTTAAAACTGTTAATAACGTTCAACAGGCCTCTGCTTACCAGTAAAGTGTGATGCATCTTTGTAATAAACGCTTTATAAACATGTAGTGAATGAGTAATAAACTCATTATAAATGTAGTGAATGAGTAATTAAAATTAAAATGTATGCACTCACTACTGTAAGTCGCTTTGGATAAAAGCGTCTGCTAAATGGTATATATCAGTAATAAAGTTTCCATTTTTATAATTGATTAAAAAAAATGTATACATATTTTATGTTTCAGATTTTTTCTCCCAAATTGATAGCCAATTACACCCTCTATTTATTTCAATTTACCATCCCCACGCGAGTCCGCTGCTCGTCTCTACGAGGCAAGCTAATTCTCAGAGGACAGCAAATTCCGCTTCCTTCGAGACGTAGTTCGCCCACCCACCTTTTGGAGACTCCCTTACGTGCTTCACGGCAGACCCAAGCCCTCCCCCCTCCCCCTGGGGCAGACAGCCAAATGCCAGGGCCGGTCTGGTAGAGAACCGTGTCCCTGACGGGCAGCGCACACCTTATCAGACCAGCCAAAACACGGTGCGTTAGACCGCTATGTCATCTGGCGCCCTAGGATAAACAACATTTGAAACAAAAGGCCTCAGGCGCATCGGAGAACATGAACGATTCAGACACAGTGCCCCTGAGTGTTAATTAACTCATAAATTACCAAATGAGGAAGGAAGCACTTTGTGCACAGTCCTGCTTCTCTTAATTGGGAGATGCTGGCTGCGGAAGTTCACTTGAAGATAGGATGGGAAGCACAAATACACCAGCGCTCCAATAGACCACACACTGAGCAGCCGACTTTAGTGGCAAGTATTTTTTTTTAAATATTTTTTTCGCCAAGTGAGTAAGAACGAAGGATGTGTGTTTCACACATCACATCTCTTTCATCACGATCTTTAACCAATTAATTAATTAACCCCCCCCCATGCAGTGAAGCTCCAGGTACCCACAGGTGACTGTGACTGGCAGGGGCGTCTCGACCCCTCAATACTCTCTCCAGGGAAATACAGTTTGCGAAATCTTTACAATTATATTGAGAGCTGAATGGGTTAATATATATAAATATATCGATAAGATAAGATATTCTAACGTCGTCTCCTTTCCCGGTTAATGTGCACGGCTCTGCGTTCAGCCATGGTCTCAGTTACTTGGCAGGATTTCATTTCATTTAATTGTTGACTGGATTTTCAGTTTAAAGTTTCTAGGGTTTTATTTTTTCAGATTTTTCCCACATTTTCCTCCCAATTTAGTAGCCAATTGTACCCTCTTTTATGTAAACTATCCCCCCCCTTGTACTGTGAGCTCGCTGCCGTAGCTCTGGGACCGGCAGTGACAAAGGTGATGAACCTCCGAGACAGCACTCGCCAAGCCGTCGACTGTAACTCCGGTACGCACAGAGCCACTCTTGTACGCGGCAAGCTCATGCCGGCTTCCTTCCCCCCTCCCACGGGGTGGACAGCCAATCACGACCCCGAACGGGACTCCTGGCCAGAGCTGGCCTGGCGCAGCCGGGGCTCGAACCCCGACCGCAGTGGGCAACCTGCACTCGGGGCGAGTGCGAAGTTTAAAGGCAATTCTCCCAGCTTTATATACAAAAAAATAGCAAAAACTGTTTAAAAATGTTTCTTCTTCATAGGATGCTATTTATTTATTTATTTTTAAAATTTGTTTCTGATTTTATCCCGTTTTCTCCCAATTTGGTAGCCAATTAGACCCGCTATTTTTACGTCAATCCCCCCTAGTAATGTGAGTTCGCTGCCGTAGTCCTGCGACCGGTAGTGACAAAGGCGAAGTGACGCCTCTTCCGAGACGCCACTCGCCAAGCCGCCGACCGAACCCCGGTATTTACAGGGCCACTCTTATACGCAGCGAACGTCACGCCGGCTTCCTCCCCCTCCCTGGGGTGGACAGCCAATCGCCGCCCTGGTGGCACTCCCAGCCAAAGCCAACACTTGGCAAGACGGGGAATTGAACCCCGGTCTCCGTGGCCAGCGTCGGACGTTGTAACCACTGGACCACGCGGGAGGCCCATAGGATGCTATTTCAATTGTGGGATTTCATAACAGGGTCCAGAGAGCTCGAAAATTAAAGCAGGGGGCCGAGGTGCATGGGCGTTAACAAACGCAACCCGGATCGCCCTGCCCTGCCCCCCCTGCTAAACGGCAGGTTTTTTAAAAGCGTGGAAAGAAGTGGAGGGAACGCGACCCTCGCTGAAATAGCCCCGCGATCTCTCCCTCGCTGAAATAGCCCCGCGATCTCTCCCTCGCTGAAATAGCCCCGCGATCTCTCCCCGCTGAAATAGCCCCGATCTCTCCTCGCTGAAATAGCCCAGCGATCTCTCCCTCGCTGAAATAACCCCGCGATCTCTCCCTCGCTGAAATAACCCCGGCGATCTCTCCCTCGCTGAAATAACCCCGGCGATCTCTCCCTCGCTGAAATAACCCCGGCGATCTCTCCCTCGCTGAAATAACCCCGGCGATCTCTCCTCGCTGAAATAACCCCACGATCTCTCCCTCGCTGAAATAACCCCCTCGATCTCTCCCCCGCTGAAATAGCCCCGCGATCTCTCCCTCGCTGAAATAGCCCAGCGATCTCTCCCTCGCTGAAATAGCCGCGCGATCTCCCCCTCGCTCTGCGTTTCGTAACGATCCTCACGCCGCTCGGAAAGGCTGCTTGAGTTAATTGCATCCGTAAGCGGCGCCCTCGTGGAATCGGCAGCGTGGAAAGGAACGGACGCGCTCGACTCGAGTAAGTGGTGCTCCACCAGTGACCTGCAGCAGACGGCCGCCTGCTTGCACAAGGGCGGTTTGTTAGTGGGGTGTAGTGTTGTTCTTTTGTTTTGTTGTTTTTAGTTTTTTTTAAACATGACCAATGATTGAGTCAGAAAGGATCAAGGAGAACGTAGGCGTGGCTCCATATCGTAATTATCCACGGCCCACACGGGAGAGAGGCTGGTGTGCCTGTTTCCTTCCAGAGTCTGTCTCTTTCCCCAAACAACAAAGCCCAATATCAGCCCATCCTGCTGGGCTGTTGAGTGGTGAAACGCCCTCTCCCGGGGTCACCGAAGTGTTGCCTTTATTTTGCCAGTTACCTGTACACTTACATTAACTAACATATGAGCTGTGCTGGATAGCACTTTGTAAATCGCTATCCACAGCAACTTACGAAGCACATGCAAAAAAACCTTAGGCAAAAAGCAGCAACGATAACGACACATCCGCGGAATCACTGGCCATCTTCCGCAAGAGACTCAAAACCCATCTTTTCAGACTCCACTACCACTGAATTCTGTACATCTAGCCAATTGTCATCACCACTGCCTACTTGTTTAATACTTTTTGTATATGTTTATATGTATACTACTGCTCAAGAATATATATTTTTTACCAACTTACAGGTATGGTACGCAGCTGCCTGCAATGATGTCTATCGCTGTATTACTGCACTGATCTCTTGCGCTAACTATGATTGTTCCTACCATGTATTAATGCACATCTTGTAAGTCGCTCTGGATAAGAGCGTCTGCTAAATGCTTAAAACGTAAATGTAAATGTAAATGTAAAACGTAAATGTAAATGTAAACTGCACATTCGTTTCACAGCTGACGGCACGTGTCATTACGCAACTCGCCATGTATCGTTAATGGCATAGTGGGCGCAAATATGTGTGTTTACATGTACATACACACACACACACACACACACGCGTACAGACCTGCGTCCCTCTACACATCTGAACAAAAGCAGCCAAGCAACACGGAGCATCGGAGGCAGGAACAAACAGGAATTCCTACGAAGTGACTGTGTGGAGCTTGTTGTGCACGTTGGTGCTGGACACACACGAGGCCAGCCGACTCAAAGCCACTCCGCTGCTCCTCTCATTTCCATTGGAATGCAAAGGACAGGGTCATTGCTCAATGAAACAAACTAAAGGAAAATCTATCAGAAGAGCAGAAAAACCCACTGGGGGGAGCAACACGTGCAGTGTGATAACATCGCAGCAACATGGGTGACCAAACAATCACTTCATAAAAGTTATCTCTCTCTCTCTCTCCCTCTCCCTCTCTATTACATTATATTCCCTCTCTCCATCCATCTCCCTCACCGCCTCTCCTCCTCTCTGCCTCCCCATCTCCATCTCTCTCCCTGCCCTCCTCTCTATTTCTCTCTCTCTTTCTCTCTTTTTCTTTCTCCCTCTCTCCCTCCCCCTCCCTCCCTCTCTCTTTCTGTAACTAAATGGCCTGAAATGCAATAGGAGTTATCAATTCATAAACTCGGTCCCCACAGGACAGAGGCAATCGACTCATAATGTGTGTGTGTTTTTTTATTGTTAATGGTGCCGTGATGGAGCAGTAATGGGAGTATATTATGATGTTCCTCCCAGCAGAGTCACCTCTATACAAACAGCACGCTGAACAGGGCTGCCAGGTGGCTCGTCCTGTTAAGACACTGTTCCAGTGTGTGGATGAGCCCCACGGTCTGCATCCTGTTAAGACACTGTTCTAGTGTGTGGATGAGCCCCACGGTCTGCATCCTGTTAAAGCACTGTTCTAGTGTGTGGATGAGCCCCACGGTCTGCATCCTGTTAAGGCACTGTTCTAGTGTGTGGATGAGCCCCATGGTCTGCATGCTGTTAAGACACTGTTCCAGTGTGTGGATGAGCCCCACGGTCTGCATCCTGTTAAGGCACTGTTCTAGTGTGTGGATGAGCCCCACGGTCTGCATCCTGTTAAGGCACTGTTCTAGTGTGTGGATGAGCCCCACGGTCTGCATGCTGTTAAGACACTGCTCTAGTGTGTGGATGAGCCCCACGGTCTGGATCCTGTTAAGGCACTGTTCTAGTGTGTGGATGAGCCCCACGGTCTGCATCCTGTTAAGGCACTGCTCTAGTGTGTGGATGAGCCCCACGGTCTGCATGCTGTTAAGACACTGCTCTAGTGTGTGGATGAGCCCCATGGTCTGCATCCTGTTAAGGCACTGCTCTAGTGTGTGGATGAGCCCCACGGTCTGCATGCTGTTAAGACACTGTTCTAGTGTGTGGATGAGCCCCACGGTCTGCATCCTGTTAAGACACTGTTCTACTGTGTGGATGAGCCCCACGGTCTGCATCCTGTTAAGACACTGTTCTAGTGTGTGGATGAGCCCCACGGTCTGCATCCTGTTAAGACACTGTTCCAGTGTGTGGATGAGCCCCACGGTCTGCATGCTGTTAAGACACTGTTCTAGTGTGTGGATGAGCCCCACAGCCTGCATCCTGTTAAGGCACTGTTCTAGTGTGTGGATGAGCCCCACAGTCTGCATCCTGTTAAGGCACTGTTCTAGTGTGTGGATGAGCCCCACGGTCTGCATCCTGTTAAGACGCTGTTCTAGTGTGTGGATGAGCCCCACGGCCTGCATCCTGTTAAGACACTGTTCCAGTGTGTGGATGAGCCCCACGGTCTGCATGCTGTTAAGACACTGTTCTAGTGTGTGGATGAGCCCCACAGCCTGCATCCTGTTAAGGCACTGTTCTAGTGTGTGGATGAGCCCCCACGGTCTGCATCCTGTTAAGGCACTGTTCTAGTGTGTGGATGAGCCCCACGGTCTGCATCCTGTTAAGGCACTGTTCTAGTGTGTGGATGAGCCCCACGTCTGCATCCTGTTAAGACACTGTTCTAGTGTGTGGATGAGCCCCACGGTCTGCATCCTGTTCAGACACTGTTCTAGTGTGTGGATGAGCCCCATGGTCTGCATCCTGTTAAGGCACTGTTCTAGTGTGTGGATGAGACCCACGGTCTGCATCCTGTTAAGGCACTGTTCTAGTGTGTGGATGAGCCCCACGGTCTGCATCCTGTTAAGGCACTGTTCTAGTGTGTGGATGAGCCCCACGGTCTGCATCCTGTTAAGACACTGTTCCAGTGTGTGAATGAGCCCCACGGTCTGCCATCCTGTTAAGGCACTGTTCTAGTGTGTGGATGAGCCCCACGGTCTGCATCCTGTTAAGGCACTGTTCTAGTGTGTGGATGAGCCCCATGGTCTGCATGCTGTTAAGGCACTGTTCTAGTGTGTGGATGAACCCCACGGTCTGCATCCTGTTAAGGCACTGTTCTAGTGTGGATGAGCCCCATGGTCTGCATGCTGTTAAGGCACTGTTCTAGTGTGTGGATGAACCCCACGGTCTGCATCCTGTTAAGGCACTGTTCTAGTGTGTGGATGAGCCCCACGGTCTGCATCCTGTTAAGACACTGTTCTAGTGTGTGGATGAGCCCCGGTCTGCATCCTGTTAAGACACTGTTCTAGTGTGTGGATGAGCCCCACGGTCTGCATGCTGTTAAGACACTGTTCTAGTGTGTGGATGAGCCCCACAGTCTGCACCCTGTTAAGACACTGTTCTAGTGTGTGGATGAGCCCCACGGTCTGCATCCTGTTAAGACACTGTTCTGGTGTGTGGATGAGCCCCACGGTCTGCATGCTGTTAAGACACTGTTCTGGTGTGTGGATGAGCCCCACGGTCTGCATGCTGTTAAGACACTGTTCTAGTGTGTGGATGAGCCCCACGGTCTGCATCCTGTTAAGGCACTGTTCTAGTGTGTGGATGAGCCCCACGGTCTGCATGCTGTTAAGACACTGTTCTAGTGTGTGGATGAGCCCCACAGCCTGCATCCTGTTAAGACACTGTTCTAGTGTGTGGATGAGCCCCACAGTCTGCATCCTGTTAAGGCACTGTTCTAGTGTGTGGATGAGCCCCACGGTCTGCATCCTGTTAAGGCACTGTTCTAGTGTGTGGATGAGCCCCATGGTCTGCATGCTGTTAAGGCACTGTTCTAGTGTGTGGATGAGCCCCACGGTCTGCATCCTGTTAAGACACTGTTCTAGTGTGTGGATGAGCCCCATGGTCTGCATGCTGTTAAGGCACTGTTCTAGTGTGTGGATGAACCCCACGGTCTGCATCCTGTTAAGGCACTGTTCTAGTGTGTGGATGAGCCCCACGGTCTGCATCCTGTTAAGACACTGTTCTAGTGTGTGGATGAGCCCCCCGGTCTGCATCCTGTTAAGACGCTGTTCTAGTGTGTGGATGAGCCCCACGGTCTGCATGCTGTTAAGACACTGTTCTAGTGTGTGGATGAGCCCCACAGTCTGCACCCTGTTAAGACACTGTTCTAGTGTGTGGATGAGCCCCATGGTCTGCATGCTGTTAAGGCACTGTTCTAGTGTGTGGATGAACCCCACGGTCTGCATCCTGTTAAGGCACTGTTCTAGTGTGTGGATGAGCCCCATGGTCTGCATGCTGTTAAAGCACTGTTCTAGTGTGTGGATGAACCCCACGGTCTGCATCCTGTTAAGGCACTGTTCTAGTGTGTGGATGAGCCCCACGGTCTGCATCCTGTTAAGACACTGTTCTAGTGTGTGGATGAGCCCCCCGGTCTGCATCCTGTTAAGACGCTGTTCTAGTGTGTGGATGAGCCCCACGGTCTGCATGCTGTTAAGACACTGTTCTAGTGTGTGGATGAGCCCCACAGTCTGCACCCTGTTAAGACACTGTTCTAGTGTGTGGATGAGCCCCACGGTCTGCATCCTGTTAAGACACTGTTCTGGTGTGTGGATGAGCCCCACGGTCTGCATGCTGTTAAGACACTGTTCTGGTGTGTGGATGAGCCCCACGGTCTGCATGCTGTTAAGACACTGTTCTAGTGTGTGGATGAGCCCCACGGTCTGCATCCTGTTAAGACACTGTTCTAGTGTGTGGATGAGCCCCATGTACATTTTGAATATCCATCAATGGAGCTGCCATTTGCTATATGAAGTACTGGATAATAACTACAAATCGGACTGCTGGAAAAATGAAACATAAAAACTCTTGAGAGACTTGGAATGGTACGTACAGTTACATCTCCTCAAGGTCGCTGTGCAGCACAACGCAGGCAGGAATAGAAAAAAATCATTTTCTGCCCAGAGTACCTACGCCTCGGACAATAAATGCCTTCACAAGGGCAGTGTGTGAGAACAGGGAGGAGGGGGCAGAAGAGGAGAAAAGAGAGAAGAAAGAGAGGCAGAAACTGCCTAAGCTTCTGTACGCTAGGATTGGTTAGTACTGAAGCTAAGCAGGACTGGGATTGGTTAGTACTGAAGCTAAGCAGGACTGGGATTGGTTAGTACTGAAGCTAAGCAGGACTGAGATTGGTTAGTACTGAAGCTAAGCAGGACTGGGATTGGTTAGTACTGAAGCTAAGCAGGACTGAGATTGGTTAGTACTGAAGCTAAGCAGGGCTGGGCATGGTGAATGTGTGTGTGTGTGTGTGTGTGCATGAGAGTGTGTATAAGTGTGTGTGTGCATGAGAATGTGCGTGTGTGCATGTGTGAGTGTGTGTGTGTGTTTTAGTTGTAGAGACAAATAAATATACTATGGCCACAGGGGGGCGGGTACTGAAGGTGAAATTGAGACAGAACTGGGGATGGGTTAGCGCCATTATCCCGCGGCTCATTGAGTCGGCAGAGGAGGGGGATCATTAGAGGAGCGTAGCCCTGCGTCAGGGTGCGAGGAGAGCCTCAGGGCTGCTGCGCCCTTGAGCAGGGCTGGCTCCACAGGTGCGGCCTACCTGCCGGACCACCTGCCGGACCACCTGCGCTCCAAACGCTGTCAAAATGTCAAATGACATCGCAGGAACCATTTTCTCAAAATATGTTTTCCTACCCCTTAATTAATATTTTTTTTAAAGAAGCAATTTGTGGAAGCATCCCATTTGAAATCCTGATTTGATTTGATTTCTTAAATGCAGTGCCAAAAAAGCCAAAGCTTTTCCACGTAAAATATAACTACCACGTGTCTGTATTGCGAGGCAACGTGCTCCCAATGAGGCCCTGATTGAATAACCGTCGCCCGAGTGCCCGTATCAAACGGGTTTCTCGTCTTTCCTTAATTTCGTGGCGGTGGTGTGCATGCAATAGCACGTATAGTTTTTTGCTTCTTCCCCCCTTCCCTCTAATCTATTTCATTAAAAGCAATCGCTAGGGAATAAAAGATGAAACGGCTCAGACGATTGTGCCAGCGTAGGGCAGTAATGGTCCCGCATTTATGTGTGAAGGACGTATTATTAACGTGTTCTTTTCCACCGGGAGCAATCTCGAGTGTCAGATTTTATCATAAGACAAAGGGCGCATTATATGCAGAGCAATTTCCTCCCGGGTCCCAGGGAAGATCCGCTAAAATATGTCATTAATTCACGCGCGTAAAATGGTTTAGCTGGGGAGATAATGGGGAGAGTGACGCTAAGGCGTAACGTCGCGGAGAGGGCCCTGGCTCCGCTCGGTGTCAATGCGCTTTGTAATCCTCAATCGCACATGCGAGTACTCGGTACAGGACATAAAACATCAAAATCGACGTCCCCCCTGTCCCCCCCCGTCCCCCAACTCAACTAATCAGCTACAGCCACGTGGAGCTTGCCTCGTACACGAGATCATGATTTGTCAGAAGTAGTAACTGACCGTTTTGTTTATTAGCAAAGCACATCCCTGGGAGTTGGGACAGACTTATCTCACATCAGAGTGATCGACCTGGTCAGGCTCATCGCACCGTAAGGTTATGAGCAGCCTGGTCAGGCCAATAGTGCTGTAAGGTTATGAGCAGCCTGGTCAGACTCATAGTACCGTAAGATTATGAGCAGCCTAGTCAGGCTCATAGTACTGTAAGGTTGTGAGCAGCCTGGTCAGGCTCATAGTACTGTAAGGTTATGAGCAGCCTGGTCAGGGTCATAGTACTGTAAGGTTATGAGCAGCCTGTTCAGGCTCATAGTACTGTAAAGTTGTGAGCAGCCTGGTCAGGCTCATAGTACTGTAAGGTTATGAGCAGCCTGGTCAGGCCCATAGTACCGTAAGGTTATGAGCAGCCTGGTCAGGCCAATAGTGCTGTAAGGTTATGAGCAGCCTGGTCAGGCCCATAGTACTGTAAGGTTATGAGCAGCCTGGTCAGGCCCATAGTACTGTAAGGTTATGAGCAGTCTGGTCAGGCCCATAGTACCGTAAGGTTATGAGCAGCCTGGTCAGGCCAATAGTGCTGTAAGGTTATGAGCAGCCTGGTCAGACTCATAATACTGGTGCTCCACCGCATGTCACTGGCGGTATCAGGACTACAGCAGCAAACTCATAACATATATGAGGGATTGGGATAATTGACATGAAAAAGTAGGGTATAATTGGATACTAAAAATGGGGAGAAAAACGGTGAGAAAACAGCAGAATTAAAAAAAATTAAAAAAAGTATTCCCCCTTCAAAGCCCTGCTCCATGTTTCAGTCTACCAACACACTTAGACACACACACACACACACACACACACACACACACACACACACACACACACACACACGCATGCATACATACACGCACCAAAGGCTAACATATACACCGACACACTTAAAACAAACACACACACAAACACACACACATACATACATACATACATACATACATAGACCACCCCCAAAACAAACACAAACACACACCAACACACCAACACACAAACACACACATATATACACCCCCCACGCACACACAATGACATTTTCACCACCTTTTGAAAACCCAGCCTTGATTTATTCACCTAACACAGAAAATAGTTCAGGGGTAGAGTCAGGAGAGGGGGAGATGTGTATACTGATTCATTCAGGGTTAAAGGACCTCTCTCAAGGGTACTTCAGAATGAATACAGAAATACCTGCCTGGTTTTACGCTCAAAGCCCTCTGACTAAGACTGGCCTTCCACTGGGACCCGTTGTGTGGGAGCGCTGCCACTGCTGTAAGGAACGGCCTATGCTGTCACTTATACCAGGCAGTGTGGTATAATGGTTAGGGAACTGGGCTTGTAACATTAAGGTTGCAGGTTCAATCCCCAGGTGGGACACTGCCGTTGTACCCTTGAGCTAAAGGTACTTAACCTGAATTGCTTCAGTCAATATCCAGCTGTATAAATGGATTGTAAAGAAATGTAAACTGTAAGTCGCTCTGGATAAGAGCGTCTGCTAAATGTCTGTAATGTAATGTAATGTAATGTAATACCTCAGATAAGCACATCTTAAAATGGCTTCATTTTTAGAAACTCCACACGTGGATTTGTTGGAAAACTATTTAATGCACTGTTCCGGAATTGATTGATTTGTTGAAGTTGCCGTTTGTGGCTTGCAATGGCCATTTCCTCCTGTAATGCATTAGTATGATTTTGGGAGCGTATCTCCCCAGCCCAAACAGCTAAATTTACACGATCGTAATCATAACAGCAATAAACCGTGATAAGGGAAAACGAAGGGGGGGGAAAAGCAGAATTAAAAAGCAGGGGACCAGAACTGAAGTCAGTCGCTTTGGGGAGGAGGGGAGGGGGTTGGGGGGTTTGTCAAGGTGGTGGGCCACACTGTGCAGCACTTAAGCAAAGTACTTTTCTTAATTATTGCCCCCTCCATACAACGCCTGAAGATACAAAGAGTTTTAATATCGTGTCAGACGGAGTAAGCAGTGTGAATCGGCCCCCGATAAGAGTATCTGCTAAGAAAATAATGTAATGTAATTATCTTATCATGGTCGGACATGAAAGATATTAAGCTAATGGAACAGAACAGTGGTACAGATATATATATAATGTATTATATATATACACTCCTTTTTCTTCCATGGGGCACAGGGTTCTAGACACGGTGTCTTGAGTCTTAACAGCAGCTCAACAGTATTTAATAAGAGAATAGTATTACACTCAGTCGGCGGTTTGGTAAATTAGTTTAAAAAAAGTTTAGTTGCTTGGCTTGTATCAGATACAGTAGTCCATGAAACAAAATGGCCTCATTTGAAGCACAGAGAGAGAGAGAGAGAGAGAGAGAGAGACAGAGAGAAGGAAAAAAACAACAGGTTCAAAGTAAAAACGAAGCTGTGCTTGAGAAAATTATGAGAGTGTTTGACCGTTCTGATTGTTACTGACCTCCCGTATTCAGGGGAAATTGATATGTGTACCTGGCTTGTGTAATGGGACTCATGTAAGATGGGGGTGGGGGGTTGTGAGTCAAGAAGGATAAGTGGGAGGGGGGGGCAGCACAACCAAGGTGAATGGGGGGGAGGGGTCGTTCTTTCTCAAGATACCTGTGCTACAGGTACTGTGTGCAGCTACACTGATCTCGTGCGCTAACCATGATTGGTCACAATCACACATGATTGGTCTTGCCATGCTTAAATGCACTTTTTGTAAGTCGCTGTGGATAAGAGCGTCTGCTAAGTGCCTAAAATTTAAATGTGAAATGATACGGCTTCCGCAGTATAATTTTTTTATTATTTTTTAAGTGTCATTGAATTAAGACTTAATGATCCATAATTGTTATTTTGCAATATCACTGACAGCATAAAGAACCATGATGGATAATCTGGATAATTGTTAACTTAACTCATCTGTTACCAAGCCAAATTAACATAAACCCATAGGCCTACCTGCAAACATACAATACGTACGGCGCTACACCCTGTCATGAATAACTACTAAAGTCTCTGCCTATTTAAACATGTCGCGGTATGTCACGCACATTAACGTTCCTATCGTTTTGTGTAAAGGCTGACTGTGTAGCATAATGCTTAGGGAGCCGGACTTTGCTGGTTCAATTCCCAGGTGGGGGCACTGCCGTTGTACCCTTGAGCAAGGTACTTAACCTGAATTGCTTCAGTAAAATATCCAGCTGTATAAATGGATTGTATGTAAAAGAAATGTAAAACTCTGGATAAGAGCGTCTGCTAAATGGTTCAAATGTAAATGTAAATGAAATCCATCAATAAGGAAAGCCCAGATGGCTTTTTATTGTCTCTAGTCACTGTTTATATCAGGGAATCTCAGGATTCAAAACCGTTTCATTAATGTGGTCAGGTCAAACGTGTCCATCTGGCAACTGCCACAATGTTATGAATTACAGATTATTATTATTTTTTTTTGACCGTGATTAATCTCCCCCAGAGTTTATGCCGCAAACAGCATCGCGTACATCCAACAGAAACTGCCCGTAAGATGACAGTTTTGTTTTTCAGAAACATCCTCTAGAAACCTTTTCAACAATTCTCTTAACAGTCTCATTAATCCTTATGCAACAAAAATATATCCAATCCAATATATCACCATTCTAGTATTTTTTAATTACTTTTGTAAATTACATGCTTGAGGGTACCACAAAACTGGGGGCTCATTTGCACCCTGTTGTTAATAGGCCCAGTTCCTACAGCCTATCAGCTTTGATAACATCTCAAAGTCTCAACCTTGGCGCAGGGATACTTCCGGCTAAAGCGCCCAACATTGGTTTCGGTACAGTGGGATGCCCATTGGTCTGTAATCGACCACAGGGCCTTTCACTGACCACACCAGTGCCAAGAGCAGCCGGCGGTCGATCAGGGAAACGTGTGAGGGAATAAAAAGATGTTTCGAGAAAGAGAAAGAGGAAGAGGGGAAGGAAGGGAGAGAGAGAGAGAGAGAGAGGGGGGAAGGGAGGGAGAGAGAAAGAGAGAGAGAGAGGGGAAGGGAGGGAGAGAGAAAGATAAAGAGAGAGAGGATGGAAGAGAGAGAGAGGATGGAAGAGAGAGAGAGGATGGAAGAGAGAGAGAGGGGAAGGAAGGGAGAGAGAAAGAGCGAGAGAGAGGGGAAGGGAAAGAGAAAGAGAGAGAGGATGAGAGAGAGTGGAAGAGAGAGGAAGACATTGATAGGCAAGAGATCCCTAACTGTTGGCAAGAAGCTTGTTTTCTGTTAGCCCAACAATTCAACAACACGTTTCACACTCTGATGTTTGCGTCTCCCGTCTCTACTTGCGTGTACCTGACCGCACCTGAGACTGATTAATTTACCTGTAGAGGGTGGAGCATCAGCTTGGAGGAAACGCCAGAGTCCTGTAAAAAGCCTCTGTGGACGTAACGCACACACACACACAAAAAAGCAATTACAAGAAATATTCCTCATAAAATCCCCAGAAAGAAATACACATTATGCATACAGGGGGTTTATGACAACCACACAGAACTGTCTACTCGTGATAAAAACTTTAACGACATCCCCGGTTAATGTCTCTATTTTCCATTCAGTTTATCAGCCTTTCAGTTTTCTGCGCTCTCGCTCATAAATCAGCTCGTATATCGCTGTGTACCCAGGAGATACACCAAAGCTCTTTATTATCAATAAGGATATGAAATATTCTCATCCATGTGATAAGGGCAAAATGCCCACCTGCGTTCTCTCGTTTGTTGACTTTACCACCTTGGGATCCCCATACCTGTATAAATTATGTCATGCTATTTTTGTATTATTATTATTATTATTATTATTATTATTATTTGCGGTAGTAGTAGCGGTTGTAATATAATTATTTGCCATTACGCAGGGCGACTTGCAGGGCTCACTTTTGACCAGACCTCCATTTATACAGCTGGATATACATGTATGCTATAGAGCAGTACAGGCTAAGAACCTCACTCAGGAGTACAATGGTGCCCCTTTGAGAGATTTGAACCTGCAACCACCTCGGTTACAAAGCCCGGTCCCCTTGCTGCACTGCCCTTAGCCAAAGCCCAATGGGCTATTTACGAGAATAATGTGTGATGTTTGTTTGGCGCCACTGGAAAGCATTCTGGGACAGCTGGAGCAGCAGCAGTGTTCCACTGCCACGTGTAGGATTCAAACCCACAACCATCTGGTAGTCAGGTAAGCAGGCCCGGTTCCAGAACAAAACCACTAAGGGTGCATGTGAAATGAGTGGGGGTGCTCTAGTAGCCAGCTGCAGTGCACACTGTGCTGGCTGCCACAGTCTGCCTCTGTGTCTTTGGCTGTGGTGGTGGTGGCGGCGGCGGTGGTGTTGCTGGTGCTCGGCTTCTGCTGCAACCATTTGATAACATCCATATTGATCTTGTAGCTAGCTACGTTAGCTACGCCTAGCTAACAATTCGCAAACTGGTGTCGCACACTAAGAGGTCGACTACGGGAGGCCGGTAGGTCAACATTCCCTGTAACATCAAACAAATGCCACGTGACAATGCGTGAGGCAAGCTCAAAGAATGCCGCCTGGCTGCGTGTGTTATGAGCCTGTAAGGATATGCTTGCATACGAGTAATGCACAGAAGATTTGTAGTGCTTTTCAAAAGTTTTATTACAATATTCAACTGAGGGTGCTAAATATTAATCTGAGGGTGCAAGGCACCCTTTAGCACCCTCGTAGAACGGGCCTGCAGGTAAGTGTCCCTCTGTTCACTGCGCCAGAACCCGGCTCAAGTCATCCTTTTTGAGAGACTTTAATCACCCTTCAGACCCCAGGGAACTGCCTGCAGATTACTGACATAATAAAAAACCTGATGCATCTTACAATCTTCGCCAACGTTCAGGACAAAGAAAAAGCGTGTGTCGTCTTTTGCTGGCCAGTCTAACGTCCCACATTCATCGTCGACTGTCCTGCGGAAATCCAAACGAACAGACAAAAAGAAATACTTGGTTTCACTCATGTACCGATCGTAGCCCAAACAAGAAAAATATGTAAGAATATTGTCATTGAAGACAGACAATGAAGACAGAGTTAAGTTTCACACAACGAGACAACAGACACAGAGAGCGTGTATACAGTATATATATAATCTAAAGTCAGGTATACAATAACTGGGCCAGTTTAAAACAATGAGTAGGGGAGACAACTCTTCTGCAGCCGTTTACAACACAAAGGTCTCCGTTATCTCTGGAGATGGTCGCCGCTTCTTATCCGTGATTACACGGCAAGCCAAACCCGTTCAGGAGGTCGTTTCCTGAACGGCAAGCCATTCAAACCGGGGCGATTTTTAATTGTTTTCGCTCGCTCGCGGACACCGAGTTCCGCGCGCTGTTCTCGAATCCTTATCGACCTCTCAAGCGCACCGAACAAAAGACCGGCATTGTGATTCCCCGCGCACAATGAATCACCGCCCGCGAGCTGCGCACGGCGCTTTTCTTCTTCTCGTCTGATTCGCTGATATTACGTAATCAAGCGCAAACGTAGTTCAAAAAAAGAAAGAAAAAAAACAAATGCATAAATAAACAAGAGCAGACTACAAGAGGGTCACTGGTTTCACAGAAATTATGTTGAAATATATTGTTACGCTGGTTGTTATTATTTTCTTCACCCATTTTCAACAAAGCGGAACAGACCAGACAAAATGCGATATCGATGTTCCAGGATTCACAAGACACTTTGCTCATCCCTTACGTTGGCATGGTGACGCTCTGTGTCCAATGTTAAAAGACGTCCATGCCAGCTAAGCCACTTTCCCAGTGTTTTTACTAGCCTCGATCTTCAGGACTCATAACAAACAGGTTCACATTCTGTCCACCGGAGTTCCAGGCATGTGCTTTGCGAGTAAATTAACGGTCAGTTACTTGCTTCCTATTGAACCTGGTGTTGGTGGGGGCGATTCAAGCCAACTCAACCACTGACCTATAACATAACACTGGCTAAAACTTGCTAGAACCAATCGGATTGCAGGAGGAAGATAATCTCACAAACTGGACATTCGCTTTCCCTGCAGTCTCTAGAGAGTGGCCGAAGCACAAGTTTTCAGACATTAGATGTGATACTACTACTGCCCAAATAAAGGAAACACCAACATAAAGTGCCTTAATAGGGCGTTGGGCCACCGTGAGCTGCCAGAACAGCTTCAATACACCATGTCTGGAACTCTGTTGGAGGGAAGAAACACAATTTTTCCAACAAGAAATTACATCATTTGGTGTTTTGTTGATGGTGGCGGAAAACGCTGTCTCAGGCGCTGCTCCAGAATCTCCCATAAGTGTTCAAACCAGTCATGGCATATGGTTTTCATTGTTTTCATGCTCATCAAACCATTGGGTGACCACTCATGCCCTGTGGATGGGGAGCATTGTCATCCTGGAAGAGACCAGTCCCATCAGGATAGAAATACTTCACCAGAGGATGAAGGTGATCACTCAGAATGACTTTGTATTTATTGGCGTTTATCTTGCCCTCTAAGGGGTTGAGTGGACCTAAACCATGCCAGGAAAATGCACCCGACACCATAACTGAGCTGCCAGAACACTTAATTTACATATGTTTTCTTTGTTTTGGCAGTTATAAAAGCCCATCCATCACCTGAAGACCACACCAAAGCCTGCCAGAGTAAATCTGGCAGTGGCTGGCAGTGTAGTGTAATGGTTAGGGAGCTGGGCTTGTAACTCAGAACCCCCCCACAGGCCGTCCCCCCACAGAGAATGGTGACAAAGTATATTTTGTCGTGAAGTATTTTATATATACTGTATATATATTTTTTTTTTTAAAGGAGTGGAGACTATGCACTGCGTATTGATCTGCGTGTGGAGCGATTGCGTTAGCTGTGCGCTATGGCGCCAGGGCATTTCTTATTCTATGGTAGCCTGAAGCCGGCTTTGCTGAAAAACACAGAGCTGCTTTTCCCGGGTCAGTGATCGATCTGGAACCTGTCACTCACCAAAGGCTCTACGTGAGGAGAGAGAGAGAGAGAGAGAGAGAGAGAGAGAGAGAGAGGGAGAGAGAGAGAGAGAGAGAGAGAGAGAGAGAGAGAGAGAGAGAGAGAGAGAGAGAGAGGAGAGAGAGAGAGGGGGAGAGAGAGACACAGAAAGAGAAAGAGATACAGAGAGAGAGGAGGGGAGAGAGAGAGAGAGAGAGAGAGAGAGAGAGAGAAAGAGAGAGAGAGAGAGAGAGAGAGAGAGAGAGAAAGAGAGAGAGAGAGACAGAGAGAGAGAGAGGCCGAGACATCGGACACAGTGTCACAAAGTGTTCTCCCCTACCAATGTGAAATCCATCCGTTTCATTTTTAAGTGGTTTCAGTTGTATGGGGGCGGCCCCACACGGAGGACCCCCTGACCTCTGGACAACTGATCCCAGATCAGCGACATGAGCCAGGGGAGAGGGGGGGGGGGTTAAAGGTGCACAAAAAAGGTTGTTGGACCTTCACTTTTTGGAGAAAGGGGAGAAGAGGAAGCAAAAAGAGGGGGAGATACTATATACGCCATTTAGCAGACGCTTTTATCCAAAGCGACTTACAGTAGTGAATACATACATTTTCAGTATATGTGGGCCCAGTGGGGATTGAACCCACAACCTAAGCGTTGCCAACGCTGTGCTCTACCAACTGAGACACAGAGAACCACAGAGATGGGTGTGCAGGGGGTGGGGGAGCATGCTGGAAGCTGAAGGGGCGTGGCTCTGCTCAGTGAGGCATGTTCTTCTTTCATGACAACGAATCGGCATGAAGCGCATCGTGCGTCCGGCACCCGCGGGGATCGATAGCAGGGTACTGATGGAGCGCAAGGCTCATGTTTCCCAAACCAATAATTCAGCCATTTGGCCATATGGGGCAGGGAGGGGGGAAGCATGAGACAAAATGGAACGGGTCGTATCGAGAAGGAGAGCGTTGCGTTCGGTGACTCACAGCGCAGTGGTGCCAGGTGTCCTGTTACAGGGTACACCCCCCCCCCACACCCACACCCACACCCACAGCCCACCCCCCACTGTTAGCGTAAGTGGACCGCCCTCATTACAACCACTTAGAAGTACCAGGCCATCCAAAGCACTGAATGTGACTGCGCTGTGCAACTTCCAAACAAAGAAATGATTCAATCACAGAGAGAGGGAGAGAGAGAGAGAGGGGAGAGGGGGAGAGGGAGAGGGAGGGAAGGAAGGGGGGGGATGGGAGAGGGAGGGAGGAGTGGAGGGGGGAAGAGAGGCAGACAGAGAGAGGGGGAGAGGGATGGGAGGGAAGGAGGGAGGGAGGGGGGCAGAGACAGAGAGAGAGAACAGAGGTCAGGTGGGCAGCCAAACTGTATCTGTGGAAAAGATCTCTGAATTTAACTTATTGATTACAGAGATGGTGGGGCAAGGGGACATCATAGTGCAGTAAACATCGAATTTCATTATACAGACACACACACACACACACACACACACACACACACCCACACACTCACACACACACACACACACACACACACACACACACACACACACACACACACACACACACTCACATCCGCAAACACACACACATACACACATGCACACATGCAAACACATACACACACATACACATTCACACACACACACACACACACACGTGCCCACAAACACACACACACACACAAACCCCTACATAGGCTCGCTGGGCACGGCTAGGCCTGCAGTCATAACCCTTCAGGGTTGTATGTTGAAACTCTGGATGGGACGTTGTGGATATAGAAAGAACACGGAGGTAAAACTGCTGCCGTGGTAGCGGACAGTCGAAGCGTCCGTGACACTGGCTCTGCTCTGAGATTGGGAGCGCTTGGGAGATACCGCCGGCGATGCCATTAACCGCTTGCGAGATACAGCGATCTCCGTCCCTTTCCTGTCTACATTTACATTGACATTTTAGCCATTTATCAGATGCTATTATCCAGAGCGACTTACACAGTTTACATTTCTTTACATACAATCCATTTATACAGCTGGATATTTTTACTGAAGCAATTCAGGTTAAGTACCTTGCTCAAGGGTACAACATCAGTGCCCCACCTGGGGATTGAACCAGCAACCTCTGAGTTACAAGCCCAGCTCCCTAACCATTACACTACACTGCCAGCACTGTCTCTGCCTGGAAAGAGATCCTGTGAAGGCCGCGGCCTTCCCCTCTCAACTCTACCCGTGGATAATATTCAGGAGCAGAGCGGCGCCCAATTATTCTGAGTAGCTAGCCAGTGCTGGAAAACGATTCTGCTCGTACGTGCGGTGATTACAAGCACAGACACACAAAAAAAAAATGGCAACGATGTTCTCTCTGGTAATAAGTATGCATGTGCTTCCATCTCCACCTGAACTCTGGAGGTTCAACAGCGCAGGAACAGAACTTTCTTAACGTGAAGTGGTGAAGCGGACATTTTGTTCATTAATGGGACCTGCCTGCCTTGCACTGTGTTGTGCCTCCCATTGGATACGGCCATTTTAGTGTTGTGTTTGCAAATGGAAGCGGCAAAAATACATAGCTAACAGGAAAACAACGTTTGTAATTGTTCGCGAATGGGGTGGCGGATAGCATAGCGGTCTCACGCACTGTATCTTGGCTGGTCCGATATGAGTGTGGTTGCCTATAAGGGATGCAGCCCCTCAGTGGCTGACGTCTCTATGACGACCGATCAGTTCCCGCTAGAGCTGACCTATCAGGCGCCGTGCACAATCAAAGCCCGGTATCCGAGGGAAGCGCTGAGGAAAAGTGGCTACATTGCTGAAATACAAGCTCCCTGGAAAGGAAGTCCACAAAAGAAAAAAGAAAACATATATTTATTAAAAAACGGTGTTTTTCCATATCTTGTCCTTCACATGCACCCAGAGGTCAGTTTGTGAAAACCTCTTGGAAAAGTACTATTTTTTTTTATTTTTTTGTTACCCCCTTTTTCTCCCAATCTGTGGAGCCCAATCGTATTGTAAAGCTCATCACGTGCAGCTTTGTGATGGCAGATTGTGGGCACCTGATTAACCAGTGGGGGGCTGCTGCCGTCAATCATGGGGCTCATCCACGCACTAGAGCAATGTGCACACGCCTCATCAGTAACTGAGTTAGAGTCTCCTGCCGTACACTGTGTGGCCAAACTTCCACTTCCTGTTCACAGACTGGTGGTTAGAGGTTATCATGCCGGGCGAAGGCGGGGTTTGACAGACAGCACCTCCAGGTTGAGGAGCCCTGCAGGCACTGATGACCTCAATTCCCTCTGGCTGTGCACAGAAATACATGCCATAAGGGCAAGCCCGCCCACACACTCACACTCACACACACACACACACACACACACACACACACACACACTCACTCACTCTCTCTCTCCCTCTCACACACACACACACTCTCTCTCTCTCTCACACACACACACACACACTCACACTCTCTCTCTCTCTTCCTCTCACACACACTCACACTCACACTCACATTCTCTCTCTCACACACATACACACACTCACACTCACACTAACACTCTCTCTCTCTCACACACACACACACACACACACACTCTCTCTCTCTCACACACACACACACACACTCACACACTCACACTCACACACACACACACACACACACTCTCTCTCTCTCTCACTCTCTCACTCACTCACTCACTCTCTCTCTTTCTTCCTCCCTTCTCTCACTTTCTCTCTCAATTTAATTTCAATTCCAGCGTGCTCTATTAGCATGTCATGCATACTGCAGTGCTGCCCAGAATAATACATAAATTATTAATATTACAGTGGCGTGAATAATCACCATGGTGATCGTGATATACAAAATGCGACCTATAGCAATTAAATACATTATTGTATGTATATATACATATATATGTATATACAGATACATACAGAATATATCAGGTGATTGCTTAACTCTGCGTTTATGGCAAGCTGTTAAAATCACAGAGAAGCAGGTGTGTCCTTCTGCTAATTAAACTGAGCATGCTTATAAGTTTGACCGGGTGGGAAAACATGGAAGGAGTTGCTTGCAGTTCTGGGGAGACTTGTGTCTGTAACGCTCTTTTCAGGCAGTGAGCAGAACGTCTGTTCTCCTTGGTGCACAAAGGCTTGTGTCATGCGTCGTGCGTTGTGCGTTGTGTGTTGTGCGTTGTGTGTTGTGTGTCGTGCCGTTTTGTGGCCCAAATTGTGGTCACAGAGTCTGTTATGTGAGGACGCCATCGTCTTTTGCCATTGCTTTCTGATTTTACCCAATTTTCTCCCAATTTAGTAGCCAATTTCACCCTCTGTTTTTCATGTCAATCCCCCCCCTCGTATTGTGAGTTTGCTGCTCCAAATGACCATCTTTTTCTTCATTTAAAATTTTGGATGAAAATTCTGGTCTGAAAGCGTGGTTAGTGGTTAGCGGTTTCTGTGGGTGCATCTGAAATTTTAATGTCTTTTCTGTTTTGTTTTTTTTGCTCCCATTCTCCTCTCCCACTTTTTCCCCTCTATTCTTTCTCTCTCTCTCTCTCTCTCACTGGCTCTCTCCCTCTGCCCCCCCTCTCCCTCTCTCTCTCCCTCTCCCCACCCCTTTTCCTCTCTCCCTCTTCTCCCCCTCTCCCTCTTTCTCTCTCCCTCCCTTTCTCCCCTCTTTCTCTTGCTCTCTCTTTCCCTCTCCCCCTCCCTCTCTTTCTCTCCCTCTCTCTTAATTGAATAAGCAGACACTGTATTGAGGATGATTAATTTCAGGCTAACGAGCCTGACACTGCAGGCTCCATATCACAGATGTGAGTAATTAATACTAAAATCATGAATCCATCATCGTTGCATCTTCTTCCTGTCAGTGTGGTGAGCTGGTGTTCCTCCCCGTCGTTAAACAAAGACTGTTTATACATGCGCACGGAACCTTGTGGGCAAATGTATTGACCCGCGAAATTTTAATGAATTCACTAAACATCTATGTAGCAGGGCATTTACGAGGGTGGGTGGGGTTGAGTTTTAATTATTTTTCTCAATGCGTTTAGCCTGCTGGGCTCAACAGTTGCAAAGGGGGACATGAAGACTGGGTAGCAGTGTAGTATAATGGTTAGGGGCACTGGGCATGTAACAGAGGTTGCAGGTTAAATTCCCAGCTGGGGCACAATCCAGCATTAATTTCTTAACCATCTTGATGTTTGTTTGTTAATGTGGAAACTGGCCACAATGAGAAAATTATTCCATTCATCATTTTGGACATTTTAGTTTAACGCCTGAAGGGTAAAGCCACTGAATGCTTTTACATCTCAAACACTGCATCAAAAGGGTGGCAGTGTAGTGTAATGGTTAGGGAACTGGGCTTGTAACAGAGGTTGCAGGTTCGATTCCCAGGTTGGGGGCCACTGCCGTTGTACCCTTGAGCGAGGTAACCTCAATTGCTTCAGTAGATACAGGTGTATATCAGCTGTATAAATGGATTGCATGTGAATAAATGTAAGCTGTCTAAGTTGCTCTGGATAGGAGCGTCCGATAAATGCCTAAAATGTAAATGTTTGGTGCCTAAATTGACCCATAACGCACACCCTTCCGAATGCGCTCACCACGCCCTTTCGTCTCTGGCCTATATGTCACGCACCGCGACGGTCGCGCTGAAATTCGCCGAGAGACAACTGGCACGGGCGACGAATCTGGACAGGTGTATTGATTGGTTGATTGATGACAACACTCTGCATTTCTGAAGGGGAAATAACTTTTATGCACGCAAACTCTCGGCGGAGGTGAATGACGTGGTGTATAACAAATCTGCTCTGCTTTCATTGGCCACCAAAGATGCACCGGACCAATCAGGCTGCAGGATATCTGGCCCCCGGCACACAGTTAACCAATCATATCATATCTGATGGTACCGATTAGTCGCTTGACTGCGAGAAGGTCCTGGGTGTGGCAGAGAGGCTTGGCTTGAAGCATCTGAAGCTGAAGCCAGCGAACCAGAGAGAATAAATTAATCACAACTTCAGTCAATCAAATTTCCACTCAAAATAACAATTGCATCATACGCTAGCTTGCTAATTGTACATCTCACTCTATGTTTGTAACGGTTTACTGCTTGCAATGTTTCACCCACAATTCCTTGTTTCAGTATCAGGGTTGAGTGGCCCTGCACTTTTCCGTATAAAAATTAACCTCGAGCTCCAAAAAAACAATGGCGTTTCATGATTACATTAACAAATAAACAAACAAATGAATAATTGTTTTAAAACTCTCTATTATTACTGGAACTATAATTTGATAACTAAAAAAGAGAAGAGGAGCAATGTCCATACAGCACATATCTACACCCCCTCCACTGCCATGGCTGAAGAGCTGCACAAATACTATTATGTGTCTTGCATTAAGGTGGACACAGACCAAATGTACTGTTATATTCCTGAAAACCGAATCGCCACGTCCGTAAGATGAAACACAGGCAGCCATCTTAATTGCATTCTTTTTTTGGTCTTGATAGCATTTACATGTGACATTAGCATATGATTAAATAAAGAAAGGCTGTCGAGGCACAGGAGGCACTTGAGGCCTAGAGGGCCGATCAGGGTGGGGGGTGGGGGGCGGGGGGGGCCGGGGAGAAGTGTCACTGGCCCTCTCCGCACACGGAACACACACGCCATTAACCAAGCGCTCATTCTGATGGAAATGAGTCACGGAGCCGCTTCCCGCACTCGTTCACCGACCCGACCGTCCTCCCTACCCATGTTTTGTTTAAATCGTGTTTGCTTTTTTCGTTTATAAAAAAGAAAAAAAAGAATAGAGGAGGTAAGATAATGTATTTGAGTAAATATCCAAGAATAGTCACTCAGTCCCCCACGGGTAGCGCAACGGTAAAGGCACTCGCCCGGAGTGCAGGTTGTCCACTGCGGCCGGGGGATTCGATTGGCTGTCTGCCCCAAGGTGGGGGGGGGGGGAGGAAAGCTGGCACGAGTTTGCCACAGGCACAGAAAGCTTATCAGGTTTTGATTTGGTACATGCAATGCATTTATACCAGCTGGATTTACTGATGCAATTCAGGTTAAGTACCTTTGCTCAGGGGTACAACAGCAGTGCCCCACCTGGGAATCGAACCTGCAACCTCTGAGTTGAGCTACGGTTCCCTAACCACTACACTGCCATCTGTTCGATGCAATGTGTGTAAGATTGAGGTGTAAAAGCATTCAGTGGCTTTCCCCTTCAGACGTTAAACTAAAATGGAGTCCAAAATGATGAATGGAATAATTTTCTGTGGTGTGGCCAGTTCCCGCATGAACAAACATCAAGGTGATTAGGATATTGATACTGCTTTGCTGGAGTTCCAACAGCTGAAACGTTGTTCCAGTTTTTGTTTCAAATTTTATGTCTGTATCTTAATAGTTCTAATGTTTCAACGGTTCTCTGTGGCTCAGTAGGTAGAGCATGGCGTTGGCAACGCTTAGGTTGTGGGTTCATTCCCCACTGGGGCCACATATACTGAAAATGTATGCATTCACTACTGTAAGTCGCTTTGGATAAAAGCGTCTGCTAAATGGCATATATCATTATTATTATTATTATTATTATATCTCAGCAAACCATTTTTGTTTTGTTTTTGAAAATCGAAAGCAACATGATAAACACGAAATCAAACAGAGGGAAACCGGTCCAAAATGGTTAACATAACCCTTGAAGAGAGACTGAATTGTTCCGTTTTTAAATGTTGTATTTTCAGGCGGTATTAAGCTGCTGTGGCACTGGAATGGTGATACACATTGCGCGTGACTGGGATTTGTTTGCGTTTGAGTATCTCTGTATCATTTTGTCGAACTATTTTGTGTTGCAAGTGAAAATTGTTAATTCATGAGAATTTCTGCATGCAATTATTAAAAGCCAACACAGTCTGGTGTATGCATCTACAGTAGTTTACAATTGTGGGCATTATTTTCAGAATGTTCACAACGTGGAAAAAGCCAAAGCCCTTTAGTGTGAAGTAACACGTCTACCTGCGTCATCTACGTTGAGGTGAGTGCGCAGTCGTGCAGAGAAAGGTCGAATTTATACATTTAAGTGTCAATCTAACTAATAATAATAATAATTAACTCCAGCATCAAAAGTAGCACACTGTCTATTCGCAGGCAAACCTGTTGTATTCCGTTATGGTTTTCTTTAAAAAATGTACGTTTGGTTTCTTCCCAAGGACAACAGTATGAAATATATATATATATATTATTTATGAGAAGCAGGCATTACACATTCTACACGTTACTGCTCTCTAAATAATCTACGTAGAAGTTGTGCTCCTTGTGCGTCACTGCGTGTTTTTTTCTTGGTTAAGATGACTTTGACATCCCAATTACACCGGCTGCACTGACTCCAGTGCCAACACAAAAGGTCACGAGGCGACGTTATACGAGCGTCGACCGTATGTAAAAAAAATATTTAAGTACGGAAATTAGTCATACGGTTTCGCCGAAGCCACCTGCCAGAGAAATTAACGACCTTAACTGATTTAAGGCAGATTAAGACAGCTGTCACTTCCCAGACTCCCGGTATAAAACGCGGTGGGTGCTCGAGAGGTTGTCACGAAGACGCACCGGGAGCGAGATCTACAGGCGCAGCAGGTTCGAGGTGCTGAAGCGTGGTGGGAAAACCAAGTGCGTTTCCCCATTTTGCGCACGCGTTGGAAAGGACCTCCCGTCTGCCAGGTGGGAAACAGTCGCGATTCTTCGCGCAAGAAATAATAACCTGAGCATTAGCAAAAGGGTCGCGGGGCTCTCCCCCTGAAGTCGATTTATTTCATCGCTTTTGTTGAAAAAAGAAATAAATATTGCTATTCCGCTGCTAACTCCGACGAGCACACAGAGACCTTACCCCCCCTCCCTCCCTCCCTCACGCGCTTTCTCAGCCCGAGGAAAGAGGGACTCAGGTGAAAAGTGCTTTACGCGTCACGCGACCGAGGCGGCACCATGAAATTACTCCTGTCTCTCGTGGTCGTTTCTCTCGTCCTCGCCGAAGTCTTTTGTGAAGAAATAACTACTTCCAATGAAGATCTAAATTATTGGACGAGAAGTGAAGAAATTCAGGTAGGCTACGTGCCCCCTCTTTTTCGGATGTGGCGCGCGCTCCGTGCCTACACCGATGCCGAATTGATCCGGTTGCTTTTGATAAATTGGCTGCTCGTGTTTAACAGTTTTTAGGTGTTTTTTTAAACGTACACGCAGAAATCTATTTTAATTACTTGCTGCATATTTGACATGACCTTTTTATATTTTACAAACCTGTTCAACGTGCGTGAGTAGCACGTTATTTAGAGCTTATCACGCGAATGGGAAGTAGCCTACTTACAGTGTGTTTTGTAATTTGCGGACAGCCTTCGGTTTGACTTTTAAAAGCAGGGTTAGTCCCAAGGGGCTTGGCCCCGTGCCTCTTTGAAGGAGGTGCTCGGCGCTTCTGCTTACTCTGAAACGGGGGTCTTCACCGCTCCAAGTTCAAACGCAGCCCACAAACATCGAACGCTTTCAAAGTATGATCAACCCGGTCTAATATATATATATATACGGATAAATAAAATAATAAAATGTATATGTATATAGGCCTATATATTTGTTGTAAATTACGGTGTTATGTTTTTTTAGGACTACAGCCGTGTTTTGATTTTGCGCACACAATTCAAACATGGAACTGGGCAAAGAGCGAGCTAAGCGGACTCCTCCGGAGCTCAGATTTGATTTATAGATCAATAGAGCGCAAACGTATGCCGCGCGCGCCGTGTTTTTGTCCTGTTTTCCCATGTAGCGCACGTCTCGCGTTTGACATTGCGGGCTGGACGGCGGCCAAGCTCTGGAATTGTGTTAGGGCGTTTCTCGTCAGACCCACGGGACGTGTCGTAAGCCGGGTGAATTATTATTATGGATTTGTTGTTATGATAAAGGTGGGATGAGCATGGATTTATTTACGCACTCAAGTGCACGAAGATGCAGAAGAGAGGAAAAACTGTTGTTTTATTTCTCTCCCCCAACTAATTCATAGTTGTAAGAGCGTCTGCTAAATGCTTAAAACGTAAATGTAGAACGATGGTTATTATACTCAACTATTTAGAACGCACTCGCGCACTCAACCGTTAAAAAAAACTACAAAATGGCACGCGCTCAAGAAAGTTTTTAAAGTGGGCTCGCGGGCGATGAATATATTTATTTAAATTTTTTAAATTTATTTATAGCCTATATTTATTGGGTAGTTATCGGCGTGTATAATTGATGATGGGCACTTACGAACGGCCTTCAAAACGAAATGCTTATTTCTGGGCAGAGAAAGCCTCCGTCCTTTTCTCCCGATGTGTCGTGTTACAGTGATGAAATCTCCCCCTCCGCGCAGGAAGACAGGCTGCCCGCCGACCCGTTTAAGGAGATTCTGAGAAGGATGACACGGAAGCCACGGCCACATCAATTCTTCGGCTTAATGGGGAAGCGGTCCTCCGGTACGAGCATTTCGGTTAAGCGCCATTTCAGAGCTACCCGGTTCAGACAGCACTCCCTCTCTCTGCCTCCCTCCCTCCCCCCCCACTCACTACCTGTAAACATAGCATGTTCTCTCCATTTCTCTGTAGATTTTATTATGAAATGTTTCCCCCGTTTGTATGCCTAAAACAGCAATTCTGACCGTGGTGGCTTCACCCCTTAAAACTGTCTCTTGCGGAAATTAACCCTTTTTTTTTTGTTTGTTCATCTTTATACAAAGTCTTGTGACGTTATCTGTTTTATGCCTTTATTACGACTGGCAGACTGAACCTCTCTGTTTTCTTTCCCCCGTCAGCAAACACACAGATAACCCGCAAAAGTAAGTACTGCAGTATGACGCGACCGCTATCGAACCCTCGGCAATGGTGTCGCTGATACGAGACAGTGTTATTATACATATGCCATATTTTAATATTTAGTAATAATAATAAAAAAATACAAAAAGGAGATTCTGAGAAGGATGACACGGAAGCCACGGCCACATCAATTCTTCGGCTTAATGGGGAAGCGGTCCTCCGGTACGAGCATTTCGGTTAAGCGCCATTTCAGAGCTACCCGGTTCAGACAGCACTCCCTCTCTCTGCCTCCTCCCTCCCCCCACTCACTACCTGTAAACATAGCATGTTCTCTCCATTTCTCTGTAGATTTTATTATGAAATGTTTCCCCGTTTGTATGCCTAAAACAGCAATTCTAACCGTGGTGGCTTCACCCCTTAAAACTGTCTCTTGCGGAAATTAACCCTTTTTTTGTTTGTTTGTTCATGTTTATACAAAGTCTTGTGACGTTATCTGTTTTATGCCTTTATTACGACTGGCAGACTGAACCTCTCGGTTTTCTTTCCCCCGTCAGCAAACACACAGATAACCCGCAAAAGTAAGTACTGCAGTATGACGCGACCGCTATCGAACCCTCGGCAATGGTGTTGCTGATACGAGCCAGTGTTATAATATATATGCCATATTTGAATATTTAGTAATAATAATAATAATAATAATTTTACATTTTCATCAACACCCACATCTGTTTGAATGTGGCGTCTAAGCACAATGGATGAGTTTAAAAGACAGATAAAATTGTTTTTTTTTTAATGAATGTCCTCTCCCACTAACCCTGAACTCGTCATGATACTCTGGGTCCACTGATCCTGAGGGAGAGGGAGGGGGAGAGTGAGTGAGTGTGTGAGTGAGTGTGTGTGTGTGTGTGTGAGTGAGTGAGTGAGTGAGTGAGTGAGTGTGAGTGAGTGTGTGTGTGTGTGTGTGTGTGTGTGTGTGTGTGTGTGTGAGTGAGTGAGTGTGTGAGTGAGTGAGTGAGTGAGCAGGGTTAAAATCTAATGAATGACTGAATGTTTGGTTCCAGGACACAAACTCAACTCCTTTGTGGGGCTGATGGGAAAGAGGAGTCAAGAGCAACCAGGTGAGGGCCTCGCCCGTCTGCCTCACCCGTCTGCCTCACCTGTGCCCTGGAGACACACATGTGCACACACACACACATCCACCTACACACTCACACACACACCCACATCCACCTACACACACACACAAACCCACATCCACCTACACACTCACACAAACCTGCACACACACACACACACACACACACACACAAACCCACATCCACCTACACACACACAAACCCACACACAAACTTAACTAATTTAATCTCAAATCAGTCCCATTAAGGTACTTAGCCAGCCATTAACAGCTGCACGCACGCACACACAAATACTCATTTTATCTCAGTCATTCCCACTAAGTAATTGGCCAGTCATTAATATTGAGGCCTGTAAAACATCTCTGAAACACGGGTGCCACTTGTGCCAAAAGGTTATTAACCAATCAGAGGCCTTTGCTCTCTGTAGCAAAACACTAACACGTAACACGCTTTCAGAAGCCAACAATGTGTTTTTTCAATTCAGAATTAATTTAATCAAATCAAATTAATTTAATCAAATCACACTACCTATTCATCGTGGCTTCATAAGACCTTCATAGAGCACACATAACCTTGTGAGCATGACATAACTCTACAAAGAACTACATCACCTTTGTGACCAATAAAATGGTGACACAGCTCATATGATGAATGGGCATTTGCTTACAACTGCTGTACGACAATGGTCACAGAGATGTTAAGATATGAAGACCTGAAGAGAGATGGTGTTATGTATGCGTTATGAAGGCCTTATAACACTTGTGGTGTCACAGGAGTTTGTGTAAGTGTAACGGAGTTGGTTCTGCCTGCAGCTGAGCTAAAGACTCAAGTCCCCGACTCTGGGAACTAATCATGGGAACTCTCTGGGAGCGCTCACGCACTCAACTTTAACTCACGCCTTCTGAGCTCCGCGACATAAGCCACATCACTGACCGATATTCGCCATATTTACTCACAGTAAAGATCCGGAGTCCTGTATCCACAAGCTGTATTAACCACCGTTTGCGTTCAGAGGAACTGGGTTCTTTAATGAATGTTTTTGTTTTTAAACTCTCAACAGGGTCGTATGAATGGAGCACAATCGACCGCCAGCGCTGACCAGGCCCGGTCGCCTCGCCGCCAGCGTCATTCCTTTCAAGAATAAAAACATGACAGAGCGAGGGGTGGCCAACGCCGACTCTGACATCTTTTTCTTTTTAACATTTTTTTATTACATGCACTCATACCTCACGCACGTACACACAAGCACTCTCTCTCACACACACACACACACACTCTCACAAACACAAACGCACGCACACGCTAACTGTTGATCGAATTTGTAGGGTTAATAAAAGTTTTGTTTCCACATCATGGTGATGCTACTTAACTTGTGTCCGTTTTATTTTTAAGATACAAGCTGCTGGGTGGGGTGGAGTGGGGAGGGGTGAGCGGTTGAGAACTGAAACTCACGTGGGTGGGTGGGCGAGTTCGTTTCGGAGGAAGCGGAGGTTGCGGAGCTTGTGCCGTTGTCGAGGGAAGACGCGGAGTCTTATACAAAATAAGTCAAATACAAAAATAATAATAATAAATACACGCCCATATCTACGTCTGTGATAATCAGCGCACGTTTCATCACTGGACCCGTTACTGCGTATTGCCCATTCCCTGCCTCATTAACTGATGTGGTTGCTATGACGTTCCCAAAAATACCTGTTCACCATCACTGTTTCTGGCAGTGGCTTGACAAATTAATTTTTGTTACTGGCGATACCAATTTCTCACCACTGTCAAACGCACAGATTGCGTCCAGGTTAAAGGCAAGTTTGCCCTCCGGTGGCTGTTTGAGGAACTGCATGGCATTCTGCACCACGTTTTAAGTAGCGTTACTGGGGCAGCATGGGAAATGGAGTCCCTTTGTCTCAGGAAACAGTTGATCAGACAGGGGTAGGACTTGGACCAATGCAGGTGGACTGTGTGTGTGTGCGTGTGTATGAGTGTGTGCGTGAGTGTGTGTGCATGTGACTACGTGTAAGGGTCAGAGGAGTGTCAGAGTGTGTTTGTGTGTGTATGTGCGGGTGTGAATGTACGCAAGTGTGGCAGGGTAGTGTAATGGTTTGGGAGCTGGGCTTGTAACTCAGACATTGCAGGTTCAATTCCCAAGTGGGGCACTGCTGTTGTACCCTTGAGCAAGGTACTTAACCTGAATTGCTTCAGTAAAATATCCAGCTGTATAAATGGATTGCATGTAAAGAAATGTAAACTGTGTAAGTCGCTCTGGATAAGTTCAGTTTTTTGGTAACCGAAGCTTTTTTTTATTTTTTACCTCTGGCAGTTTACCGCTTACCTTTGTACCATTTCAGGTTATTCACTGGACTTGAACCGCTTAAATTTCAGTAAAAACTGGAAAAATGGGGGTGTTCTAAAACTTTTTACCGGTAGTGTACATTAAAACAACCTTGTTGTGCAGAATCGGTCAAAGTAGTTGTAGAAGTAGCCGGCCAGAGACAACTTCGTTTCGGCCCCACAGTTCTGACCCGCCCCCTCATGGATACTGCTTTTAAACATCCAGACAGACATAAAGTATGCAACGGAATATCTGAACAATGTTACTCTGGGTTGGGTACGCATACGCAAACGCGTACGTGTGCTTAAGTGAAGTATATTTAGGCAGAGGCCAGGGGGTTCCAAACCTGCTCATCTCAACGTCTCCAAAATGGCCGCCCTGTGGCCGAGGGCCCTGTTTTAGCGGTTATCCAAAGCAGTTGCTATTTAACACAAACATGCAAACATTCAGTGCAATACCCTAAATCACACAATATTACCAAGGTTAATTTAATCTTAAAATAAACATACATTGTATATGACATATAAAAATTCAGTATATAAACAATATATAAACCTATATATTATATTTATATACATAAACTCTTATAAAGCCAGTGAGTGATCTATCAGTTTTTGGACTTTTTAACCCCTGAAACGCCACTGCACCAGCTCCACGAGGTTCAGCACGGCTGTGATTGGACGCCGATTAAAAACCTGGCCTAGCGCCGACGGTAAAAGGAGGGGATGCCCTCGAACACGCTCTCGATTTCCATCCCAATTTTACACGGTCGAGTCGCACGACTTCCGGTGTGTGCGTCGGTCTAAAGCGGTCTCGGAGACGGTACCACGCTCGGTCGGTACTAGCAGGCAGTTTAGAGAGCTGTGAGGACGTGGGGAGGCTGAAACCTGAGTTCGTTGGTTAGTTTGTTTGTTTATTTTGTGTTCCATTCCGTTACGAGACAAGAAGGGGCTGGTTACCGTTGGTTACCAGGTGCTGCAGGGGGTTATGGCTGGGTTCCGTGTTGCCACGGTTACTCGTCCTTGTCGGGTTTGTAGATGGACAGGGTTCTGGCCGAGGGGTCGGTGGCTTTGATCCAGCGGGGTATCCAGTAATGGGGAAGCCAGGCGCCCCGGCCAGGGTAGTACTTCTCAAAGATCTGGCGGTAGAAGTACCCCTCTTTGGTTTTGGGGGGGAAGTGGGGGAACGCTTTGGCTGCTGTCTCCAGCTGGGAGTCGTTCACCTTCAGGAGAGAGAGAGGGGTGGGGGGGGCTGAGTGTGTGTGACTGAGTGAGAAATTGTGTGTGTGTGTGTGTGTGACAGTGAGAAAGTGTGTGTGTATAGTGTATAGAGAGAGTGAGTGTGTGAGTGTGTATAGTGTATAGAGAGAGTGAGTGTGTGTGTGTGTATAGTGTATAGAGAGAGTGAGTGTGTGTATAGTGTATAGAGTGAGTGTGTGTGTGTGTATAGTGTATAGTGTAGAGAGTGAGTGTGTGTGTATAGTGTATAGAGAGTACCTCAGACTCCACGTGGTCCTGCAGGCAGCTGTACCAGGATCTCTTGATGGAGGACATGCCGTCACTGAAGGCCTCCTTGCGTCTCCACAGGATGTCGTCCGGGATCAGGTTCAGCCCCTTAAACGAGTCTCTCAGCAGGTGCTTCTCCACCCCGTCCTGATTGGACCACGCAGGTGTCAATCACACATAAAGGAAAGCCTGTATTCCCCATCCAATGGAAACACACCTGATCCCCTGGCACAAACACCCAGTGTGGACCAGCCTAATAACATACCTACACACTGGCAGAATTATTATTCATAAATCAGTGTGGATGAGCGGGGGGTAGCTCACCTTGGGGACCCTCATCTCCTCGGGGAGAGAGAGGTAGTAGGCGCAGAATCTGTGATCCAGGAAAGGAACCCTCAACTCCAACCTGGAGGGAGAGAAAGAAAAGATGGGGAAAGAGGTGAAAGAAGGAGTGAAAAGACAAGAGAGACGGAGGGTGTTCGTGGGACGCGAATTAGTTTTAAGTTTAGAAAAGAACTGCTCGTTCCTTTGGACAGTTTTGCCACAGCGACAGCATTCGCATTTTTAAGTTTGTTCTTCATATTGAAATATAAATACTCTTGACTTTGCACAATTCACCAAACTTTATTAGAACAATAACTTAAAACTAATTCGGTTTGGTGAACTTCAAAGACGCGTGCATGTGGGAGTATTTTTAAACATATCCAACGTCACCTCTCCAGGCACCTGTGGTTTACTGTACTCAGTGCGCAAAACATCTCCACTGAGGAGCTCAACGTTTGTTTCTGAAATGTAAGTGAATGTGCAGGGGTGGAAATGAGCTGTGCCGTTTATTACACCAGCATTTTTTTATTTCCCATTCGTTTAGTATTTTTCCCTGTGTTTCTTACAATTTAGTGGCCAATTATGCCAATTATTTTGATTTGCCCTCCCCACAAGTTCACCGCTCCTCCTCCTTCCTTCGAGACGGAATTCACCCCCACTCACGTTCTGGAGACTCCCTACGCTCTCACCCTCCTCCCTTCCCCCTCCCCTGGGGCGGACAAAACTCCGCCCCGATCGGGACTCCCCACCAGGGCTCTGGTACAGTCGGGTTTCGAACCGTGATAGGCAGCTCACACTGTGAAGGACCAGCCAATACGGGTGCATTAGACCACTATGCTATCGGAGGCCCCATCATTATTATTTTAGTGCACAATGTGTCAGAAACCCTCGTCCAGCTCCATATGTTGTAAACGAATAAAGCTGGTTCACACACACAAACAGCAACACACGCACACGTTCACACACACTCACTGCACGCATGCACAGACACAAACCCGCACACATTTACACACACAAAACATGCGCACATGCTCAAACAGACGCGCTGCTCACACACACACACACACACACACACACACACAGGACTGAAGGGGCAGGTTCTCGTACCCGTGTGCTGCAGTGGTGCGGTCGGCACGCAGCACGTCGAACAGGTAGAGCTCCTTCATCAGCCGCACGCTGTCCTCCGCTGCTGCCTTGGGCGACGGGGCCTGGACCAATCAGAGAGCAGGATTCACTCATACGTTCACAGCCCTGGGACCAATCACTGCATGTTATTCATTTCTGATTAATTAACAGTCTGGACCAATCACAGCACAGTCACAATTGTGACCTCCATGACGTACAGTGCCCCATTAATGTCTGCACCCATTATAACATTTTTGTAACTTTTACAACACAGGGCTCAGAAATGTCCCTGAGAGGCCATTGTCTTTTAGGGCTACTCCCTGAGGGTAACATGTGTGGACTCAAGGTGGATTAAAAGTCTGATTGAATAGGGGAGACCAAGGAAGGCTGAATCAAGGCTGGTTTCGAAAGGATACATTTTTGAGACTTTAATCCATGCAGGCACCGCGGCCCACCAGCGTTGGACTTGCCTTGTGGAAGTAGAGGTACCCCTGAGTGAGCTCGTCCGACCCCTCTCCAGAGAAGATCACCACGCTGTCAGTCTTCTCCCGGATGTACTTGGAGACCAGGTACATTCCTGTAGAGGGACAGGAAGAGGGCATTGCTTTCATTTTTAAAAACCTTCAATAAAAACAACGGCATGTAAAAAAAAGAAGCACCTTCACATGCAATCCAACACAAACCAGAAAGGGGGACCCACCGGCCCCAACACCCAACAAGGTAAAAAAAACTAATGTACAATAAAAAATAAATTTACATTTATTTCAGATTTTCCCCCGTTTTTCTCCCAATTCGGTGGCCAATTACACCCTCCATTTCTTCAATTCAAGTCACCCTCCCCCGCATCTGCTGATTCGGCGAGTTCGTGCCAACTCTGCCTCCTCCCTCCTCCCCTCCCCCCCCGGGCCGGACAGCCAATCGCCACCCCCAGAATGGGACTCCCAGCCAGAGCCGTGTTTCGCCGGCTGCACCACCTGGGGGCCACATCCTCATAGCGCCAATCAGGCCTCCTAAGTCACCGTTGCCATTAGTTACGCTGAAATGTGAAACAACATCACGTCCCCAATGGCGACTGGCAGTGAACCGCTCTACGACACAGTGACGAATGTGATTCGCGGTCCAAGTGGTATCTTTAGGCGAAGCAGACGATGATGCTCACCAACGGACGCTCGAATATTGCTGATGTCATACGTCTCCAGGTGGAAGATGACCTCCTGCATGGCCCGGATGCCCTCCTCGGGGGTGAAGATCACCTCGTGGTGCTCGCTGCCGATGTGCGCCGCCACCTAGGGGAGGGGAGGGGAATGACACGAGTGTTAACTGTCTGCACAGTACGCGCACGGACACGGACACGGACACGCACACACATGTATATACACACACACACCTTGCGGGCAGCCTGGATGTCAGGACTGTCCACAGTGCCGATGGTGAAGGTCTGGACCGGGTATTTCAGCTCTTCCTCCTTCGCCAACTTCACCAGCGTCGCGGCAACCAGGCTGGAGTCCAGACCACCTGGGGGGGGGGGGAATCAATGCGACTACAATATAACACACAGGTGTGTGTGTGTGTGTAATGTGAGAGTGAGAGTGGGTAGAGAGCGGGGGTGTGTGTGTGTGTGTGTGTGTGTGTGTGTGTGTGTGGGTAGAGAGCGGGGAGGTGTGTGTTGGGGGGGGACAGGTGAGCTCTTACCTGACAGAAGGCAGCCGATCCTCCTGTGAGCCATCAGACGCTTCCGCACAGCGCTCTCAAACAGGGTCCTGATGTTACTCCTCACCGTGTCCAGCTCAAAACCTGGGGGAGCACAACTGTTACCTTTCACACACACCTGTTACCCTTCACACACACCTGTTACCCTTCACACACACCTGTTACCTTTCACACACACCTGTTACCCTTCACACACACCTGTTACCCTTCACACACACCTGTTACCCTTCACACACCTGTTACCCTTCACACACACCTGTTACCCTTCACTGTTACCCTTCACACACACCTGTTACCCTTCACACACACCTGTTACCCTTCACACACACCTGTTACCCTTCACACACACCTGTTACCCTTCACACACACCTGTTACCCTTCACACACACCTGTTACCCTTCACACACCGGACACTGTCATGTGGGCGGGGCTACCTGAGGGGAGGGACTGGATGCTGTCATGTGGGCGGGGCTACCTGAGGGGAGGGACTGGATGCTGTCATGTGGGCAGGGCTACCTGAGGGGAGGGACTGGATGCTGTCATGTGGGCGGGGCTACCTGAGGGGAGGGACCGGACGCTGTCGTATGCGGCGTGCTGGGGTTTGTCGGTGCAGCTGTGGAAGCAGTCGAGCTGGGTGGACTCCACCTTCCCACTGGCCTTCAGGTCGAAGGCCTCAAAGTGGCCCGGGGGGAAGGGCGTGATCTCAGCCGGACTGGCCATGGAGTGTGTGATCTCAGTCAGACCTGGAACACACAACCCGCACGCGCTCAGAACGAACAACTGGAACACACAACCCGCACGCGCTCAGAACGAACAACTGGAACACACAACCTGTACACACTCAGAACAACTTCATGCCGACTGACTGATTTGAGTTGACTTCAGTTTGTTGACGTAAAGGTGTGTAGTCCATATGGAGCTCCAAATGCATTATAAATACAAGACATAGGGAGCTTATAATGCATCATAAACACCAGATTCGAGGGCATGTACAAATGTCTGTGAATAATACAATATGGATTTTCTTTTTGGCTTAATTTCCCCCCCACCTTTAGCCTCGGAGCACACGGCCAGGAAGCCGTCGTCGGTGAGCAGGCGGAACATGGGCCGCACCCCGAAGGTATCCCTCCCCAGGAAGACCTTGCGGTTGGCGGTGTCCAGCAGGACGAAGGCGAACACGCCGTCCAAGAGGGAGGCCATCTTCTTGATTCCAAAATGCTCATACAGATGGAGCAGAATCTCGCCGTCCACCTTGGTCTGGAAGTCAAACTCAAACTGCTCCTTCAGCTGTTGGGTAGAGGGAGATCCATGCAGTCAGAAGCAGAGCCGGCTCACGTACTGCAGTTCTATTGGTGGTTACATTAGGGAAGTTCAGTTCTATTGGTGGATACCTTAGGGGAGTGCATTTCTATTGGTGGTTACATTGTCTTAATTTGGAAGCATCTGCGCTTTGCGGACAGAACCGAACAGCCTTTGGCCGGGTAACGGGGTCTGCGAGGTGCCTACCCTCAGGTGGTTGTAGATCTCGCCGTTGTAGCACAGCCACAGGAACGGGAACTTCTTGATCCTCAGGGGCTGCATGCCGTACAGCTGATCCACGATGGCCAGGCGGTGGAACCCGAAGCAGCAGTTGGTGAAGCCGTTGACGTTCACGAAGCAGAACGCGTCGGGCCCGCGGTGCGCGATCTTCATGGCAGAGGTGCACTGGATCGACAGGCAGTCGTCGCTGCCGAATGAGGCCCAAATCCCACACATGTCTGCCCAGGGTCAATGCACCTGCGTTTGGGGGAAACGGGGGGAAACGGAGTCACACAGAGGTCACACAGAGGTCAGGGCATCTCAGAGTATCAAATCCCGAAGTTTTTCATGTTGCTGGCTAGAATACAGTATCGCAGGGCCTCTCGCGTGGTCCAGTGGTTACAACGTTCGACGCTGGCCACGGAGACCGGGGTTCAATTTCCCGTCTCGCCACAGTCGGCTCTGGCCGGGAGTGCCACCAGGGGTGGCGATTGGCTGTCCGCCCCAGGAAGGGGGGAGGAAAGCCGACAGGACGTTCGCTGTGCATAAGAGTGGCCCTGTAGTACCGGGTTACGGTCGACGACCTGCTTCGCCTTCGTCACTACCGGTCGCAGGACTACGGCAGCGAACTCACATTACTAGGGGGGGATTGACATAAAATAGCTGGGTGTAATTGGCTACTAAATTGGGAGAAAATGGGATAAAATCAGAAATAAAATCTTTAAAAAAGAATACAGTATAGCAAGAGATACCGTGTTTTGTAACGTACTACCCCCGTAGGACAGAAAGGAAGGGCCTAAGCCTCCATACCATAAAACCAGGGCACAGCTAGTATCGGGCACATTTATACACAAAGGGGATACACTATCGGAAGGGCAGAATGTTTGCACTCACAAAATGGCAAAGCTAGCAATTTAGATGGGAACAACAGTGGTCGCTGGTAGTTGAGCTGTTGCCTATGACAAAGTGCATGTTTTAGGTCTCCTGCTCACTTCCGTTCCTAGTACATGCAAACATGATATTCAATTCAGACAAGACATAGATGCAATTGATACAAATACTATAACATTAACATACATTCTCCTGCTTACTTCAGTTCCTAGTACATGCAAGACATGATATTCAGTTCAGACAAAACATATAATTTACACAATTACTGTAAACTTAGCCTACCTTCCCCTTTTACTGTTCCTAGTAAGCAGCCATTAGTTGGTCTGATCCAATGAGGATGGTAAAGCCAGATACTGTAGTGGTATAGCTGGGAAATAATTACAACTACGTAGGTATATTCTCCTACTCACACACATACCCAAACATGCCCGTAGAACATAACGTACTATCCTAAATCTGAAGCGTGATTTAAACACCATAGCAGTGCCTACTTTAGCTCGTATGCTCATACAATAAGCACCACTGATAAAATGTTCATCAAAACTCACCGCACTTAACGCCTACTGCCATAACAATGCATGAACGCTACATTAGATTATTGAGGGATGGTGCATCAGACACGGTTAAATGGGTAATAATTAAGACACGTACCCTGCCTCGTTTAGCAAACAGAGTAGTTTGCTGTTTGGGCGCGTTGGGAAGGCTCCGACTCGGTACCACCAGACAATTAAAACGATAATATTAAGATGCTACCTACCAGATAATTCTTCCAGGAAAGCAGCCAAACGGACACACTCGCGTCCAACGATAGTTTGGCAGTTCTCGGAGGGATCTGACCTTATAACTTTATTCTGGGCGGGGACTGGATATCGGGGCAAAGGCTGTCTATCAGTCCTACTGGCTACACATGAATCGAACAAATCACACGCAAATGCACTGATTAACTCCGACGCTTAAAAAAAAAAAAAAACCAACCGCAAGGGCGAAGTAACACTTTAAACCAATTGAACCAGGATGCACGTATTATACCATCTTGGGGGACGAATGCAAAGATCTTTCAAAACGCGAACGTGTTTGCGTAAATGGTTATTAATGTTATGCATTTTAACCTGCTGCGTTGTTTGCTTTGATGTGTATATTTGAGTGTATCGTTTGGCGACTTCTTGCCCACCTGCTTTGGCACTAGGCCCACCCACACATGAATGTCTGCCAACGCTACTGGGTATAAGTTAAAAACATAATATAATATACGCCATTTAGCAGACGCTTTTATCCAAAGCGACTTATAGTAGTGAGTGCATTCATTTTTCAGTGTATGTGGTCCCAGTGGGAATCGAACCCACAACCTAAGCGTTGCCAACGCCGTGCTCTACCTACTGAGCCACACAGAACCCTTACGCAGCGATAATTGTTTAATTGATCGACAGCTAGTTCGTTCAGTGTTAAAATATCCGAGCAAAGTCATCTGCCTGACACATTAGCAACCTAAACTGTGAAACACCCTAGCGAATATATTATAGGCTACCAGCTGCAAACGCACACAAACACTTTACACGTAATAAATGCGAAGTTCGGCTTCCGTTGCCGGTTTTTAATGAGAGATGTAGCTTCCCGCTACTTTAGTTTGGCGTGTGTAATGTGAACTTCTCAATACGAAACGAGAATGGTTTCTGTGAAGGATAGGATCTAGTGTAAAACACACTTTCTGCCTAGAGATGATAGCACCGTTTTAGCATTTTGATTGCCTGGGTGTGGACAAGGACATTCGCAGACCACCCTGACTTGAAAGATAAAGCGCACAGTCCTAATTAGCATCTTGTCACTATGTGACAAATACATTTGGATCAGTCATCCATGAATTAAAATATTGCACAAGCTAACAAACATGGATTCAATTGTGCTTCGAATCCTGGTTTAAGTACTTTTAAAGTTCAACTTTCCTATACAGCTTTAGGCAAATCGCTAAAAATAAAAGAAAAATACTAATTAGTACAATTCAAGAACATTGTTGATAATATTCCACCAAAATGTCCTAACCCTGTTTTATTCAGTCTGTGGCCATCTGGAATGTGGTTTACTGTATTCGTAGAACATCTCAGAGTAGAAATGCTGATCTAGGGTCAGTTTAGCCCTTTAACTCATAATGGATAACGTTAGGATATGGACATTGGGAAACTTGGTCCTCCTGTTTGGAGTCCCTTTATGAATACGGGGCCCTGATCTAGTCTCAGTTTGACCCTTTAGCTTAAAATGGATAAGGATGGGGCATTACCAGGGGAAATCTGATCCTAGATCAGTTGTCCTACTCTTTATAAGAGTTTATGTTTATGCCGAACAGGTAAGATTTCAGGGTGTCTGTTCTGGCAAGGACAAAGTACTAGCCAGCGTGTCTCATGTATTTCTGCCCACAGACTACCCGTTAGACCTGAGAACGGAAATGCAGCTCCATTGGGAAGAGTCTGGTGGACCGAGCGCACTGAAGACTGGCCAGGGTCTTCGTGCTCCCTGCTGGCCTGCAGGTCTGCAGGTAAGAGCCTGAGGACCCAGACCCCCTTGAAAGGAAAGGCGTTGGAGTGATACTGCGTCTGTTGTCATTCCATGGGACAATTTCAGGGCAATCTGGTCTTGGTAAGAGGCAGCCAGTCCAGACAACCCACATTTCTGGATCGAGGCACCACTACCAGCTCAATTCCATTAAGTTATATTGTGGCATGCATTCTTTTTGAAGGGGGAAAAAAAGACTTCCTTTTCCAAAACAAGTTCTAATTTTAAAAAATTCATTTAAGTTATTGACCAGAAGTGGTTAAAATGACCAGTGTGTGTGTGTGTGTGTATGTGCATATGTGTGTTTGTGTGTATATTAGTGTGTGTGTGTGCGTGTGCTCTCTGAGGTGGGTGAACATAACTTGAGTGTGTGTGTGTGTTTACATTGACATTTTAGGCATTTAGCAGACGCTCTTATCCAGAGCGACTTACAAAATGTGCATTAATTCATGGTAAGATTAATCATAGTTCGTGCCAGAAGGTCGTGTGTACATATGTGCGGGCGCATATGTGTGTGTGTGTGTGTATATATATACATGTATATGAGTGTGTGCGTGTGATGTTCTCTGAGGTGGGTGAACATGTTGGACTTAATTTTCAATAGTTTAACAAAGAATCTTATCTTTGGAAATGTGCTTTAGTAGAAAAAAAATGTTACTTCGTTCCCCCGCTGCGACCGCTATTTATCACTGTCGGTCACCAGTCATAGTAGCGAGCTTGATGGTTAGCGATACACCGCTACTCGAAACCAGAATTTCACCTAATTTGCGAATGCCCTTACGAGCGACCTTACTTGCTCGACCGGCATGTGCTACTTCAGGACTACTTTGTACATTGCTACTTTTCATAGGCCTACTTTGAATATTGGCAGATACCAGGCGAAAGCAGAGTAAGTTACCAACAAGCACCTAGGCGTGACAATATGATGGCAAATAATATTCATTCCAATATTATTATATAAAACGGATTTACATCGTTTTTAACGGGGGTTTTTTCTCAACCATTTCAAAATATTTTTTAGTCACAGTAGGCTATAGGCTACAGTTCCTGCAGACTTCAGTCATACCCATTGATATCTTGCTAGCCATTGGGCTTCTTCTAAAAATCGTTTAGCTTTTATTTTGTTTGAAATACAATTACTATTTATACAATATTACTACTAATTATACAACAAATACTATTCCCATTGAAAGCATAACGGTCTATCATTACATTAAAACCATGTCCGCGCTTAAGAGTTTCTTGTGCATAGGCATGGTTTATTAAACTTAAGGAAAGCAAGCGTCAAACCACACCACACAGGCAGAAATGACCTGTTTTAACCTGACTATTTTTGCTAAAACATTACGCTTAGTAAACAAAGGGTTTTGCTTGTTTGTTTTTATAATCTCAAAAAACTTTTTCAGTTTCTATTTTTTTAAAAAAAGTCATTAGCTTGAAGAGCTAACATTCATGCATTTAATAATAATAATCAGTAAACATTGGTGCACGTGAATGCAGAGGTGGTTGTATATACATAGGACCCTGTAGGTAAATCTGTAGCCACAATTCAGAGGTAGCAGTAAAGCACTCAATGCAGGAAATAATGCCTAAGCCTAATACAATACATAAACAAGTAGACGTGTAAACTAGGTGACTATGTCCCTAAATTAACAAAACCGGACTACGGGGAGAGGTGCACCCTGAAGAGGTGAGTCTTCAGTCGACGCTTGAAGGTGGCCAGGGTCTCAGCTGTTCTGACTTCCACCGGAAGGTCATTTCCACCATCGTGGAGCCAGAACCGACAGGAGACGTGACCGGGAAGCGCAGGTGCGGAGGGGGAGGTGCTAGGCGTCCTGAGGTAGCAGAACGGAGAGGTCTGGCAGGTGTGTAGGGTTTGAAGATCTTGGTGAGGTATGTTGGGGCTGATCCTTGACTGCCTGGTATGCTAGGACCAATGTCTTGAATTTGATGCGAGCTATAACAGGCAGCCAGTGGAGGGTAGTGAGCAGGGGGTGACATGGGAGTGTCGAGGAAGGTTGTAGATCAGACGGGCCGCAGCGTTCTGGATGAGTTGCAGGGGTCTGATGGCAGATGCGGGAAGGCCAGCCAGGAGCGAGTTGCAGTAGTCCAAGCGGGACAGTACCATTGCTTGGACCAGGAGCTGGGTAGAGTGCGTGGTAAGGAAGGGACGGATCCTCCTGATGTTATACAGGAAGAATCTGCACGCCCGGCTTACCGCTGCAATGTTCATTGATAGGGACAGCCTGTTGTCCATCACCACACCGAGATTCTTCGCGCAGGGTGATGATGTCACCAGGGTGTCACCTAGAGAAATGGAGAAATCAAGGTGGGGAGAGTTTAGGGCAGGAATGAAGATTAGCTCTGTTTTACCTGGGTTGAGCTTTAGGTGGTGACTGTCCATCCAGCTCTGAATGTCCCCCAGGCAAGCAGCGATGCGGGTAGAGACCTGAGTGTCTGATGGGGAGAAGGAGAGAAAAGAGTTGAGTGTCATCAGCATAACAATGGTAAGATAAGCCGTGGGCAGAGATTACAGAGCCAAGGGAGCGGGTGTACAGGGAGAAGAGAAGGGGACCGAGGACTGAGCCCTGTGGAACCCCCGGTGGGGAGGAGGAGCAAGGCGGTGATACTTTACCAGCCCAGGCAACCTGGAAGGAGCGACCGGAGAGGTAGGACTCGATCCAGGCGAGGGCTGTACCGCAGATCCCTGTTGCTGCCAGGGAGGACAGGAGGATGGAGTGCTCCACAGTGTCGAAGGCAGCTGAGAGATCAAGCAGGATCAGGATGGAGGAGAGGGAGGCGGCTCGTGCGGTGTGAAGAGCTTCATTGACCGAGAGGAGAGCGGTTTCTGTTGAGTGGCCAGGTCTGAAGCCGGACTGGTAGGGGTCCAGCAGGTTATTTTCTGTAAGGAAAGCAGAGAGTTGGTGAGATACCGCTCTTTCGAGGTTTTAGACAGGAAGGGGAGGAGGGATACTGGGCGATAATTCTGGATAACTGAGGGGTCTAGAGTGGGTTTTTTTCAGCAGAGGGTGATATGGGCCCTTTTGAAGGGCGAGGGAAACAACCAGAGGACAGGGAGGAGTTCACAAGGGAGGTGACAAACGGGAGGATGTCAGGTGTGATCGCCTGGAGGAGGGATGAAGGGGATAGGGTCGAGGGCACAAGTGGTAGGGCGGTGGGAGAGGAGGAGGTGGGAAATATCAGAGTCTGAGAGGGGAAAAAGGGGAAGCAGGGGGAGGGCACAGAGGGAGTGGAAGGCACAGCGGGAGTGGAGGGCACAGAGAGGGAGTGGAAGGCACAGAGGGAGAGGGAGTGGAAGGCACAGAGGGAGAGGGAGTGGAAGGCACAGAGGGAGAGGGAGTGGAAGGCACAGAGGGAGAGGGAGTGGAAGGCACAGAGGGAGTGGAAGGCACAGAGGGAGTGGAAGGCACAGAGGGAGTGGAAGGCACAGAGGGAGTGGAAGGCACAGAGGGAGTGGAAGGCACAGAGGGAGTGGAGGGCACAGCGGGAGTGGAGGGCACAGCGGGAGTGGAGGGCACAGCGGGAGTGGAGGGCACAAAGGAGCTGCGGATGTCTGCAATTTTCTCCTCGAAGAAAGCAGCAAAGTCATCTGCGGTGAAGGGGGACTGAGGTGGGGGAGGAGGTGTGCTGAGGAGAGAGGAGAAAATAGAGAACAGTTGACGAGGTTTCGATATAGAATTTTGAATTTTAGTTTGGTAGAAGATTGCCTTAGCGGCAGTGACAGCAGAAGAAAACACAGACAGTAAAGACTGATAGGATGAAAGGTCGGACGAGTGCCTGGTTTGGCCCACTTCCTCTCAGCAGCACGGAGGCTGACCCGGAGGTGCGCAGGGTGTCGGACATCCAGGGACTAGGAGGGATGAGCGTGCAGGTCTAGGGAGAAGAGGACAGAGAGAGTCAAGTGCAGAGGACAGGGATGAGATTAAGGTGGAGGAAGCAGTGTCAGTGGGGAGTCTAGAGAATGCTTTAAGGGGGAGGAAGCAGTGACAAGGGGAGCGAGGGAGGAGGGTGAGAGGGAGCGAAGAGGTTACGACGGGCAGTGATGGTGGGTGTTGGAAGAGGGGAGGGAGGATGGGGGACAAGGGAGAGGGAGAAGGAAATGAAATGGTGATCAGATGTATGCAAGGGGGTAACCGTGAGGTTGGAGCAGGGCAGTTCCTCAGGAAGATCAGGTCTAGGAGGTTGCCCGCCTTGTGGGTTGGGGGAGTTTTGCAGGGAGAGGTCGAAGGAGTGGAGTAGTGGTAGGAAGGCAGCAGACTGGGGGCCTCTAAGTGGATGTTGAAGTCTCCCAGGAGGATCAGCGGGGTGCCGTCCTCAGGGAAGGAGCTGAGCAGGGTGTCAAGCTCGTCGAGGAAGCATCCCAGGGCCCTGGTGGACGATAAACAACAACAATAAAGAGTTTAGTAGGATAGGTGATGGAGACGGGGTGGCATTCAAAGGAGGATATAGACAGGTTGGAGAGGGAATGACTGAGAACTTCCAAGCGGGGAGATAAGCAAACCTGTACCACCACCACGGCCGGATGGCCGGGGGTGTGGGAGAAGGGAGTAGGCGGACGAGAGGGCAGCAGGAGTAGCGGAGTTGTCAGGGCTGATCCAGGTCTCGGTGAGGGCGAGAAACTGGAGGGACAGGAGGGAGGCATAGGCAGAGATGAAGTCAGCCTTCTGTGTGGCCGACCGACAGTTCCATAGCCCCCTGAGATTGTGAAGCTGTCACAAAGGGTCAGGGGGTAGGAGAGGTTGGAGGGGTTCCGTTGTCGCGGGACGGTGCGGCGCTGGAAGCGCGTACTGAATGGGAGAGAGCAGACTGTTATGGGGTGCGGGCACATTCTGTGAGGAGCGGCGCAAGCGTCGCTCTGACAGAGGTAAAAAGAGATCACAGACAGGTGGACACAATAACGTGGTAATTGCAGTTATTAGTCTTTACAATTCGCTGCAATCAAAGTAACGATGACTCAAAATTAAGAACAACACGGCTAATCAAGATCCGTAATAGCAAAATAAGTACAAAGTAGACTACGCAAACATGCTAATATTTCAATGAATGTATATCATTGATACAGCAGTACCACGATTACCACGGTATTTTTCAGGATGGTTATCATACCCAGTTAACACATTGCCTCGGCCCGAGCCTGGCTGAGTTACGGCGTAGACTCGGTATCGGCGAATATCACTCGGGCCGACTCGGGTCACAGTTCGGTGGGGTAGCATGATTCTTGGTTGAGGCAATACGGGTTCGGGCTTTTTTTAGACTATTTTTGTGTTATTTGGGCCGATTATGGCTTCTGCTCGGCATGGTAAAATAATACTCTAAAGAAAAAAACAAATAATGGTCTAAATAAATCAAACCCCCGCTAGCCTACGCTTCTGGGCCGAGTCCAGTGTGTCGGCACTGTTGGCTGAGTGTCACCTTCGGCAACGGTCACCTGGACCGATCGTGGCCAGCGCTCTGCGCAGCCGCAGATGTGTACCCCACAGCCGTGCAGGCGGTGCGCGAGCTCCAGTTCAGTGGACAACCGCGAGGATATTTTTGAAGTTCAACGGAAACTTAAGGAGTGGCGACGTCTCTCAGTCTGTCATACTGAGAAGAACGGCGTTTAGTTTAACAGGTAATAGCTAGGTAAGTTCCTTCTAAATAGTTAACAAAAAAAATTAATGTCCCGTTTGTTTTTTGTCAAAAATACATTGATCATCTATACTGCGAGTTTTCGGTCGATACTGTTCGCCAAATTCAGTAAATCTGAGTTGCGTTACCTCGTTCTGAGGTAGGCTCGCAAAGCTAGCTATGCTACGTTGTTTTACCCCACAGTTTGCTAGTTATAGCCAAGTTATATACATTTCTCAAGAAGCCAATGCCCATATGACTATAATGCTGGCTTAATCGATATACAAAGATAATGTAATCTGGCCGCATTTCCTTTACGTAATGTTGAACGTGACAGTACCTAGCGTTGGCTATAGCTAAATTATGTAACGTTAGCTAGCCAACAAAAGACAGCTGTTGGCAGCTGGCTACCTATAGCTCAGCTGTCAAACCTGGCTAAAGACGTAAACTAACGACCGTCGTTATGTTAGTTTGGCATGTAGCGAAAACTAGCCACACAACCATCTATTTCCAAATATTTCCAATATTTATTGTCCTAAAGGTTTTTTTTAAACGCAGTTGAGTCAGCAAAAGTTAGTTAAATAATTGCATAATACCATAACAATGAGTAATAGCCAATTTACGGGCTAGGATAAAGTTTGCTCAGGTGAAGTTACCTAAAGGCTAAATAGATAACGTTAAAGAAAACTCGTCATACCGTTAGATAGGTCGAGGGCAAGGGCTTCGCGAGACAGTTAACGGTCGGGGAATTAACGACATTTTCAGGTTAGACTAATCTGTCAAATTGTGATGCTGGAGTTGCTGTTAATGGTCCTCATTTATGGCAGTAGCAGTGGCGATTTCTTTAAGATAACGAGGGAAGCTCGGCTTCCCCTATACTTTTTGGGGGATGGGAAAATATTTTTAAATACAACATTAATAAACATTTTTACTTAATATCTATTTTTCTAAATACCACAGATAGAGAGTGGCATTTCAATTCCATGGTATGTCACTTAGACTGGAATGTTTTGTTTAAACCAGCACTATCAGTCAGCACGAACACGGTCAGTCTGCTAACTTGCTTGGGCTAGCTTAGCTAACGTTAGCTAGCTAGCTGACGTTTGCAGTTCAAATCAAACACGAGATTTTAGCTAGCTAGCTAGTTAGCATGACGTTTTAGAAGAAAGTCTTTGTATATTCAACATTTCAAACAAGCTGCGGTTTTGTTCTAGTTAAAGTTAACGCTTTCTAGAAAATAATTTGTCTCATCTCGCATGTTTCAACTGAACTGGTCTAACGTTAGCTAGCTAGCCAACTGCTTGACATTGAGGATTGTGAAGTCGGAGAAAAGCCGTTGTGTGAGATTGATACTATAGGGCACTTTGTTAGGAAATAAAGGAGATTAGAATTTGCTTTCAAGGTAAGATTGATAATATTAATTTTGATATGTTGCAAAATAATAGGCCAATTAATTTCAAAGCTACCACACCGTTTCTCTATAAAAGTTGATATTTAAAGGTAAACTATTTCTTTGTGAGGCTAGAGTTACCAAGTGTACTACAATGTATTTACTGTTAGGTAATGCAAATGTTATTCAACATATGTTCCAAGCCTTCAATACTGCCAATTTATCTCTTTGTTTGTTTCTAATGTTTTATCAAAATACTGATTTGATGAAAAAAGTACTCATTTGTTATTGAATGAAGATGGTAGGATTGTCTTAAATTATATGATGTCAGGCTTTTAATACGAGGATAATCCCTGTATTTTGCAGCAGTGAGGCAGGCAGGCAGCAGCAAGGGCAGTGAGCAACCATATCACCAGAGTAGCAGAGGTCAGAACCCCCCATTTGTCAGTATGTTACTGAATGAAGATGGTAGGATTGTCTTAAATTATATGATGTCAGGCTTTTAATATGAGGATCATCTCTATTTTGTGAGGCAGGTAGGCAGCATCAGGGGCAGTGAGCACATCGTCATCATCAACATCATCAGAGCAACAGTCAGTCATGTCAGCGTACATGTCAGTGTTATCACCAGTGTCACAGAGGTCATGGTCAGATCACCCCACCCCACACCACACCAGTCGCCACTGGAAAATGGTAACAAGCTCATGCAAGTCCATGTAGTGATAGCTAGATAGCAAGTTTATCAATGATAGTAACTATCTAGCTACCAAACTAAAGTAGTTACCCTTAACATTAAGTCAGTGTAATTTATTAATCACCTAAGATACATTTTGTAACTGGCAACGTCATTTTAGATTACGTTAGTAAAATGTGATCATAGGCGATCACAAAAACCTAAAAGTCATACATCCACGTTGTGTTCGTTTCTACTAATGCATAATGTTAATGACAAACTCGTTGGCATGTCCCCTACGGCTGGGAACATCCGTGGGGTATGTCAACCCTTTCACAAAGAGTTGACGCACAGACAGCTTTAACTAAGAACCGAAAACACAGCAAAACAAATCCTTACCTGAAGCCATGATATCACCGATTCCATTCTTGATCGATCGTGGGCACTGTTAGGTATGGGAACTTGTATGGAGACGAGTTAGGCTAATTGCTTTCCTTCGTTACTATGGGTACTCAGTCAAACCTTGCGAGAGTTGGACAAAATAGGGAAAAATAGGGTTACTATCTAGCCATGGTCCATGTTTTAAGTAGCGTTACTGGAATAGAGCAGAGTCCCTTTGTCTCAGGAAACAGCTGATCAGACAGGGACAGGACAGGACTTGGACCAATGCAGCTAGACTGTGTTTGTGTGAGTGTGAGCGTCTGTGTGTGTGTGTGTGTGTGTGTGTGTGTGTGTGTGACTACATGTAAGGGTCAGAGGCAACACGTAGGAGTGTGTGTGTGTGTGTGTGTGTGTGTGTGTAAAGCGTAAGAGTGTGTAGCACTCGATCCACCATAACAGATTAACACACATAACACATTTTAAATCAGTAACCTTTATTTCAAATCAGCACACACAGCAAGACCAACGGTGTCCACTTCAAAGCGAGCTAAAACGACAGGAGAGGAAAATGCACTGCACACTCCCAAGGCAGGAGGCGTAAAAAAAACCTTAAACAAGTGTTTAAAGCAATCCTGACAGCAAACACACACGCACACACACTCACTCACTCACACGCACACACACACACACACACGCACACTTTTTCAAGTTCGGCAGCTCTTAACCTCCATTTTCAACATAAAAATATATTTTTTTAACTGTTATCTGAACCTTGACATCTTAAAGAATCCATTTGAGAGAATAATGAGTCGATTTATAGTCTTAACTTCTTAAGCATTAAAAAGGCAAAGCAAAACCCCACCACACCAAAAATTATTATTATTTGTTTTTAAATCACAGCAACCAATAAGGCGCTTCTGACTTCAACAGCAAATTTTGTCAGAAACGGCAGCATTCAAGAGTGTGTTCGAGGACATCATAGGGAATAATGGACCAAAAATGTTTCTTAAAGCAGAATATTTTTAACGAATACAAATTTAAATCCAACTCAATGTTAAATTGGTGGCCATTCCTGAATTCGAGTACTCGGCATGCACCAAGAAAATGTGAAAAGTTAAGGAGAAAAAAAAAAAAAAAAAAAAAAAAACTACAAATTGGGCCAGGGGATGGCCTGGCAGCCGCTCCTCGCGGTCTCGCCTCTTCTCTGTCCTGATCCCTCGCTGGTGGAACGACCTTCTGCAGTCGGTCAGGACCGCGGAATCACTTGCAATCTTCCGCAAGAGACTCAAAACCCACCTCTTCAGACTCCACTACCACTGAACTCTGTCCATCTAGCTAATTTGTCTTCACCACTGTTTACTTGTTCTACACTATACTTTAAAAAAACCTTTAAAAAAACACACTAACTTTTCCTTCCCAGTTTTACAGGTATGGTACACAGACGCCTGCAATGATGTCTATCGCTGTATTACTGCACTGATCTTGTGCGCTAACTATGATTGTTCCTACCATGTATTAATGCACATCTTGTAAGTCGCTCTGGATAAGAACGTCTGCTAAATGCTTAAAATGTAAATGTAATGTAAAATGTCATCTCAACGTCTCCAAAATGGCCGCCCTGTGGCCGAGGGCCCTGTTTTAGCGGTTATCCAAAGCAGTTGCTATTTAACACGCACATGCAAACATTCGGTACAATATAAATATTATATGTTATATGTTATTGTATAATATTATAAAACTATATTAATATACATAAACTCTTATAAAGCCAGTCAGTGATCTATCAGTTTTTGGACCTTTTAACCCCTGAAACGCCACTACACCAGCTCCACGAGGTTCAGCACGGCTGTGATTGGACGCCGATTAAAAACCTGGCCTAGCGCCGACGGTAAAAGGAGGGGATGCCCTCGAACACGCTCTCGATTTCCATCCCAATTTTACACGGTCGAGTCGCACGACTTTTATGTAAAGACATGCAATTGGCATGTTGCTCCACGGAAGCCGTAGGCACGGGTGGCGAACTCGGGTCCGTGTCAGAAAGATGCACTTCCCTCCGGAGCGGCAGCGTGGCTTGTGAAGAGGAGACTAAAGCCAACACTCTGCTGCGTAGCGCTGATCCGTTCTAAAGCCAACACTCCGTACTGCGTAGCGCTGATCCGTTCTAAAGCCAACACTGTACTGCGTAGCGCTGATCCGTTCTAAAGCCAACACTCCGTACTGATCCGTTCTAAAGCCAACACTCCGTGCGCTGATCCGTTCTAAAGCCAACACTCCGTACTGCGTAGCGCTGATCCGTTCTAAAGCCAACACTCCGTGCTGCGTAGCGCTGATCCGTTCTAAAGCCAACACTCCGTACCGCGTAGCCTGCGGTGAGCACGCGGGGAGGCTGAAACCTGAGTTAGTGTCCCGTTCGTTCGTTAGTTAGTTTGTTTGTTGGTTTTGTGTTGCATTCCTTTACGAGAGAAGAAGGGGCTGGTTACCGTTGGTTACCGGGTGCTGCAGGGGGTTATGGGTGGGTTCCGTGTTGCCACGGTTACTCGTCCTTGTCGGGTTTGTAGATGGACAGGGTTCTGGCCGAGGGGTCGGTGGCTTTGATCCAGCGGGGCATCCAGTAATGGGGAAGCCAGGCGCCCCGGCCGGGGTAGTACTTCTCAAAGATCTGGCGGTAGAAGTACCCCTCTTTGGTTTTGGGGGGGAAGTGGGGGAACGCTTTGGCTGCCGTCTCCAGCTGGGAGTCGTTCACCTTCAGGAGAGAGAGAGGGGGGGGGGGTGCTGAGTGTGTGTGTGACTGAGTGAGAAATTGTGTGTGTGTGTGTGTGTGTGTGTATAGTGTGTGTGTGTGTGTGTGTATAGTGTATAGAGTGAGTGTGTGTATAGTGTATAGTGAGTGTGTGTATAGTGTATAGAGTGAGTGTGTGTGTATAGTGTATAGTATAGAGTGAGTGTGTGTGTGTGTGTATAGTGTATAGAGAGAGTGAGTGTGTGTGTGTAGTGTATAGAGAGAGTGTGTGTGTGTAGTGTATAGTGTATAGAGTAGTGTGTGTGTAATGTATAGAGAGATAGTGTATAGAGAGTGTGTGTGTATAGAGTGTGTGTGTGTGTATAGATAGTGTAGAGAGTGTGTGTGTGTATAGTGTATAGAGAGTGAGTGTGTGTATAGTGTATAGAGAGAGTGTGTGTGTGTAGTGTATGGTCCTGTGTGTGTATAGTGTATAGAGAGCTGACTCCACGTGGTCCCAGGATGTCTTGGATCTCTTGATGGAGGACATGCCGTCACTGAAGGCCTCCTTGCGTCTCCACAGGATGTCGTCCGGGATCAGGTTCAGCCCCTTAAACGAGTCTCTCAGCAGGTGCTTCTCCACCCCGTCCTGATTGGACCACGCAGGTGTCAATCACACATTATAAAGGAAAGCCTGTATTCCCCATCCAATGGAAACACACCTGATCCCCTGGCACAAACACCCAGTGTGGACCAGCCTAATAACATACCTACACACTGGCAGAATTATTATTCATAAATCAGGGCTGATATTATTCATAAATCAGTGTGGATGAGTAGCTCACCTTGGGGACCCTCATCTCCTCGGGGAGAGAGAGGTAGTAGGCGCAGAATCTGTGATCCAGGAAAGGAACCCTCAACTCCAACCTGGAGGGAGAGAAAGAAAAGATGAGGAAAGAGGTGAAAGAAGGAGTGAAAAGACAGAGAGACGGAGGGTGTTCGTGGACGCGAATTAGTTTTAAGTTTAGAAAAGAACTGCTCGTTCCTTTCGAGGACGTCGTTTTTGCCACAGCGACAGCATTCGCATTTTTAAGTTTGTTCTTCATATTGAAATATAAATACTCTTGACTCTTGCACAATTCACCAAACTTTATTAGAACAATAACTTAAAACTAATTCGGTTTGGTGAACTTCGCAAAGACGCGTGCATGTGGGAGTATTTTTAAACATATCCAACGTCACCTCTCCAGGCACATGTGGTTTACTGTACTCGGTGCGCAAACATCTCCACTGAGGAGCTCAACGTTTGTTTCTGAAATGTAAGTGAATGTGCAGGGGGTGGAAATGAGCTGTGCCGTTTATTACACCAGCGTTTTTTTATTTCCCATTTGTTTAGTATTTTTCCCTGTGTTTCTTACAATTTAGTGGCCAATTATGCCAATTATTTTGATTTGCCCTCCCCACACAAGTTCACCGCTCCTCCTCCTTCCTTCGAGACGGAATTCACCCCCACTCACGTTCTGGAGACTCCCTTACGCGCTTCTCACCCTCCTCCCTTCCCCCTTCCCCCTGGGGCGGACAGCCAAACTCCGCCCCCGATCGGGACTCCCCACCAGGGCCGGTCTGGTACAGTCGGGTTTCGAACCGTGATAGGCAGCTCACACTCGTAAAGGACCAGCCAATACGGGTGCATTAGACCACTATGCTATCGGAGGCCCCATCATTATTATTTTAGTGCACAATGTGTCAGAAACCCTCGTCCAGCTCCATATGTTGTAAAGGAATAAAGCTGGTTCACACACACAAACAGCAACACACGCACACGTTCACACACACGCTCACTCGCACGCATGCACAGACACAAACCCGCACACATTTACACACACACAAACATGCGCACATGCTCAAACAGACGCTCGCTCACACACGCTCACACACACACACACACAGGACTGAAGGGGCAGGTTCTCGTACCCGTGTGCTGCAGTGGTGCGGTCGGCACGCAGCACGTCGAACAGGTAGAGCTCCTTCATCAGCCGCACGCTGTCCTCCGCTGCTGCCTTGGGTGACGGGGCCTGGACCAATCAGAGAGCAGGATTCACTCATACGTTCACAGCCCTGGGACCAATCACTGCATGTTATTCATTTCTGATTAATTAACAGTCTGGACCAATCAGCAGCAGGATTCACTCAGACGTTCACAGCCCTGGGACCAATCACTGCATGTTGTTCATTTCTGATTAACAGTCTGGACCAATCAGCATAGGTCACAGTTGTGACTCCATGAGTCATGTTGCATACATATATAGGTTGCTAGGCTGCCTGCAGGTAACAGCGTAAATATGAATGTCTGCAAACCAACACAACACAGGGCTACTCAACCATGTCCCTGAGGGGCCACAATGCAGTGGACTCACTGCACGCAAAGCCACTGAGTGAGGAGGGAGACCAAGGAAGAAAGTAACCCATAGAATCAAGAGGTTTCGACTCGACTGGAGCGAAAGCCTGCAGCCCTGCAGGACTAGGACGGAGTAGCCCTACAGGGCACCGCGGCCCACCAGCGTTGGACTTGCCTTGTGGAAGTAGAGGTACCCCTGAGTGAGCTCGTCCGACCCCTCTCCAGAGAAGATCACCACGCTGTCAGTCTTCTCCCGGATGTACTTGGAGACGAGGTACATTCCTGTAGAGGGACAGGAAGAGGGCATTGCTTTCATTTTCTTTTTAAAAGCACCTTCACATGCAATCCAACACAAACCAGAGAGGGGGGATTCCACTGGATATGGAATTATTATACGTTATTATTCTTCTTCCCCATTGGCTACCTGAGTTACCGCGCTCCAGTGATTCTTCTCGAGTACACAGAACAGTTCTACCCCACTCCGAGACATTGGGGCTCCTCAAGCCCCCCCCGGAAATGAGAGATTTCACCAAGCCGCCGTATGCTGTTTCTACCGTCGGAACTCAAACAGACGAGCTCCTTGCTCTAATATGCAGGTATGCACAAGTTACATTTCTCAAAATCTGAAACCAGCTGTGACCAGCTCATAGGGGATCCACACAATCTCTGCATTAGGGCAACCCCCAAACGTAGGACTTTGGCTCCACAATGTGGCCAAAGTAAATATTACAGGTATGGCACTTGCCCAAAGGGAAAGCCTGTTCTCAGCTGCCTGGATGGGGCTAGTTCATTCAAAGTTAATTCCTTCCCCACACTGGGTAGGGTGACGAGGCACGGCCGATTAGCGGGAAGGCTTGTCTCGTCCTGTTTCGCTTTAGGCCTCAGGACCAGAAAAGCAGGTCCGATGAGCATTTTGAGATTGCTCTTAATAAGAGCCAAAGGGCTCTCTGCTGGTTTTTTGTATTTAACATAAAAATCAGTGACTAGTTTAAACCCAATAGGCCAGGTGATTTCTTGGGTATAATAATTGATGGATTAAGTTGCTGAGTAACAACAAAAACCAGCAGAACCCTTGTGATTCTCCAGGGCCAGGGTTGACCAGTTCAGTCTTCAGATAGTATAGGATTGAGGTGTTCGCCTTAGGTCCATTACACCCATGTTATTTATTTTTCCATTTTCTCTTTCTGCTTCCCCCCTTTTATCCCAATTTAGTAGCCAATTATACCCTCTTTTTCATGTCAATTATCCCCGTCCCTCATATTGAGAGCTTGCTGCTGTAGTCCTGAGACCGGCAGTGACATGTGGCGGGGCACCGCCTCCTCCGAGCCGGAAACCCGCCACCGCCACCGTAACCCTGTATACACACAGGGTCACTCCTGTATGCAGCGAGCCAGTATCAGCTTCCCTCCCCCCCTCCCTGGGGCAGACAGCCAATTGCCGCCCCCTACTGGCACTCCCGGCCAGAGCCAAAACCTGTTGCGAACCTGGTGGATTCAAACCCTGGTCATAATGGGCAGTGTCGGATGTTCTCTTCGGATGTCCGTTACACCCCCCCCCCCATGTAATTTCTAAGGCTTTAAAAATATATATATTTCTGGTCTTTAGTCTGTTGTAAAGAAAAAGTGTCACAACAAATAGCATTAAAAAAATAAAATAATAATGTATCTCGCAGGTTGATATGGGACGTTGTGTGGTGTGTGTTTCTGCTACACCGCACCGCACTCGAATCCCTGTGCGTAGTGCTCCCGCCCACTTACAGCTCCCATCTCGGGAGACTACGAGCGGAGGGGAGTTCTGTATTTCATGAAGCACAGTGACGAATGCGGTACGTGAAGCGGAGCAGGGAGCGACGCTCACCAACGGACGCGCGCACGGTGGTGATGTCATACGTCTCCAGGTGGAAGATGACCTCCTGCACGGCCCGGATGCCCTCCTCGGGGGTGAAGTTCACCTCGTGGTGCTCGCTGCCAATGTACGCTGCCACCTAGGGGAGGGGAGGGGAGGGGAGGGGAATGACACGAGTGTTAACTGTCTGCAAGTTAACACACACACACACACATATATATATATATATATACACTACCAGTCAAAAGGTTTTAGAACACTCCCATTTTACAGTTTTTACGGAAATGTAAGCAGTTCAAGTCCAGTGAATAACCTGAAATGGTACAAAGGTAAGCGATAAACTGCCAGAGGTTTTTTTTTTTTTTTTTTTTTTATAAAATAAAAAAGTTTAGGTTACCAAAAACTGAAAAATAATGTAAATTCTTTGGCAGTGAGTAGTTTCCTACACCATCAAACAGCACTTGGGAGCTGGAGGAAACTGACAGGAAGGGGTCTGGCAGATCCAAAGCCACAACAAAATCAGAAGGCAGGTTTCTGAGAGTCAACAGCTTGCCTGATAGACAGCTCACAGGACAACAGCTTAGGCAACAGCTTAACACTGGTCGAAGTAAGGAAGTCTCAGTTTCATCTGTAAAGAGAAGACTTCGAGCTGCAGGTTTGACAGGTCAAGTGGCAGTAAGAAAGCCATTGCTAAAATGGCAAATGAAAAAAAGAGGCTTGCCTGGGCCATGAAGCACCGCCAGTGGACTACTGAAGACTGGAAGAAGGTCTTATGGACCAATGAATCAAAATTTGACATTTTGAATGGTTTTTGTAGGCCGTCGAGTAGGCGAAAGGATGGTTGCTCAGTGTCTGACACCAACTGTCAAACATGGAGGAGGAAGCGTGATGGTCTGGGGCTCTTTTGCTGGATCCAGAGTCGGCGACTTGCACAGAGTGACTGTTAACCCACGTTAACCCATTACTTGTTCCCTGAAAAGGGCCTACTCTGAAATGTACTTTTTTGGGGGGTTTTTTTGGTAACCTAAACTTTTTTACATTTATTTTTTTACCTCTGGCAGTTTACCGCTTACCTTTATACCATTTCAGGTTATTCACTGGACTTGAACTGCTTAAATTTCCGTAAAAACTGTAAAATGGGGGTGTTCTAAAACTTTTGACCGGTAGTGTATATGTACACACCTTGCGGGCAGCCTGGATGTCGGGACTGTTCTCAGTGCCGATGGCGAAGGTCTGGACCGGGTATTTCAGCTCTTCCTCCTTCGCCAACTTCACCAGCGTCGCGGCAACCAGGCTGGAGTCCAGACCACCTGGGAGGGGGAATCAATGCGACTACAATATAACACACAGGTGTGTGTGTGTGTGTGTGAGAGTGAGAGTGGGTAGAGAGCGGGGGGTGTGTGTGTGTGTGTGTGTGTGGGTAGAGAGTGGGGAGGTGTGTTGGGGGGGGACAGGTGAGCTCTTACCTGACAGAAGGCAGCCGATCCTCCTGTGAGCCATCAGACGCTTCCGCACAGCGCTCTCAAACAGGGTCCTGATGTTACTCCTCACCGTGTCCAGCTCAAAACCTGGGGGAGCACGACTGTTACCCTTCACACACACCTGTTACCCTTCACACACACCTGTTACCCTTCACACACACCTGTTACCCTTCACACACACCTGTTACCCTTCACACACACCTGTTACCCTTCACACACACCTGTTACCCTTCACACACACCTGTTACCCTTCACACACACCTGTTACCCTTCACACTGGACACTGTGGTGGGGGCGGAGCTACCCGAGGGGAGGAACTGGATGCTGTCATGTGGGCGGGGCTACCTGAGGGGAGGGACTGGATGCTGTCATGTGGGTGGAGCTACCTGAGGGGAGGGACTGGATGCTGTCATGTGGGCGGGGCTACCTGAGGGGAGGGACCGGACGCTGTCGTATGCAGCATGCTGGGGCTTGTCGGTGCAGCTGTGGAAGCAGTCGAGCTGGGTGGACTCCACCTTCCCACTGGCCTTCAGGTCGAAGGCCTCAAAGTGGCCCGGGGGGAAGGGCGTGATCTCAGCCGGACTGGCCATGGAGTGTGTGATCTCAGTCAGACCTGGAACACACAACCCGCACGCTCAGAACGTGAACACACAACCCGCACGCGCTCAGAACGAACAACTAGAGCCTTTTTGGCTTAATTACTGGTTATTAACTTAAAGGTTTATAGCTACAGAATGAAATAGCCACAGCCACAATAAGAAAAGGCCACAGTAATGGAAGTAACAATTCCCATCTATAAAGGATTCAAAACCTTCAACTGTGTGCATTTTGCCATCACTTTCAAAGTTATTAATATTTCACACGGCTTTGAATCACCTCCTCTCCCAGTGGGATTGTGTCTATCTCAGACTGGCTGCATTTAGCAAAAATTAAATTTGTTTAATGTCCTTTTCCTTCGCCCCCGACCCCCAAATGAACAATGATCTGCCCCCCCTCCCCTCCCTCCCTCCCTCCCACCTTTAGCCTCGGAGCACACGGCCAGGAAGCCGTCGTCGGTGAGCAGGCGGAACATGGGCCGCACCCCGAAGGTATCCCTCCCCAGGAAGACCTTGCGGTTGGCGGTGTCCAGCAGGACGAAGGCAAACACGCCGTCCAAGAGGGAGGCCATCTTCTCGATTCCAAAATGCTCGTACAGATGGAGCAGAATCTCACCGTCCACCTTGGTCTGGAAGTCAAACTCAAACTGCTGCTTCAGCTGTTGGGTAGAGGGAGATCCATGCAGTCAGAACCAGAGCCGGCTCACGTACTTTAGTTCTATTGGTGGATCAATTAAGGCACTGCAGTTCTATTGGTGGTTACATTAGGGAAGTTCAGTTCTATTGGTGGATATTGTAGTTCTGTAGCTCAGTTGGTAGAGCGTGGCACTGGCAGTGCCAAGGTTGTGGGTTCGATCCCACGGGACTACATGTCCGTTATTCGGATAGGATGGTAAAAACCGAGGTCCTGACTCTCTGTAGTCATAAAAGATCCCATGGCACTTCTCGAAAAGAGTAGGGTGTTAACTGTTCATTTGTCCTGGCCAAATTCCCAACCCAGACAATATATATACAATTCATTCCCTCCCTCCTCGCCTCTCCACTGTGTATCTGATGTGTGGGGAGTTTGTACTGGCACACTCTGGCTGCCGTCGTGTTCACCCAGGTGGGTGCTGCACATTGGTGGTGGTTGAGGTGAGTAGCTCCTATCATTGTAAATCGCTTTGGGTTCCTCGAAAAGCGCTATATAAATCCAATGTTCAATTCAATTCAATACCTTAGGGGAGTGAATTTCTATCGGTGGTTATGTAACGGAGTTGGTTCTGCCCACAGCGAGTTTTGAACCGAGGGATGTCGATGCGACAAGAGCGATTTAGCTCGCTGAGCTAAAGACTCAAGTCTCTAACTCTGGGAACTAATCACACTCTTATCCACGTCACTTTCTGTAGCGGACGCTCACGTACCAGAGCACACCCGCCACAGTTACATTGACTTAATTTGGAAGCATCTGCCCTTTGCGGACAGAACCGAACAGGCAGCCTTTGGCCGGGTAACGGGGTCTGCGAGGTGCCTACCCTCAGGTGGTTGTAGATCTCGCCGTTGTAGCACAGCCACAGGAACGGGAACTTCTTGATCCTCAGGGGCTGCATGCCGTACAGCTGGTCCACGATGGCCAGGCGGTGGAACCCGAAGCAGCAGTTGGTGAAGCCGTTGACGTTCTCGAAGCGGAAGCGTCGGGCCCACGGTGCGCGATCTTCATGGCGCAGGTGCACTGGATCGACAGGCAGTCATCGCTGCCGAACAAGGCCCAAATCCCACACATGTCTGCCCAGGGTCAATGCACCTGCGTTTGGGGGAAACGGAGTCACACAGAGGTCACACAGAGGTCAGGGCCCGTATGTATAAAGCATGATACATACGGGCTGATCTAGGATCAGTTTGGGCTTTTACCTCGTAATGGATAAGGTTAGAATATGGACAAGGGGAAACCTGATCCGTACTCCTACTCTGACATGCTTTAAACATGTGGGCCCAAGTGACGTCCTCGCTGAACTATCTAACCATAACCGGCATATTGCTATCTTAGCGTGCATTCAAAATGCCCTAGAATTGAGGGGGAACCCCGTAATCATTATTAGAACTAACGTTTAAGAATAGCAAAATTGAATTTAGCCAGGCGACTTCATTGCAAACAATAGCTAACCGCCTAGACAGCTATAAACCAACAACACTTACCACGTGGGTTTGGTAAATTGCCAGCAATCTTTCAATCGATGTTCGTTTAACTTGCAGGGCAGGGGGAGTGGCAAACAACACCAGCAACATGGCAGTACAACACAGAATGTGTGGCATTATGCACACGGACATCGTAGCTAGACAAAATCACGTACAATCGAGCTATCGTTTGCGAGCTCGCTTAGCTAGTAACAATTCCCAATCACTTGTTAGGAAGCCGACATGCCAATTTCCGTCAACTTCAACATCATTTGTTCACAATTTCAGTAGCAAGCAAGCTAATTAATTTGACATAACATAAAAAGCAAAGCAATTGAATAGGTATACGTTAAAAACGCAGTGATAAAGTTGACTGTGACCGCTGGTTCGTTCAGTGTTAAAATATCCACTTTCGAGCAAAGTAATATCTGCCTGACACATTAGCAACCTAAACTGTGAAACACCATAGCTAATATATTATACCAGCTGCAAACGCACACAAACACTTTAAACGTAATAAATGCGACGTTCTGCTTACGTTACCGATTCTTAATAAGATGTAGCTTTCTGCACGTTTCTGCACGTTGCTGCACGACGCTTTCGCCTGGCTGGCTGGCTAGTACGCCGAATGAAGAAATGTGACTTCAACTCAGAGTGCCGGTATATTACGTACGGGAGGCGGCCGATTTCCAGAGAGATCGTGCACGCTGCGTGTGACTGCACAGTTCCGGTTTCTGTCTTAGATATATAGGATCCATAAAGTTCCGGCAGTGTGTCGAAGTTCGAATAGCCGAAAGAATGATCTTGTTTCTGTAAAAAAACATCAATTGCGACAGTTCGGCGCAAGTCTTCACGGGAACCCATGCCACTCATGTCACTTGCAAGAGTATGACGAGTTGCATCATGTTCGATTTTTTATTTTTTTAAATTAATTGGCTCATTAGCAAAACATGATTTTTCGCGCAGCATTGGATAACCGTTTACAGTAATAGTAATACCGTTATATCAAGGTTTTTTAATGCCTTATTTTTTATTATCGGGATCTGATGGTGAGGGTATAAAAATGCCCCCACGCACGTGAATTGACACACAAAATAGGACATATTAACTTTTCGACACGAAAACAGGACGGACCCAAAACAAGAATGCTTCGGATTGACGGATAGATGGTTTGATGTAGGCGTGTTCGCTACTACGCCAACGTTACCTACGTAGCTAACGTTGTTACCTAGCCAGCTACGTTCCAAATTGAAAACCAGTCAAGGCGATGTTTTATATTGGACATTTTAAAAAGATAAAGCACACGCAACATTCTGGCTTGAAGTAAGTCCTAACATCATGTCACTAGGTGACAGATAAATTAGGATTAGTCATCCATTAATGAAAATATTGCACAAACTAAGAAACATGGAATAATTATGCTTCAAATCCTGGTTTGTGTACTTTTAAAGTTAAACTTGCAGCTTTAGGCAAATCATACAAAGAATAAAATAAAAATACTCCCAATTAATACAATTCAAGAACATTGTCTGTTTATGGTTTTGTACCAAAATGTCCTAACCCTGTTTTATTAAAGGGTTTATTGAGAACTAGACAGGTTCCCCGGCGATTTGAGTGTCACTTTAATATCGTTCTGAGCAAACATGACCAAATTAAGTTGAGGCAAATTGCCAGTCTCAATTAATTCAGTGTAGGACAGGTCATGGGGTTGACTTTACTTGTTATTGTATGATTGTACAGGACATTATAGTGGGTGAAATCAGGCATTCAAACAGCAAAATGAGCGACCTGAAGGGAAGGCATACCACGCACATGTCATATGGGCGCGGGTTCTCTCAAGGAGCTGAGGGAGAATCAGATCTCAGCCAGGGCCAGATAAACTGAGTGATCCGAAACCACATTTAATACTTATTAAAAACAACATTTCTTCAGAGTGAGATGTAATCAGGTTTTATTGTATGCAATGCGAAATCACCTACAAGAAAACCAGGCTGTTCGCAAAAGCAGCTCTGGCCTCCTTTCCGTGCATCAACCTTTTATCATGTCGGCTCTTCCTGCCTTGGAGGTTGACCACCACGCCCACCTGGCTCAACCCCTCCCCATGACCTCATGGCGTTCCCTCCTGCCGAGACCACTTTTTATTTCCTTTGTTCATACTTTCATCATTGAATTAAAAGATTAATGAAAAGAGATAAACATACATAAACAGACACTTCAGCTGACCCAACTGTGTACTATGTATTTACCTGTATTGTGTAGCTTATTAATAATTGTATTTGATACGGGGCTACATCATTGCCACACGACTTATGCGGATAGTCTAATTCCAGTGGTCTATAACATAGTATACCCGCCGCGCAACCTAAGAATGCTGGCAGTAAACTTGCGGGATCCCTAATACAAAGTTAAAAGTCTAAAGCGTGGTGGGATTCGCTTGCTTAATTGTTAGCTCACGTCCTCTCACCCCTCATGCTGCGGAACTCTAACTGGGCTCATAAATCTCAGTGACAGGTGAACCAGGGAGGGCCCTGCTTAGTTAGACCGTGAGAGTGGCGCCTGGTCTGGCTTCAGGTCGTGGAGTTCGAATTCCACCCCTACACATGTCCCTTACTTCGTCGGACAGGAATAGTTTATTGCTGTGCTAATGGACACTTGGATCACCAATTCAGATTTACGTTTGGTTCCATCTCTGTGTCCATTGTATTGAGGTGTGTAGTCTGCACGGCCTGCTCTTATTTCAAGTCCCAAGTGTGGCACTCTAAACCTCGCATGTAGGCAATATTTCCGTTTTGCCTGACACTCCGACAACATAGTGGTTATGTTTATGTATAACGCGGGCTGCTGCTGGCCCGGTTAGCAAACCATGCAGGAATTTGGCCATGTGCAGACACTAGGCCACACAAATTGACCCACCAGAAACACAGGGACAGAGCATGGGGCTCAAAACTTCTCAAAAAATGTCCCACAGAGCGTCAAGCAATAGTATGTACGGGCGCCAGACCAGAGATCCCAGTTCAGTTTCTGACATCATTGCTTGGTAAGAGGCAGCCAGTCCCAGTCCACCCCCAATGAGGGTACATTCCTGGATTCAGGTATCACCTGGCATGTATTCTTATAAATCCAAAACGATTTATAATTTTCAAATTTTCACCTACGTTATTGACCAGAAGTGGTTAAAAGGACCGTTCAATTATGACCGGCGTGAATGACCGTAAAGCAGTTCTCTAGTGCAGGGGTACTCAACTTCAGAGGCCAAGAGGGCCACATTTAAACCACAACAGATACAAAGGGCCACAACATATTAAGATATTTGTACAATTGTATTCACTGTATTTAATACTGCTTTTTAATATGCTGCATAGTCTTGCTAGTCATTATTAATGCATTCCAAAGCATCATGGAATATGCAAACAATATTCTCCATGAGTAAAAAAAACTGTTGTGGGTAAATAAAGTTTGTCTTGCTATTCTTTTTTAATGCATCGCAAAGCATCATTGAATGTGTTAAAAAATATTCTCAATTTGAGTAAAGAAAAACCAGTTAGCCTATGTGGGTAAATAAACTTTGCAAGCCATGGTGGAAAATAACTTACTTATTCCTAGTGAGAAATCTGAGTCTGCATTCTTTTCACAAGTACTTTCAGATCTGGTTGTTGCTCAGTTGTAGCTGCTTTTAACAACGCTGCGGAACATGGATTGCTGGGCTTGAAACCCACCTAGCATTGTTTGTATTTTGTGTTTCCTGAGATCGCTGCCAGGTGGATAGACATCTCGGAACTCGGGGTGAAGCTGTTCGTGGTGGCGTTGTAGATTAGCTCGCTTTGACACAGCAATTGTTTTTTGACAGATGAGACACATTGGGTTCCCATGCATGTCCGCAAAAGCTAATTCCATTTCCCACACAGGGTTGAAAACCCTGTTTTCATCATACACTTTTCTTTTCTTTGTCTCCATCATCGATTAAGATGAGCTCTCGCGATAAATAGGCTATCGTTAACTTTCCCGTTGTCAGTTAGAATGGTATTGGATGAGGCACAAAATTTAAAGGCGCACTGCCTAATTTTCACATGACTTTTGGGGGCTAATTATAATGATTATACATTCATAACCAGGCATGTTGGGGGCCACAAAATAAAGGTTCACGGGCCGGGCCGCCTGTTGAGTAAGCCTGCTCTAGTGAATGTCCCTTTCTCTCCGGCCCTGACGGAGTCAGTGAAAGGCAGCATTGTTAAGCAGCGTTAAAACAATCGACAAAGGCTCCGCGTCTCGGTGCGGGCGCTCCGTACGGATCGCCGAAGAGGAACACACTGCGCCCTTTCAGACCCTCCTCCCCCCAAGATCCCAAACCTCCAGAGCAAAAACATCAAGCGTTAAGAAAAGACAAAACAAAAATCTTGTTAAAACTTTGTGGCATTTATTGGAGTATTATCCCAAAAATACTGCTCATGCGATCCTGGAGTGTGTCTGACAGAAAGAAGGGAGAGGTTTCTCTGCAGCGTTTTCCAAGAATTTAAAATGACCACAAAAATAAAAAAATGTAAAAGCTGCGTGAACGAACTCAGCGTGTGCAGAAGGGCGACCGGCCGGGCCGTCGGGATGCCCCCGTTGCAATAACATACCTTTTGGCATGGTCACGCAGGTGACCAAAACGAACTAAAGATCAGGTTGTCAAACATTCACCACGTATAGCAACACCATGTAAATAACAAGGCCCATGAAAATGAAAAGGGTTAGTTAGTATTGTCAAAAACACATTAGTACATATTTACGACAGACGGTGTCGCGTTCTTAAAGTGTGACTTCATAGAGTATATTATATAATAAACCTCTGTTCTCTGAGGTGATCGTATATGAACACATAACTTAAGTTGTCTAGCGGATATATAACCAGCAACCTCGGCACCATTAACTAGACACAAAAATAAAAAACACACACACACACACACACATATATACGTATAAACACAAACAATAAAAGCATCTCTTGTTGGTTGTAGTATTGACAAGCTTATGAGGATGAACAAAATATGGCGTTTCATCACGTTGAACGATGCCCTGCATGTTAAATTTCCCGCTCGGCCGTAATCAGCCAATCGCATTATATAATCGCGAAAGCAAAGCCCCCAGAATGAATTTAAGAGCGACTCTTTAGTGCAGCTCTCTCTGTGGTTAGATTAAGATGCATTGCGTAGTTTAACAGAGTGGCTTAGGCCTACTCCAAGTGCATCAAACCTCTGCCCCCTGAAGAAAAGTAATACAATTAGTCACAAAGATTTCCACTCGATTAATCACCAGGTAACCGCTGAATACGATATGTGGGTTTCATATTTAAAATCAATTTGGAATATTCTCCTGAACTGGTTACGTGGGACGCACAAAATTAGAACATTTATGAAAGATGGGTTGTGGTGGGACCAAATTTGATCCGCCTCTTTCAAGCTACAAAACGGTCTAGTTCTCCTCAGTCGAACTGGAGAACAAAAAAAAAAATTTAAATAAAGTGTGAAAGACCACCGGCCCAATCTCGTGCAAGGCAGTGCAGCCCATTAAAACTCTGGAAACCAATTAAAAACACAGACATTGGGAGGTGGGGTGGTAATCAACCAATTAAAAACACACATATGAGGGAGGGGGGGTACCAACCATTAACAGCAGTCAGACATACAAGGACGAGGGTCCTAACAACACGTCCCCTCCAATACTGAAATGTCTAGAAAGTATGGCTTTATTAACACATCTCCTCCCATGTTCAGTAAACTTTAGAGTCCACTTTAAAACAATTCTCTTAAAATATCAATGTGTACACGCTCTTAAAGTTGTCCCGTATTGCACTCTTTATAATTCTCTTAAGTTTTTAAAGTGTCACCCATGTTGACAGTGGAAGACCAGCAGGGAGGGAGAAGGGCACCGCGTTTGCCCTCCGGCCCAGCAGGGGGAGCCCTCACAGGGGCCGGTAACAGGAGTCGGGCTGCCACATGCGCAGGTCCACCAGGATCTGGTTGAGTTTGTGCATCCACAGGTTCCTCTCGTCCTTGGTGTCCGCGCTCAGCCAGTTCCTGCAGGGGGAGAGAGATCGGCATCAAAACGCTCCGCCCTGGACGCTGAACACAGCGAGACGAAGCATTTCTCCTCGCCCAGAAAGGGCTTTTACTGCACTGATATTCCACTTAGAGTGAACGGACACAACTTTTCAAATTCCTTCAATGTCCCATCTCGCCTAAGCTCAAGGACCCAGATAAAACTGCAGTAGGACACGTTGCAGACCGTCAATAAAGCGACATAAAAACGGCCTCCAAGTTCAGACTAGTGCTCAAAGAAAAACACGCAGCACCCTTTTTCTGGCTTTTACATGCAACGTTGAGTTTGGTTCGCCATTTGAGGCCACCAACGGGATCAGAAATAATATATACACAGACCTGCCAACCATTTTTTTGAACCACCTACAATCACCAGTGGCGTAGCGTGGGTTGCAGCACCCGGGCGACGGACAAGATGCAACCCCATGTTTGTCGACGGAATTTCTTACATTTTGGTTCGCCTTTTGAGGTTTCCGGACATTTGCCAATGGGATCAGAAATAAAAAATGTACATTGGTCGGTCTGTATACATCCCAATTAGCAAGACGCTTTTATCCAAAGTGACTTACAGTAGTGAATGCATACATTTTTTTCCAGTATATGTGGTCCTGATGGGAATCGAACCCACAACCTAAGCGTTGTCAGTGCCACGCTCAACCTACTGAGCCACAGAACCACAGGCGACGCACAGAAAGGCAAACTCCAGGAGGCGCACTTACTTGGTGACACACATGGTGTTCTTGCAGCGGCTGACCAGAGTCTCTTTGTCGTCCTCTCTCTGCGGCCTCACGGTGATGAGCTCGAAGGTGTTCGGCCGAGCGCAGAACTCCCGGTTCGCTGGCTCCACCCTCCGGCTCGTGCAATTGGCCAGGTTGATCCGACCAATGGGGAGCTGGAGAGACGGGGGCAGAGGCAGCAGGCGGGCAATATGAAAACATTAATAGCCGTATTTAAAATCAATATTGACCTGCACAATGTATTCAAAGATTCTCTTATCCAGAGGGATTCACAGATCTACCTGCACAAGATGGATTTAAGAGATTTTAATTTAAGAAGTCAATTAAATCATTAAAATGTCTTATCGACCCAGGTTCCATAAAAGTCATTAAGCCAAATTAATTTCACAAAGTATGGCCATGGCCTTTTTTTTTGTTAAATAGAAAAAACTTTTCTAATAGATGATCTAAAAACCCCCAGAAAAAAAGCACATGGCACCATCACAGCTGATAAGGACTTCATCCCAAATCCCTTCCTGGTTCTATGCAGGTTCTCTCCCCCACACCCACAGGATTCCTGCAGCAGTCTTCAAACACACCAGCTGTGATGTGGGGACAGGAAGGCCTGCCATTGGCTGGATGCCTTTCAGGATTCTCCAGTAAACTAGAATATAAACCGCTATAGTGGAGCGTGAGCTGTTCTTTGAGCTGTTAAATGAGCCGACGTCTATAAAAGCAGTGGACTGCGCGTGAAGAGGAGTCTCTCATATCAATGGTTGTCAATTAAAATGTAGCCCGACTCGCAGTCAAATACGGAATTAAAATGTTTGTAAGTTTCTATGGGAAGCATTTTCTATGTAGCAGGACTACGACCTCTGCTGCCTTGTGCACAATCCCCACGTTACTTTTGTCCTTGTGACACGGAGAGGCCAAGGCGGCGCTAATGCCACGCGCACACCGCGCAGAGAGAGCTGGCGCAGCCCCCACCCACAGCCCCCACGGCGCTTTCAGAGGCTTTTTAAAATCAGTGACAGGACATGACATCATAGCCGGTTACATCATTACATACGGACGGCCACGTGACCTAAGCTCCACCAATCACTGTGTGCAGTAGTTAAACGACTGAAACGCGGTCGACTTGAATAAAGAGAAAATCACAAATGCAGTAACCGGTTTTAACCTGAACACTGAACTTTTTTTTTTTTTTTCTCCGTGTGGTAAAAGTGGAGGTAAAAGGTGTATTTTTGTAAAAGGCTGACTGAATGACTTTCTGAAAGGGTTGCCACAGACCTTGCGTTTCTCGTCGTCGGGGTAAGTCCAGTAGGAGACGCAGTATCCGGAGAGCACACACCAGCGCCTGTGCCACGCGCCAAACCCGCTCACGTCCTCAAACATCGTCTGCAACGGCACAGGAGCAGAGAGCGTCACACCCGAGCGTGAGTTAGAGGTGTGTGTGTGTGTGTGTGACTAAGCGTGTGTGTGTGTGTGTATAAGCGTGTGTGTGTGTGTGTGTATATAAGCGCGTGTGTTTGCGTGTGTACACATGTATATGTGTGAGTATATAAGTGTGTGTGTGTGAGTATATAAGCGTGTGTGTGTGTGTGTAAGTGTGTGTGTAAGTGTGTGTCCCTCACCAAGAAGCCGCGCTCCTCCAGGCGAGACCCCACCTCACACTGCAGCCGCAGGTACACATGGCCCTCCAGGGGACACAGGAAGGGCACCTGCAGAGAGAGGGCCACACTTTAACAGGCTGCCCCCGGCCCCGCCCACAACGGCACACACACACACTGCTCTCACGATTAAGGCGGAGACGAGACAGGGTTACGGGGTTAAAGGTCACGCTGCACCTGCACCCCCGCGAACAGGGCCGACAGCAATCCTGGTCCTGGGGGCCCACAGTCCAGCGGCGTTACCACAGTAACCCTCTCAGAACCAAGAGGGGGAAGGGGGGCTAAATGGCCAGCTATATTAGGGCAATTTATTTGGTTGCTGATTTTAGGATGAAAACAAACAGCAGCAGAGCCCTGTAGCTCTCTAGGACCAGGGTTAGCCACCCCTGTGTTAGGGCTTCAGGCCCTGGGCTGACTGACAAGCCTGTGGACACTGGGCCTCCAGGACGGGCTTGAGCGCTGTTAGCCACCTGCAGTACCCAAAGGGGGGGTGGAGAGCACTCAAATATTTGGTTACACCACCCAAAACTTTTAAGCTCTTCAAGTTCCACAGCCATCAAGCACCATGACCGCCCCCCCCTGCCCCAGCTGAAAAATCAGAGGTAACACAACCCCCCGGCTTCCCATCCCAGGGTTAAAACTGTGCTGAATGAGCTTAACTCCCCTCACACCAACATGGCATCCGCCGTTAAGAGTAAAGAGACACTTTAATCATTTCATTAACAAAAAGCAGCAAAGCAGCGTGAACTCTAGGCTCGACGCCGAGGGCGCGGGTGTGGCGACCTTGTACAGAAACAGGTCACTGAGAAGCTGCATCTCCATCCCTTCAATACTGATCTGTGTGAGAGACAGAGAGAAACCCGCATAAGCACAGAGAGAGACCGGCGCGCTATACAGAGAGAGACCAGCGCGCTATACAGAGAGAGACCAGCGCGCTATACAGAGAGAGACCAGGGCGCTATACAGAGAGAGACCAGCGCGCTATACAGAGAGAGGCCAGCGCTATACAGAGAGGCCAGCGCTATACAGAGAGACCAGCCAGCGCTATACAGAGAGAGGCCAGCGCGCTATACAGAGAGAGAGCAGCGCGCTATACAGAGAGACCAGCGCGCTATACAGAGAGAGAGGCCAGCACGCTATACAGAGAGAGACCAGCAGACTATACAGAGAGAGACCAGCGCACTATACAGAGAGACCAGCGCTATACAGAGAGAGAGACCAGCTATACAGCTATACAGAGAGAGACCAGTGCGCTATACAGAGAGAGACCAGCGCTATACAGAGAGAGACCAGCAGACTATACAGACTATAGAGACCAGCGCTATACAGAGAGACCAGCAGCTATACAGAGAGAGACCAGCACACCATACAGAGAGAGACCAGCACGCTATACAGAGAGAGACCAGCGCGCTATACAGAGAGAGACCAGCACACTATACAGAGAGAGACCAGCACACCATACAGAGAGAGACCAGCACGCTATACAGAGAGAGACCAGCGCGCTATACAGAGAGACCAGCACACTATACAGAGAGAGACCAGCACGCTATACAGAGAGAGACCAGCGCGCTATACAGAGAGAGACCAGCACACTATACAGAGAGAGACCAGCGCGCTATACAGAGAGAGACCAGCGCGCTATACAGAGAGAGACCAGCGCGCTATACAGAGAGAGACCAGCAGACTATACAGAGAGAGACCAGCACACTATACAGAGAGAGGCCGGCGCGCTATACAGAGAGAGACCGGCGCACTGCAGAGAGAGGCTGGGAGTTTCTCCTGTAACCCTGATGGGAGGTGGAGCACCTAACCTCCTACACAGATGGCATCACACGACCTTCAGCCCCTCAGATCAAAGCCCATGACTCCTGAACCACGGAGCCGTCCTGAGTCGGGGGAGGCCTGCTCCCGCTCTGAAGTCCAGACCCCCTTATTCTCCGGCGCGAGGGCCGAGACAGCGAAGCGGCGGTAAGGGGGCTGTACCTTCTCCAGGGGGAACTTGTTCTTCCCGACGGAGGCCAGGGTGAGCGTGTGGGAGCCCACGAGGGTGAAGTGGCTGGTGCGGACGGCGTTGGGGCCTCCTGGGCTGGCCATCACTGGGGACCAAGATGTGACCGTTACAACAAAACACGGCCGAAGACTTGACCGTTACATTTTTTAACATTTCTTACATCAGTGCTACAGTAGTCACTGAAAGATGGGCTGTTGCACAGGGATGTAAATAAGTGCTCTGCGGTTTGAGCCACTCCAGACATTACAGGCATGTTGGTGTCCTGAGCGCAAGTCGCCTGTAGGCAGGTTCCCAGCACACCAGCAGGGGCTCCTGGAAAACCTGGAATGGCACTCGCCGATACGCAACGGGCGGGCCATTCACAGCCCTGTTGCAAATCCCCTTTTCTGTGATGTGATTGCACACTGATAGCAGCTGTGCTAAATTAATAAGAGAAAGGGGAATAACCACAACGAGCAGCCAGTGCGTTTCCTCAGGTGAGCAGAGACCCTTACCTGGAGTCTGGAGCCCACTCTTCTACAGAGAGGGAGAGAAAGAGAAAACAACCGAGTGAGGGATTTTGTGGGATCCATAAAGAGATTAAAGTGAAAACACTTAAGGAGAAAATACAATCTTCAGTTTCAGGCAAAACCTTACAAATCCATTTTTTTTTATCCAATATTAAAAGTTTGAATCCAGCTCTGTACTGTAATGTCTTGTCACTCAGAACCCCATGTGCTTAAGCCATGTTTGGTCAACAAAAAATTACATTTTTGTTTCAGAAACAACTTCATTAAAAATCATTACTTTTTATACAAATAGTTCTACTCTACAATATGCACATTACCAACACACACAGCAGAGTGTATTGGTAATGTGTACCTATACTAACGTCGGCATTGCTATTTTGCAACCATATTTAAAGTGGAATTAAACGCACCACGATGACGTGATGTTCGAGTCTGACGCACACTTACAGTGATGGAGGTGAGGAGTCGTTTGGGAGTGATCGCCTGGAGGGAGAAGCAAAGAAAGATGATGATTTAAAAGCACTACTCAAACTCAGCTGAACAAGGTTTGAACTTTAAAAAGGGACACACGGTGAGACCAGGGACAGGGACAGGGACAGGGACAGGGACAGGGACAGGGACAGGGACAGGGACAGGGACAGGGACAGGGACTCCCCCACCACCACACCAGGTGCAGTTCAGTTTGTGTTGGCAAAGTAGTGGCCCGTCAATAAGCTCTACAGCACCAGTTCTGAGACCGTAACAGCCCTAAGGGACTACAATACCCAACCAGCCACAAGTGAGGGTGTACAAATGGCGCACAGTGATGACCTCACAATGAGCTTGGAGTGAGAAGATAGCTTGGAAAATAGAAAAGGGGGAGGGCAAACAGTGTGATGACCTCACAGTGAAAAGTCCGTACCGAGAAGCAGGCCTCGTGGACCTGGTGCACGTGCTGCCACAGAATCTGAACAGAGAGCGTCTCGACTCGTTAAAAACATGACGGCAAGCCGCGTCGCCTCGCCAACCGGACACACGTCTCAACACTGCAACACGCGGGACCGTTAGACACGGGAAGGCAACGAGACCTTTGAGCCAATGGACGGACGGTGGGGTCCAAAAGGGGTGGGGCTGCCACGCTCCGCCAATCGCAGTCTTGTTAGAACCACACAAATGACTTTGCGTGCCACGCTGAAACACGATTGGTTCAAGCCTGCGAGTCGCCAACGACGCGGCAGCCCCACCCATTTTAGGATTCCAGGACGTCCGAATAAAACGTTAACAGTCGATCACAAGACAACAAAAGCGTAATCAGGATTTTATAAAATTCCCTCCGTTTCGATGAAGCTGAACTGACAGCTCTAAAACCAGCCCAGTGTTGCATGGCCATCTGGGGGGGGTTTACCTTTGATTTGCTGGACTTCTTTTTCTTGTCAGAGTGCAAGTCTCGCTTCTGCACCTGCGGGAACATGGACACGTCACTAATGGTGAAATCGGCAGCACAGGGCAGTTACTCACACGGGCCTCGACCAGACCCACTCCATCAACTCAGCCCACCTTCCCCGGTACAAACCAGGTGATCTTAAACCGAACAGCATCATACTACGTCTTCAACTAAACCTTTCACCCACCACAACACCATGGGGTCCATCAAAGATTTAGTTCTGGCATTTGTTTTTAAAGGCAAAGTCTGGCAACATTTGTGACTGCTACTCCTTCCCCCTGCCCCGACTCCCCTATCCCTCTCACTCTTCAAACGTTTGGCACTTACCAGACAA
>JAINUG010000371.1:0-125000 GCA_029706075.1 Aldrovandia affinis | reverse complement strand
CACACACACACGCACAGTCCTGAGGCTGTGGGACAGGCTAACTGCGAGAGAGGGGCTTAATAATGCAGGGCACTACTGTCCTGTGGACCCGGGTTCCAGCACTACAAGCACTTTACTGCACCACTGCTCAGCGCCTGCACAACTCTACAAGCACTCAAGCTGCACTGCACTGGGCTCTGACATTTACTACAGCCCTGTGCTACTCCAACTCGGATTATTCAATTCTGCATTTTACTAGTAGAGTACTTACTATGGGATGACTATAGCATAAATACAACACTTCACCCATTCACCAGGGATACCTGTAGGGCACAGTGTTTGTGCTTGACTACAATTTTACAAACACTACAGCACATCACTAGACTGCATTTTAAGACCCACAGGACTGACAGCATAAGCACCTTTTTTTTGTCTTTTTCTGAGAAAAAAAAACTAACAAAAAAAACTTTTACTACAGTGTTTATATTTGACTACAGACTACTTTTCCCAGAATTCCCTTCCCGGCTGCAGAACGCACCAGGTTCATGTCCGGACTTTTCACCACGGTGGACACGGTGTCGGCCAGGGGAATCAGGAGGGACATGGAGGAGATGTTCAGGGCGTCTTCGTCGTCCTCCTCCTCCTCCTCAGTGCTCTGCTCCAGAGCGTCCTCAAACAGCTGGTTGATGACCTCCGAGCTGTTCGACTCGTCCACGTTCATCTCGACCTCGCGCACCATCTTGTCGACTGCGTCGGGACAGGAACTCAGTCAGCCAACAGTTGGTGTGGAGTCCCAGTCAACAGCCAATCAAAGCACAGCTATCCAGCGGTCAGAAACCCAGCCTCTAAACAAGGCTGCTTAACCCTGGCCCCTGAGGGCCACAGCGAAGACTGTTCTTGTGTCCCTACATGAAATGTTTTATTACGGTCTAATCTACGAGTGAACCGCTGTTGGTGTACACAGCTAATTAGCAGGATGGAACAGCTAGCAGGAACAGAATTCTGGAGGAATGCTCTTGGGCCAGGGTTGAGTAACCCTGCAGGTTCGAGTGGCCCCGTCCCAAGCATCAAACCCAGTGTGGCACGTGACAAACACAGAATATTCAAACCAGAACATTTTACACACCAAGCAGAACAGACTACACTTACCAGCATGCACCTCTCTGCCCCCCTCATCCTCATCCTCGTCACTGGATTCTCCAGACCTCTTCTCCGATGTGAACTCCGCTTTCAAAGAGCGAAACAAACACAGAAAGAAAGCCTTCAGGCACTTCAGCATGGCCACTGGGTTTTGTGTGAGAGCAGATCTGGCCCAACACACAACCGGCCACTCTACTCCAACCAGCCGCACCGCTAAGACTCCACTGCTGTCCGCCCCAGGGAGGGGGGAGGGAAGCCGACAGGACGTTCGCTGTGCATAAGAGTGGCCCTGTAGTACCGGGTTACGGTCGACGGCCTGGTGAGTGTCCGTCTCTGCCTTCGTCACTACCAGTCGCAGGACAACGGCAGCTAACTCACATTACTAGGGGGGGATTGACATAAAATAGTGGGTCTAATTGGCTACTAAATTGGGAGAAAATGGGAGAAAATCTAAAACAAAATCTTAAAAAAAAGATTTAAAAAAAGACTCCACACCCCCCCCATACCCGCAGGCCTGGGTTTAGGCGCAGTGCTCGTGGTGTCCACCGGGGGCGGTGTGGGCACCTCTTCAGGCTGTGACTCCATAGCCCTGTTCTCTGCTGGAGGCTGGACCTACAGGGAGAGAGAGAGAGAGAGAGCACAGCTGTCCGCCGAGCAAGACGAGCAACCCGCCCCACCAACAATAGACTGAGCCCCACAATACTCTACAGTTCCCTCCCGCAAATAAGTCAACGACTGCATGGTCAGACAATGGCGCCATGCAATCTGAGGAAGACCCCCACTGCAATAACCTCAACCCCTCTGTGGTCCCATGACAACTCTCCACACCCCCCTCCCCCTCCGGGCGGCTGCAAACCTTAGATCCAGCTTCTTTTTCGCCGTTTTTCCACATGTTCCCCCTCTGGAATCGGTTGCGAATTTGGGCAAGCTCGTTTTCCCGCTCCTGCAAAATTGATAGCAGAATAAAATCTCTTTATGCTTCGATTGTGCAGATACAGATATGGTCATGTGTCTGCAGGTTTAACTCCAGTCCTGGAGGGCCCGCAGTGTCTGCAGGTTTAACTCCAGTCCTGGAGGGCCCGCAGTGTCTGCAGGTTTAACTCCAGTCCTGGAGGGCCCGCAGTGTCTGCAGGTTTAACTCCAGTCCTGGAGGGGCCGCAGTGTCTGCAGGTTTAACTCCAGTTCTGGAGGGCCGCAGTGTCTGCAGGTTTAACTCCAGTCCTGGAGGGGCCGTCTGCAGTGTCTGCCAGGTTTAACTCCAGTCCTGGAGGGCCCAGTTCTGGAGTGTCTGCAGGTTTAACTCCAGTTCTGGAGGGCCGCAGTGTCTGCAGGTTTAACACTAGTCCTGGAGGGGCCGCAGTGTCTGCAGGTTTAACTCCAGTCCTGGAGGGGCCGCAGTGTCTGCAGGTTTAACTCCAGTCCTGGAGGGCCCGCAGTGTCTGCAGGTTTAACTCCAGTCCTGGAGGGCCGCAGTGTCTGCAGGTTTAACTCCAGTTCTGGAGGGCCCGCAGTGTCTGCAGGTTTAACTCCAGTCCTGGAGGGCCGCAGTGTCTGCAGGTTTAACTCCAGTCCTGGAGGGCCGCAGTGTCTGCAGGTTTAACTCCAGTCCTGGAGGGCCGCAGTGTCTGCAGGTTTAACTCCAGTCCTGGAGGGGCCGCAGTGTCTGCAGGTTTAACTCCAGTCCTGGAGGGCCGCAGTGTCTGCAGGTTTAACTCCAGTCCTGGAGGGCCCGCAGTGTCTGCAGGTTTAACTCCAGTCCTGGAGGGCCGCAGTGTCTGCAGGTTTAACTCCAGTCCTGGAGGGCCCGCAGTGTCTGCAGGTTTAACTCCAGTTCTGGAAGGCCGCAGTGTCTGCAGGTTTAACTCCAGTTCTGGAGGGCCGCAGTGTTTCCTTTCAATCCACATCAAATTTGGGCTGCCAAAATGTGCCAACGGAAGCCTACCAGTTTCTGCTTCAGGGCCAGGTCGGCGGTTGCCGTGACGACCTGGATGTTCTTCAGCCGGTCCTGCACCAGGCGGGTGTTGGGGGTCATGGAGGGCGTGGTCACAGAGGGCGTGGCTGTGGAGGGGGACCTCGGGCCAGGGGCGGCAGTGGCGGATGGAGAGTTTTTGGTGGAGCGCTCCTGGCACCTTTCTCCAAAACGCTCCAGGAAGGACTTCACCCCCGCTCCCCCAGGAGCTGAATCGGCCACAGAGCAGAGAGTGAGAGGCTGTGTTCGAAACCGTTCACTCGATCTCTATTCCCTATATAGTGTTCCCCATGTAGTGAACGATTAAACTGTTTTCGGATACTACAACTGAACATCAGTTGGGTTAAAAAAAATGTGCCGGATATTCAGGTGACGCAAGCGGACGCAAGCCCAGTATCACATAAACAAACAGAGCACTCATGGCAGCTGTTGAAATGTACTCAGGTAGTATCGGGTTTGCATGTTCAGTTTTGAATGTTAAATCCCAAATAAATTGTTGAAATTCTAATGATGTGCAAGTGTGGTTTTGTCAACTGTGGTGCTGTCTGCTAGCCACTGCTTTAGCCACCAATAGCTACCGTTATGGAAGTCGTGAGCTAACTAAGACACGACCGCTTTGCATTGTGGTATATGGGAGAAGTTGTAGGGTACATTCACTGTTCACTAGAGATCGCTGTGAATTGTGGGTATTTTATAGTGCACTATATAGTGAACGAAATTAACAGTTGAGAATTCAAACAACACTACAAAATGGCGGGCACACCATATAGTGCACTATATAGGGAATAGGGAACGGTTTTGAACACAGTGTCAGCAGCACCGTGTCCCATGGTGCACTGCTTTGGAGCGAGGTCAGAGGTCAGAGCTGGGAGCAATTACCCCAGACATGGGCCGTGCGCTGGGAAATAACTTCAGTAATAATGGAACGTGTAGACAGACGCCGCCCCCCTCAAATAGGACCAATTCCACTTTGGGGAAAGGCTCTTCTTCATGAAGATATATTTAGGTATATTTCATGTAAATATAAGAGAAGGTATTTTGAGATGCAAGTCAAACATGGCCTGTCAGGCATAATTCTGCCTGCTCTTGAGTTTGGGCTGGATGGTAGAACTCTAAGCCCTTCTACTCCTCCTTCCCATTTCCACCAATAGAAATGCACTTCCCCAATGTATCCACCAATAGAAATGCACTTCCCCAATGTATCCACCAATAGAAATGCACTTCCCCGATGTATCCACCAATAGAAATGCACTTCCCCAATGTATCCACCAATAGAAATGCACTTCCCCGATGTATCCACCAATAGAAATTCACTTCCCCAATGTATCCACCAATAGAAATGCACTTCCCCGATGTATCCACCAATAGAAATTCACTTCCCCAATGTATCCACCAATAGAAATGCACTTCCCCGGATGTATCCACCAATAGAAATGCACTTCCCCCGGATGTATCCACCAATAGAAATGCACTTCTCCCGATGTATCCACCAATAGAAAGTAAGCCGTTTTGATTCTAAAAGCGAGAGGCGGCTCACCTGGGGTTCCTGCGGCACCTTTTGCCTGCAGGGGCGTGGGCGTGGGTCCTGGTTTTGAGGGGCTGGGGTGGGCGCGCCCCGAGTCGAGCTGCCTGGAGGGCACCTGGGTTTTCGGGGGAGTGTGGGAGGGGCCGGCTTTCTGGGGACTGGCGGCGAGGGCCTTCCCAGAATGCAGTGCGGCGGGGCCGCTGGACAGGCAGCTCTTCTGGGGGCTGGAGGACACGCCCAGTCCCACCTGGGGGCCACACCTGGCCTCAGGTAGCCCCGCCTTCCTGACAGGGGACTGGGGAGTCTGGATGGCAGAAAGAGAGAGAGAGAGAGAAAGAGAGGGGGAGATATCAGCACTATGAGACAACCCCCTCCTTTAACACAGTTTAACAGCTGCTAATAACAACACAGAGAAAATCAATTCCAGGTCAAAATTCACCAAATTCAGGAAATTCACGACTTGGAAAATGTCCCCAATGTTCCATTCCTGAGTCGAGAACGGAACTGACCCAACCTCCACACACCGCTCCACACGGCAACTCGAAAAACAGTAACCTTCAAACGCCACCGTCACACCAGCTCCGAAAAGGCGCTCACGCCCGCACCGACACACAAAGACAACAGAGACAGAGAGCACTCTACGCCACGCGAATGAGAGAGAGAAAGGGAGACAGAGGGAGGGAGGGAGGGAGAGAGAGGGAGAGAGGGAGGAGAGAGGGAGAGAGGGGAGAGAGAGGGAGAGAGAGGGAGAGAGGGAGGAGGGAGAGAGGGAGAGAGAGAGGGAGGGAGAGAGAGAACAGCAACGTTCTCTGAAGAGGCCTTTAGGCCTCGCTGCTGAGCAGAAAGGGAGAGAGAGAGAGAGAGAGAGAGAGAGAGAGAGAGAGAGAGAGAGAGAGGGAGAGAGAGGGAGAGGAGGGAGAGAGAGAGAGAGAGAGAGGGAGGGGGGGGAGAGAGAGGAGGGAGTCGCGGTCTCACCCACCTGCTGTGTGGAGAGGACAGGCTTGTTGCCGTGGCTGGGCTTGGCGGTGGCGGTGGCGGTGGCGGTGGGGGTGGGGGTGGGACGGGGACGGGCTGGTGGGGGCACGCAGGCGGCAGTGCCAGGCTGTGCTTGTGCATCGTCTCCCCACTGCACCGGCCGGGCGAGGTCATCCTCCCAGGAGCCAATGGCGGCCGCGAGATGGGCCAGCCGGCCCCGCCTCCCCACGGGCGTCTCCGTGGAGACAGGGGTGGCGACCGATTCCGGTCTCTGTGCCTTCACGGGCGAGGGGGGAGGGCTGTCCGACACAGCTTTGGGAGGGGGCAAACAGGCACACAAAGAAACAAACAAAATATTTAAGAATAATTTAATGCAAACGACCCTCCTACTTAAAATCTTTTACAGTGGATAAAAAAAAAAAAAGATTGATTTATGGAAGACATCCACATATATTTCAGCAAGACTCAGAAATATATATTTCTAGGGTTTAGTGCGTAAGGGGCGTAAGTGACATTTTGGTGAAGAATTAGTTATATATATATATATATCAATGGAAAGCTCTTGATGGGCTCCATATCATGGTAAAAGGACACATGCATCATGCTTTACTGTATTGAAATAAAGCTCTAACCATAAAGACACATTTCAAACCTTGGGTTAAGTTTGGTGCGAAAAGGGTGTAAGTGTACACAGTTTGGTGCGAAAACTACGCCCTTTTCCCACTGATGCATTATGGACCTGCCCACTTGACAGCAGTTAGAACAAAATGGCTGACAGGAAGAGAACAAACACAACACATCGAAAATGATAAGATTAAGTGCATTAAGAACTTTGGTTTACAATAATAAGGATATTGCTAACACCCAACAGTTTCTTTCTTGAGAGCTTTACCAGAGAATAGGTTATAAATATGCCTAAATGTATATAGCCAATTTACATAATGTTTTGAAGGACTTTGAGATAAGGGACATAGAAGTACTAGAAAAACCTCAAAAACGTAAGACAAATAAGGCAGCAGGTCCTGATATTTTATGCAATCCATAATCACTGGAGAAATACCAGATGACTGGAAGCAGGGTAGTATAATTCCAATATATAAGAAGGGGGACCGTACTGATCCAGGGGACTATAGGCCCGTTAGTTTAACTTGCATCTCATGTAAAATACTGGATTGCATTATTAGGGACAAGTTGGAATCATTCTTGAAAAACAATAGTATTTTAAGGGAGAGCCAACATGGTTTTCTCAAGGTGACTTTTCATGCCTAACAAATCTCCTGGAAGAGGCTACTTTTCGAAGAGGCTACAAAGTGTGTTGACCTGAACCAGGCTTATGACATTATATATTTCGACGTTCAAAAAACATTTGACAAGGTACCACACGAGAGGCTCATTGTTAAAATGAATTCATTGGAAAGCAGTAGGAGGGGTCGTATCTGACCTAGGTGCTGTTGGCAGTGAAGTCCCGCATTGATGGGTGTTGGGACCTCTGCTCTTCCTTATTTACATAAATGATATGGACATTAGTAGCAAAATAGTTAAATTTGCTCATTCTACTAAACTTGGTGGTTTGGCAAACAGTTTGGAATCGACTAAAGCAGGGGTGTCCAAACTACGGCCCGCGGGCCAACTGCGCCCCGCGGTCCATTTTTAATTGGCCCGCGGCCGCATTCCAATATAAGGAATATGGCCCGCGCATGAAACTTGCACTTGACTGAGTTGTAATTCTTAGTTTCACCACTAGTGGAGCCACCCGTATTCATTGAAAACTCCGCGAACTGCTCTCAGGTTTTTTCGCGTAGCACCCCCCGTTGACAGAAATAAACAAAAAAACTCCGCGAAATAAACGAACTGGTCTCAGCTTTCTTCGCGTAGCAGGAGTCGCAGGAACTTTTTTTCAATCCATTACGTCTGCGTTTACACAGGGGTCGAAAGAACTACGAAGATTATGCAAATTAGTCAGCTGACGCCAAATGCGACGGACTGACGTCATATTTGTGCATCACTGCAACAACCTAGAACATGGAGGACATTCAAGTCATGCTGGTTTTGGTCATGTTAGGCGCCTATATTTCACAAAATCTTTATTTGAAAATTTCACAAAATACATTTTTTGATTCAGTACGCCTTAGGCGATTTAACTAGGCTGGTCTTAATGAATTAAATAAAAAATTTAAAGATAGCTAATTTTTACATTTTATTTAATTCGGTCGCGTTTCTAAAAACCTGCCTCCCAGAAAGGCATTTAGTATGAAAAACTAAGCAAACCAAAACATACAACACAACGCCATGTAATTCAGTCAACGCTGGAAAAGAGACAAACAGCCCCACCTCCAAAAGTTCCTGTACATCGAAAAGTACTACCCCTTGACTAGGAACATTTTGGGGGGTAAATAAGTCCCCCGAGTGACATTTAGACACTGGTCACTGCTACTTCCGTTTCCTGATATGAAGATAATTACCATAAAGGTTCCTAGTTCCTGGGAAAGGTTCCTGTGGTGGAAACACGCCTTTAGTTGCTAAAATTATTTTTGGGTGTTTACAAGTGTGTTCAAGTTACACTGTTCTCATTTATAGCACTTAGGCCCTTTTTAATTAAGAAATGAGTGTGAAATGAGTTTTTACATAAAAACGTAATGTTATAATGCATTTATTTAATTTTTATCTTTAAAACATTGAAATAATAAAAGGTAATCTTTTTAAAAAACATGAGTGGTTTGTATATGGTGTTGTAAATGAAATAAATACAATCATGCAAATTTAGTTTTTGCTCTCCTGTAAAATTATGAAAATGGCACTTACGGCCCTTACGCACTAAACCCTCGATTTATTTGGGTGTGTGTGTGTGTGTGTGTGAGAGACTGTGTGTGTGCGAGACAGGGTGTGTGTGTGTGTGTGTGTGTGTGTGTGTGTGAGAGAGAGAGAGAGAGAGAGAGAGAGAGAGAGAGTGTGTGTCTCTGTGTGAGTGTGTGTGTGTGTGTGTGTGTGTGTGTGTGTGAGAGAGAGAGCGCGTCGTGTCGTACCATTAGTGTCCCAGTGCTGTCTCTGTTCAGCCAGTCTCTGCAGACGGGACCTCATGTTGGATGGGGTGGGGCCGGTGTTGCCATCGGCACTCATGACATCACCCCGGTCCCGCCCGGCCGCCCCAGTGCTGCGGTCCGGCTCTGGGCCAGGGGCGGGGGCAGGAACATGGGCGGGGGCGGGAACAGGTGCGGGCGCAGGGGCAGGAACATGGGTGGGGGCGGGGGCAGGAACATGGGTGGGGGCAGGAACATGGGTGGGGGCGGGGACGGGGCAGGGGCAGGAACATGGGTGGGGGCAGGGTGAGCTGCCACAGGCCCCGTCGGGGGCTTCTTGTCGGTCATGGTCTCTGTCGTCATGGCGACCGCCGGCTCCCGGTTACCCGCCCCGGCGACGGCCCGGTCGTTTTCGGACGAGCACCTGCGCTTGGAGGGGGACGGCTTGGTGACAGGCGGAGCTGTGGGAGGGGAAGCGTGGAAAACGTGAGGAAAATTCACACACCGATGTGACGTGTTCCTGGGTCGAACAAGCCCCTCTCCACGTTTGAAGCTACAGCCTGCTCCTGCGTTTGTGGTTGTAAGAATTGGCCCAAAAATGGCCATTGTACGCAACTTTGGACAAAATGTCTGCTAAATTAACCAATGCAAATGCAAGTAATCCTTACGGCAGGTATTGCAGGAGTAAAATGGCATTGTAGAGGTTACTCTGATTACTGCAGTCCTCAAAACACAGGGATTTCCCATCCCTGAACTAAACATAACACCCCCTCTGCGTGCAGTACCAAGTCCCACCACAAGTCACAGTGCCTGGTTTACAGGAGGAAAACCCCATGACACAACTGGAGTTTTAAAACAGGCCAATGGCGAGGTGTTGTGCAATTGACCCTTCGCTAAACCACGCCCCCTTAGTTACTGTTGCTAAGTCCGTCAAGCTTTCGGGAGCCAGCATGGCGCTCCCACTGTCGCTAACTGCACTCCCTGGATAAATATTGTCCAATTTTTGGAAAATAGAAAAAGCGATTTCAGATAGAAGCAGACAGAAGGGTCTACAATATGGATTTGAAGGTTATATTCAAGATATCACATTGACTCAGCAACAAAATGACGTAAAAAAAATTAAGATAGAAGCGAAAGCCTACAGATCACAGAGTAAAAGTGAACCACCGCATCACCTGGCGATTGACACAGAGGACAACGACATTAAGGAGCAACACTGTTCCTGTAAAGCTGGGTAGGTCTCTATTCACTATTACAATCATTAAAAAGCAAAAGCAGTAGGCCTATATAACGTGACATTCAGTAGTAAGTTAGCTAGCATTAGCTAACTAACTTAACATTAGTAGCCTATAGTGTGCTGTAACGACATTACTCTGGTTAGCTCCACAGGTTTCTGCGCCCATCTCATCGGACTTATCCATACCCTGGACCTCTAAAGCAAAAAATAGCAGTGTGTCAGCCCAGTCCTCCACAAGATTTGGGTACTCGGGACTGGGCTTCCCATTGACAAAGTGCTGAAATAGTAATGAAAAAATAGCATTACATTTTGACATCAAGGTAACGTTACCCACTTGGTTTTCTAGAGCTTGACTGTAACATCTTAACGTTAGCAAGCTGGCTGGATCATGAATAACAAAGCTAACATTTAGTCTAACTTTACCAACGTTGCAACCCGGAGCTGTATATCCAGACCGTAACCACGTTAGCTTAGCTGGCTAACACTTTTCAGGATTTGATTTAGGTTTTGGAAAGGGAAAAAAACGTATCCCCTTTCAACCTCTCCGGGTAACGAGTGTCACTGTTACAAGTGCCCCAGGCACAACGTTTAACCATAACCAGCTAAAAATCCACAAAACCAGCTCGAAAATGAAGAAAATCTCAAACTTTTACGTCAAAGTCAACGGAGCGCCACCATAAACTGTCGGACCTCTGTCGGAGCCTTTCAAATGCTGCACTGTGATTGGCCAGTCTGCGTTTCGGGGCGTGGTTTAGCGAAGGGTCAATTGCTATTCCTGCAGGTTGTTGTGGCCTCCTTTCAGGCAGAAGCCAATTTCGGCCTCGGAAACAAGGTGTGTGGACTCATCAGCCAATCGGTGACTTAAAACCCGTCGCCTAGGCGCTGAGATCCAGCAGACACTGCTGGTCCCTGGTTTTCGAGTAATATATACGCCATTTAGCAGACACTTTTATCCAAAGCGACTTACAGTAGTGAATGCATACATTTTTCAGTATATGTGGTCCCAGTTGGAATTGAACCCACAGCCTAAGCGTTGCTGACGCCATGCTCTACCTACTGAGCCACACAGAACCACGCTCTACCGACTGAGCCACACAGAACCACGCTCCACCTACTGAGACACATAGAACCACGCTCTACCTACTGAGCCACACAGAACCACGCTCTACCTACTGAGACACATAGAACCACGATCTATCTACTGAGCCACACAGAACCACGCTCTACCTACTGAGACACATAGAACGACGATCTATCTACTGAGCCACACAGAACCACGCTCTACCTACTGAGCCACAGAGAACCACACTCTACCAACTGAGACACACAGAACCACGGTCTACCTACTGAGCCACACAGAACCACGCTCTACCTACTGAGCCACAGAACCACGCTCTACCTACTGAGCCACACAGAACCACGCTCTACCTACTGAGCCACACAGAACCACGCTCTACCTACTGAGACACACTGAACCACGAGTAAACGCATCAGGCAGCAGGTACTGGTGACTCCGCACTGGAAGCGGCTTTGTGACCAAGGCTCTCACCAACGTCGGCGGCTCCCTGGCTTGCCCCGTTGGCCTCGGCCAGCGGCTCCCTGGCTCGCTTTGCCATCTGTCGGTTGCCGGGCGTCGGTCGGTCGGCCATCTTCTTCTGCAGGTTCTCCCTGCGGGCCCGGGTGCGCTCCAGGAGTTTCTGCCGGACAGAAGAAAGAAGAAAAAAAATCTGATTCACGATTTATTATTATTATTTTAATTCGTTTCTGATCTTTTCCTGTTTTTCCTCCCAATTTAGTGGCCAATTACACAATCTATTTGTTTAGATTTACCCTCGCCACACGAGTCCACCGCTCGCCTCTACGAGGCAAGCCAATTTCCCGAGGACAGTGAACACCACTTCCCCGCCCGCCCACGTTCTGGGTCCCTTACGTGCTTCACGGCGGACCCGAGCCGGCTCACCCTCCCCCCTCCCCCTGGGGCGGACAGCCAACTGCCGCCCTAGGGCGGGCTGACAACCAGGTCCGGTCTGGTAGAGACGGGTTTTGAACCGCGTCCCTGACAGGCAGCGCGCACCATATCGGACCAGCCAAGATACGGTGCGTTAGATGACCTTCATTATCGATATGAGATGTTTATGTACTCATCCACAGCAAGCGTTTTACTCAAGGGTTCAACGGCTGTGCCCCAAACATGGGAATTAAACCGGCAACCTCAGAGTTTCAAACCCAGTTCCCCAACCACTACACCGCACTTTGAGACTAAATCTTCCTAAACAAAGCCTCATCACTGTTATTTCGTCGTCTTTCTGCCTGCAGCCTATTCGTTTGACACTGCTATGGCACCAAGACAGGTCCTGCGATACAGTGTGCAAACCATTAACCAGGTTTTTTTTTTTTTTTTTACTGAATTTTAAAAAGAAAATGAGGATGGAATGACGGTTTGAGGAAAACCGCTATCAAGGCCAAAGCCTAATAAATAAGAATCTGCGGTACGAACGAGTTCTGGTGAAGGAACACCCTGTTTGGTACGAACAGGACGAATGTGGTCCACTGAAGTATATAGATTAACAAACTGTAACGGACCCCCTTCCACACCCACACACACATTAATTAGGACATCCAACCCCTCAACAACAATTTAGCACCACAAACCAACCATTAGAAGAACCAAGTTTCCCATGAGTGCACTCAGAATGGGATGAGTAACTCAAACACATTCCCACAGCTGAACCCCATTATTTACAGTGCTAATGCTACACTTCAAAATACTGTAAAGAATTGCTAAAAGGGGGGATTGACAGTTCAAGCCAACGTGAGAAGTTGTTTTGGGCAACATTAGCTTGGTATATGAATATATGCCAAATATATATACACATATTTGTTCAAATGAATAAAACCATGCTACGGGAGACGAATATTTTTTTATTTTATTTTTTATTTAACCTTTATTTAACCAGAAAAGCCACATTGAGATTAAAAATCTATTTTTCAAGTGTGTCCTGGCCAAGACAGGCAGCAAGAAAACAATTACTTGCATACATACATACATACATACATACATACATACATATGCAACACTTGTTAGAAAATGGGTCGGGACAGGATAGTTTGCACTGCCCTCGTGGGCAAATAAAACATCTGGGCGCTGCAGATCTTAGCCAAGATTTATAGCCTCGCTTCAACGAGGGAAAACAGGACATTCCTGGCTTTTCCCTTCTCGTGGCCTGGCTGGCTCCAAGGCGCGGTGGAAAATTCAGTCGGAGGTGCGCGGTGTCATTCCTGAAGAATGAGCGTGGTGACGTCATGCGAAGAAAACTCAAACATTCTACCGGTCGACGAGCAACGGACTGATACATTCCATCTCGCTTCAAGCAGCAACATGACTTACTGGACATAGCATTGTGTTAAAGAAAAAGAAAAAACACTTTACATGTTATTAAGCAGAAGATTGCTAGAAATTCTGCAGTGAAGGAAAGTGCAGTGTAGTGTAACGGTTAGGGAACTGGACTTGTAACTCAGAGGTTGCTGGTTCGATTCCCAGGTGGGGACACTGCCGTTGTACCCTTGAGCAAGGTACTTAATGTGAATTGCTTCAGTAAAATATCCAGCTGTATAAATGGGTTCCATGTAAAAGAAAAAAATGTAAACTATGTAAGTCGCTCTGGATAAGAGCGTCTGCTAAATGCCAAAAATTTAAATGTCCCCAACATTAATCCCCAATGACCTGTTGTCAGGTTAGCTAAATATGGACTAAGAACATCTGGCTAAAAAAACGGCAGTTAATCTATAGCTGCCCAAATCTGAAATGAAAACAAAGATCTAGTAGATCAAATACATAGGATCTGGCCGACTAGGCTACTGAGTATATACACTGGGAAGGGACATCAATAGACTGCCATTTTGCGCCTAAATTCTCTAACTGTTCGGGCAACAAAAAAAAAAATGCATTGGTCGCTTTTCGCTGCATTCCCTCAAACACATTCACAGCCCTCAGCTTGTCATCGCGGCCTGCCAACGTATTGCTTCGGTTGGCCAGGTTCCCAGATTCAACTGCAGATGTGAAAAACACTCATTCACTTCCAATTATGGGAATGCGTCGCTACTTCTGGACTCCCGTCAGCTATGCACTTCGAGGCGGTTAGGGTTGTTGATATTATTAGTCGGCTAGCATACTGCCATTTGCATTTGTGTCCGTTAGGGGAGGGGCAGAACATCCAGAAAGCACATCCTCACCCGGTGAATCGCCATGGGAATATCTGCTCACGTCTCCCCCAGCCTGAGGCACTGGAATGACTGGTCATGCCACTCAGTGTGGCGGGTGGCCAAGCCATCACCGCGTGGAAATACACGCAACAAAAGCGCTGGGTGTAAAATGCACGACCGAGCTAGCCAGAGAACTGCGGACACACGGCGAAATACAACAAGCTTGTAAACGTGTAGCTAGTTTGCTATATCGAGAAGTTATTTAGCTAGCTGGTACGCATGCAAGTGTATATGGACGTTTGCTTGCGGGCTAGCACTGGTTTGTTAACGTCGCTAGCTATCGTTAGCAAAGCTGCTTAACGTTAGCCGTCTCGTCAAATGTTTAGAAATACAGGCGATCATATGAAACGGATCACCGTGTCAGCGTTGTTCAATCGCACGAAGCATTGGTTAGCTAGATTAGCCAGTTCGGCTAATTAGACAGCGACCAACACACACAAGCAAGACAAAACATTTACAAGGCAAAGTATTTGCTACTAAGCAATGTACTTATTCGTCTTTGTTACAAAAGGTATGGTTGTTTGCTACAAAATAGTTAACTAGCTAGTGACTGCGTGACACGAGTCGGTAAACAATTTTTTTTAAACCATTTACAATCCAACTGCTAGTTAACTACCTTCTATAATATAAGAAATAACAAAACTCACCTCGGTAAATGGATCCATTCCCGATTAATATGTATACCCCGTCGCAGCTCTACACTTCGTTTTGGGGGAAAACCTCCGTCTCGCTGTTCAACTTCACTGGGCGATCAAGGCGTTGTTTCTTCCTCTCCCAACTCGACGCAAACATCTGTTCAAATTTGAATTTCAGCGCTGCCTTCACTGCGCAGGCGCCATGATGACTACCCACGTGATAGAGTGATTGTCAGATGCAGTAGCCTATGAGAGGACGGGCTGAAATATTCACTGCCCTCCCACTTTCTTTTTTGATTCGGTTCCGTAAACTGTACTTAATGTTGTACTTCCTTCTAACCGTTTTAATTTTTTCCATTTCAGTTTGACTTTCACCACTACAGTGTCGGAATCTCCCAAAAAACACGTGAACATCTCGTCCTGAATTGCATATGTCCTTCTATGGCATATTATGTTATATTATAAATGTAGATAATTTCCTGTAAATAACTTTTTTTTTAATCACAAAAAATTGCACTGCAAGGCACACGTGTTTATATAGCTTCTGTATTTTATCTGTCGAGAAAGTGACGCATAGCGCGGGAAAGGTTCAGCGAAGCCCATGTCTGTGTGATGGACGTGTATGGCATCTTTGTACGTACATTTACATTTTACATTTTAAAACCCATTAAGACCTGGAGTGACGTTTAGGTCGCATCGATTTTGCGATTAATGAAATGCGCTGTGATTCGCTGAAATAGACGTGGGGAAATGAAGTGCACGTTGGTGTCGGCTTTTTTTTTAAATTTTTTCCAGAAAACCCTCAGGTTTTAAGAGGTTGTGTAGAATAATTGCTTAGGTTGAGTATAGTGTTGAACAAGTAAACAGTGGTGAAGACAATTTAGCGAGTTCAGTGGTAGTGGAGTCTGAAGAGGTGGGTTTTGAGTCTCTTGTGGAAGATCGCAAGTGATTCCGCGGTCCTGACCAATTGCGGAAGGTCGTTCCACCAGCGAGGGATCGGGACAGAGAAGAGGCGAGACCGCGAGGAGCGGCTGCCAGGCGCCCGTAGGGAAGGGACAGTTAGTTTACCAGAGGAGGCGGAGCAGAGGGGTCTGGGAGTGATGAGTGACTGGAGGTAAGGGGGAGCAGTACCTCTGGCCGCTTGAAAAGCAAGCACCAGTGACTTGAATCTGATGCGTGCTGCGATGGGGAGCCAGTGCAGAGAGGAGAGTAGAGGGGTGACGTGGGTGAACTTCGGCTGGTTGAACACCAGACAAGCGGCAGCGTTCTGGACTAGTTGCAGTGGCTTGATAGCACAGGCCGGAAGGCCTGCCAGCAAGGAATTACAGTAGTCACAAACGTGAGATCACCAGGGCCTGGACTAGGAGTTGAGTGGCCTCTTGGGTGAGGAACGGTCGGATCCTCCGGATGTTGTGGAGGGAGAATCAGCAGATCCGAGTGATCGCTGCAATATGGCTCGAGAAGCACAGCTGGTTGCTGTGTCATTGGCCTAATAAATGTCAACAAATAGCACGCTTTAATATGATGTTCTTACGTAACCACGCTTTAATGTGACGTTCTTACGTACACTATGGGCGCGAGCGGCAAGCCACGCGGTTGTGCTATCGGAGAGTGTTCGGTGCTATCGGAGCCAGCCCTGCAAAATGCCGAAACGGAAGACTTCATACAACCCAGAGTGGTCAAAAGAGCACAGATTTATTTCTAAAAGCAGAAAAGACGATGATCATGCCATCTGTACAATGTGTCGGTGTGAGGTGGACGTGGAAGCGGACAATGTCAAAGCAGAACTCCAGATCTGCATTAACTTTACTGAGGGGTGCACAGAAAGTTACCAAAAGTCCCTGGCCAACAGAAGGCTCCTGGAAAATTCCAGGAAGGGACAGAAGTACCAAAAGTAGACCATCCAGCTATTGTGAGCACACATTTTAAATCTGTTAGTCTATATGGTTTTAAATTGATCATTTAATTACATGTTACATTGCTGCTGCCTGAAGTGTCCTCCATTCTGGGGTTTTGGAAATGGCCACCCTAACGACAGCATATTTTAATTTTACGCTCAAGGAAAACTATTTTGTTAAATGGATTTGTCGCCATTTGTGTTGACCTATTACAGTAACTTAGAAAAGTGCCAAACCCATAAAGGACTCCATAGGCCGCGGAACCGGTATGGCCAGTAGGGCCGTGGCCATACCTACTTTGGCGTGCATCAAACATCAAACATTGTGTAAAAATTCAAATCTATCAGCAAATACGCAAATAAAACATACGTGTATCATAATAAGAATACGTGTGGATTATGAGCTGTCTGGCGTTCGATACTTGGGAGGTGGGGGCAACATCACGTCATTCTTGGCCCTACCCATTCGAAATGTGTTCCGAGGCCCATGAAGGGCTCGGAAGAAGCACACGAATGCAGCAAGGTGTAGCCAAAAATCACAGGAACAGTGCTGCATTTGTAAAAATCACCAGAACTGCTGCATAAATCACCAGAACTGCTGCATAAATCACCATGTGTAGTGGATGGGCTCATGTGAGCACCCGCTGCAGAGTGACGTGGATAAGAGTACGATTAGTTCCCGGAGTTAGGGACTTGAGTCTTTAGCTCGGCGAGCTTAATCGCTCTCTTGTCGCGTCAGAGATCCCTCGGTTCGAAACTCGCTGCGGGCAGAACCAACACCGTCACACATGCAACAGGAACCAATTACGTTTAACGATCCCACCCGAGGAAGCGCTGAACGGAATGGAGTCAAACAACGTAGCCTACACATGACAAAGTAAGAGTTTGTAATCCTTGGGGGATCTGGGATGCGTACTGGAACATGGCGGAGCACAGCTGGGGCCCAGGACACACAGACAGACAGACGGACGAAGAGACAGACAGGAGTTAAAGAGGTTTTATGATTTATACCGTTACTGCTGCTTAACCCCTGAGGTCGACGGGAGCGGCGCCGCTCCCAGCAGCAATAAAGTATATTACTATTTCTAACTTCGCGATATTTTATCATACACACGCGACAAAAACATTGACAGAAACCTTAGAATCGCGACTTTCCGATTTGAGCACTGGCAAATCAAATGGGATTTTAAATTAGGTTAATTAGACCAAAAGTAAACCTTGCCTTTTACTCTCTTTTTTACCTGTTAGTAACGTCCCTTCTATTGACATGGTAACTAGGTGCGATTTTCGGGGAGGTATGTGGGGAGGGGCGTGGGGCCATGTGTGAAAACGCCGTAAACAACACAAACTGTCGACAATTTGAAGCAAGATTTTATACAGACATACAATTTTATTCAAGATGGAAAGATTTTCTGCGCTGCAGTGTTTGACAGCATTGATGGAAAGCGGCGAGGACAACAACTGGCGAAGAGTAAGTAACTATATTTGATTTGCCATGTTATCAAATACTCGTATATATATATTCAATATATGAATTCCGCGTCTTGTGACTACATATTCCGCGTGTTGCAACGTAACAAATTTCAATAGGCACACAAGATCTATGGAAGAATACTTTTCAAACAGCCTAAAATATTAGAAAAAAATCGTATGTAGCATGATCGGTTTCATGATCTCACGTCCTTGTAAAATCGATTCTTGTTTTTGTTTATTATTAGAGTGCTTCTGTTTAGTTAAATCTGTGTTTGGGATTACGTTTTGGATTTGCTGTTTAGCTAGCTTTGTTTGTTCAGCTAGCTTTGTTTGTTCCAGTTCGTTTATCATTTTGGTTTGTTTTGTGAGTTATTTGCGTGTCGCCTCCGACATTGTTTTGCCTACGTTTGTGGATAATAAAATAAGAGCCAAAATGGCTGCTGCCACAAGATGCGCTTGTTGTGAAAGGAGAAATGGTAACTCAAATATTGCTTTGCCATTTAAAATCTAAATTGTGAGTTGTTGTTTTAATTCTAAAGTGAAAAAAATCACAAAAAAGTTTAATTGGAAGACCCTTTTTTTTCCTTGGGTCTCAGGAGGATATTATGTGCATTATTGTTAGGCTGTATGACTTGTAATATGTGGCATTCCCCTGTATATACTGTATAGTAGTTTGTGTGCTGTTTTCAATAAATCTTCCAAAAAAAAAAAAGCATATATTCTTCTGCATGGCTCACTGACTTGCTTACTCTGTATGGCCTTTGAGAGAGAGAGATGGCCCATCTGACAACTCTTAGAGGTGTGGACAATGAATAATGAATATTCAGGTATTTAGCATTTAGCCCTCCCACAGCCTGAAATAAATGTGACCAGTTCTGATAAAAACAGGTTTTTAGCTATTTAGATCTCAGATGTGCTAAACTGTTTTCACACCCTTACATAACCAAGACCTTGATGAACAAACGCACATTGGCAAAACAATTCGTCACTATAGTTTAGTGTGTGCTTTCACAACTTTTGTGACAGCAGAAAAATTTACTATTTTTAACTTGTGTGTTTGTAGATCTATTTACAAGCTGCATATGATACTGACCAAACTATTGATGGCATACAAATGTAGCTGTGATTGTCCTTCAAATAAAAATATCAAACACTTTGGAGTAAGTGTGTGTTAAGTTGATGAAATTGAGATAAATATCAGACCATGCCAAAATTACAAACTATCTCAAAGCTTAGCACGGACCTCAGAGGGTTAAACTACAGGTTCCGAGGTGACAGTATACATTACTATCAGCTGCTTCCTGAGGTGAGAGTATACATTATTATCAGCTGTTTCCGAGGTGAGAGTATACATTACTATCAGCTGTTCCTGAGGTGAGAGTATACATTACTATTAGCTGTTCCTGAGGTGAGAGTATACATTATTATCAGCTGTTCCTGAGGTGAGAGTATATATTACTATCAGCTGTTCCTGAGGTGACAGTATACATTACTATCAGCTGTTCCTGAGGTGAGAGTATACATTACTATCAGCTGCTTCCTGAGGTGAAAGTATACATTATCAGCTGTTTCTGAGGTGAGAGTATACATTACTATTAGCTGTTCCTGAGGTGAGAGTATACATTATTATCAGCTGTTCCTGAGGTGAGAGTATACATTACTATCAGCTGTTCCTGAGGTGAGAGTATATATTACTATCAGCTGTTCCTGAGGTGAGAGTATATATTACTATCAGCTGTTCCTGAGGTGACAGTATACATTACTATCAGCTGTTCCTGAGGTGAGAGTATACATTACTATTAGCTGTTCCTGAGGTGAGAGTATACATTATTATCAGCTGTTCCTGAGGTGAGAGTATATATTACTATCAGCTGTTCCTGAGGTGACAGTATACATTACTATCAGCTGTTCCTGAGGTGAGAGTATACATTACTATCAGCTGTTCCTGAGGTGAGAGTATACATTACTATCAGCTGTTCCTGAGGTGAGAGTATACATTACTATCAGCTGTTCCTGAGGTGACAGTATACATTACTATCAGCTGTTCCTGAGGTGAGAGTATACATTACTATCAGCTGTTCCTGAGGTGAGAGTATACATTACTATCAGCTGTTCCTGAGGTGAGAGTATACATTACTATCAGCTGTCCCTGAGGTGAGAGTACACAGGAAACTGCCAAAATAAAGAAAAGACCAACATAGTGTCTTTTTATATATTTATTTATTTAAATAGATTTTCATATTTACATGCAACAAGTTACATCCAGGTAATTTTACAATACAATCTTAAAACCTCACCATCCCAGTTCCCTCCCCCAACCCATGCAGATGCAGTCCTCTGAGATCAACATCTCCGTTTTTATAACATGATCAGAAATTCATACACTTTCATAGCAGCATATAGTCATCACGTTTGTCCCCATCCATATTCAATATTTAGGCATTTAGTAATATAGCCAGGTATACCAAAAACTTAAAAATAATGTACATTTTAGAGTTATAAAAAAAGGCCCTTTTTAGGGAACAAGTAATGGGTTAATGTGGGTTAACAGTCACTCTGTGCAAATTGCCGACTCTGGATCCAGCAAAGAGCCCCAGACCATCACGCTTCCTCCTCCATGTTTGACAGTTGGTGTCACACACTGAGGAACCATCCTTTCGCCTACTCGACGGCCTACAAAAACCTTTCAAAATTTTGATTCATCGGTCCATAAGACCTTCTTCCAGTCTTTGGTAGTCCACTGGCGGTGCTTCATGGCCCAGGCAAGCCTCTTTTTCTTATTTTTCCATCTTAGCAATGGCTTTCTTATTGCCACTCGACCTGTCAAACCTGCAACTCGCAGTCTTCTCTTCACAGTTGAAACTGAGACTTCCTTACTTCGACCAGTGTTAAGCTGTGCTTGAAGCTGTTGTCCTGTGAGCCAATAAGTGATTGCATAAGTATCCCCCCCCTTGACTTAATACTTGGTAGAAGCACCTTTTCCTGCAATTACAACTGTGTGTCTATTTGGGATCTGCAAGCTCAGGACAGCCCTCTGCAGCCAGGCCAGGCGCTCGGGGGAGTTCCAGTCCAGGAGAGCGAGCAGCGCGTGGGCCAGGAGAGAGAGCAGCGTGTGGGCCAGGGTCCAGGAGAGGGAGCAGCATGGGCCAGGAGAGGGAGCAGCGCGTGGGCCAGGGTCCAGGAGAGGGAGCAGCGCGTGGGCCAGGGTCCAGCAGAGGGAGCAGCACATGGGCCAGGGTCCAGGAGAGGGAGCAGCACATGGGCCAGGAGAGGGAGCAGCGTGTGGGCCAGGGTCCAGGAGAGGGAGCAGCGCATGGGCCAGGGTCCAGGAGAGGGAGCAGCGCGTGGGCCAGGGTCCAGCAGAGGGAGCAGCGTGTGGGCCAGGGTCCAGGAGAGGGAGCAGCGCATGGGCCAGGGTCCAGGAGAGGGAGCAGCGCATGGGCCAGGGTCCAGGAGAGGGAGCAGCGTGTGGGCCAGGGTCCAGGAGAGGGAGCAGCGCGTGGGCCAGGAGAGAGAGCAGCACATGGGCCAGGGTCCAGGAGAGGGAGCAGCGCATGGGCCAGGGTCCAGGAGAGGGAGCAGCGCATGGGCCAGGGTCCAGGAGAGGGAGCAGCACATGGGCCAGGGTCCAGGAGAGGGAGCAGCACATGGGCCAGGGTCCAGGAGAGGGAGCAGCACATGGGCCAGGGTCCAGGAGAGGGAGCAGCACATGGGCCAGGGTCCAGGAGAGGGCAGCAGATGGGCCAGGGTCCAGGAGAGGGAGCAGCGTGTGGGCCAGGGTCCAGGAGAGGCCTGACGGGCAGGCGGAGGAGCCCAGGCCAGACAGGAAGTCCGGCGCTCTGTTGTAGAGGTGGATGATGGGAGCCGGCTCCCCCGCCCGCTCTCTGTCCTGTTTGTTCTGCTACAGCCTGGCGCTAAACTCACTCCACTAACCTGCGCCACTGACGCAGGGCTAACGGGCGCCGGAGACCATGCCACTAGCCACCTCACTGCCTGAGAGAGAGAGAGAGAGAGAGAGAGAGAGAGAGAGAGAGAGAGAGAGCAATGAACTCTTGGGTGGCATCCAGTATTGGGTCAGACATATCCCGCATTGGCCTTTGTATGTCAAGAATGTTTTAGCTTTACGCTGGAATTAGTGCAATCCGTTAAAGGTCGGGTGAACACGGAGTCGGTCGCTGCAACCTTTCGCTAAGCACTCTATTTCCCAGCAGCGCAGCCACAGACCATCTCATTATGATAACGTGAAACAGCAACGTTTCAACTTATCTGGTTGTATTCCTTTTAGTACCTTTGAGTCAATGAGGAAAAGGCTTGTGAAGAAAGTTGCTTTTTATAGGTGGACTAGCGACCACTTCTTCTCAAAACAACCCAACTGTAGAGTGTGTGTGTGTGTGTTGGGAGGGGGCAGGTTGTAAACCATAGATATACAGGATTTGGATCAATGTTGCCTACTTTCACAAGATTTGGGTAAAAAATGTGAGAAAGTGCAGGTGTGGTGTGAGAGCGTGTGAAATGGGTGAAGAGCGTGAGACTCAGGCTGTGTTCGAAACCGCTCACTCGTTCACTATTCCCTATTCCCTATATAGTATTTACTATATAGTGTACTATGTAGCGAACGAGAAAACTGTTTTCGGATACTACTGAACGTCATTTGCGTCAGTGCAAAAGTGCCGGATATTCAGGTGACGCAAACCGAGCACTCATGGCAGCAGGTTGAAATGTACTCAGGTGGTATCGGGTTTGCATGTTCAGTTTTGAATGTTAAATCCCAAATAAATTGTTGAAATTCTAATGATGTGCAAGTGTGGTTTTGTCAACTGTGGTGCTGTCTGTTAGCCACTGCTTTAGCCACCAATAGCTACCGTTATGGAAGTCATGAGCTAACTAGCTCGTGTGGAGAAAATAACGTTAGGATAACTCACGAGCTCACGACTAGCACCAACTCCCATAGCGATAATAACGGTAGCTATCGGTGGCTAAAGCAGTTAGCTAACGTTACCATCACCATGATTCCTGTTGCTGTTTTACTGCTGTTGGCTCAACTTTTGTTCTTGAGGCATAAACGGAAGTGTATGTATGACGGTATGACACGACCGCATTGCATTGTGGTACACAGAATAAATTGTAGGGTACATTCGCTGTTCACTACAAATCACGGTGAATTGTGGGTATTTTCTCGTTCACTATATAGTGAACGAAATTAACAGTTTAGAATTCGTCGCACACTACACAATGGCGTACACACTATATAGTGCACTATATAGGGAATAGGGAGTGGTTTCAAACACAGCCTCAATCTCAGAGTGTGAGCGGGCGGCCCTGCAGTCTGTATAAGACAATAACATTAGTTAATGTTTACAATAGAATAACAGACTCAGTACATTTCAGTTACAAAATTTGAGTAACTCAGATTTCAGCACCCAGTTACCTTCTCTGAACATGCAGCTGGTTTGCCTGTGGTTACCAGTGATGAACAAGTGCCCCCTGTCCAGTCTGAAACAGATTAAGCTCTATAGGGGCTGTCCAGGATTAGGGTGAAGGATCCTAAATCTGCCAGAGAACCTGCCATTCAAAGCTCAAGTCCTACATTAATGAATCCCCAAAAACATTCAGGAAAAGGCAAGGGTTTGTAGATATGGATTATTATACATCAAAATGAATAGAATAGTGGAACTTCCTAATCATTAATGATCACTGCGCCCACAGGTTAATCACAGCTCCAGTTGTTTTAAACTTCTTAATTATTGCCCTAATAGTGGAGATGGGTATTTTCAGGCATGTAGCTATTTTTTTTATGGCCATTGCCTGATTTATGAAGGTCAACAACCTTTTGTCTCATTTCATTTGTGTATTCTCTGATCTTCCCCATGTTGAAGGATGACTAAGGGAGTTTGGCCTTATATTTATACCCCAGTGAAACAGGAAGTCATGGATGACCACTTCCTAAAGACTCAGGTGAACTTAAAATAATAGAATATAAATATGAATATACTTCATTTAGATTTTGTTCATAAGAATTTCTAAGGGTGTCAATAATTGTGACAATGTTTTGAGAGAAACAATTTTTTTTTTCCTTTACTTAAATTAAAGGTTAGATTTGCTCATCTTTACCAAGGGTGCCAATAATTCTGGAGGGCACTGAATATATGTATTTGTGATTTTATTTTATTAATACAAAGGTCCCTCCGTGTACTCACATCAACCACATGCAGCCAAAATGCAGCTGAAAGATGGATTTCTTTTAAAGTACACAGACATTAAATTCAGTGTTTTATTTTTATTTAATCCAGTAATTTTCTTCAAAAATTGAAACATATTTGTTATTTTGGTTTTTACATTATAAAATTGTCACATTGATTGTCACATCTGATAGACATTTATCAGATGCTCTTATCCAGAGCAACTTACACAATTTACATTTATTTACATACAATCCATTTATACAGCTGGATATTTTACTGATGCAATTCAGGGTAAGTACCTTGCTCAAGGGTATAACAGCAGTGCCCCCACCTGGGAATCGAACTAGCAACCTCTGAGTTACAAGCCCAGTTCCCTAACCATTACACTACAGAACACCCCCATTTTCCAGTGGCATTTTTTTACAGAAATTTAAGCAGTTCAAGTCCAGTGAATAACCTGAAATGGTACAAAGGTAAGTGGTTAAAAAAAAAAGTTCAAGTTACCAAAAACTGAAAGGTAATGTACATTTTTTGGTATTGAGTAGTTTCCTACACCATCAAAAAGCACTTGGAAACTGGAGGACACTGACAGGAAGAGGTCTTGTAGACCCAAAGCCACAACAAAATCAGAAGACAAGTTTCTGAGAGAAGTTATAAATGCGAGCACAACTCAACCATCAAATTACCTTCAAGGTGCACGGCCAAAAACTTACTGAAAAAATAGAAAACGCCAGCACTCAAAAGAATGTCCTTTATATCATTTAATGCCACTGGGGTCAGTCAGACAAATCACAACGAACGCGTTTCAGCAAACAGCCTTCTTCAGCGTTGCATTTACAATAAACAGCTTGACACTTAAATCAACATGCTAGAACAGGAAATGCTGAGGAAAAAAAATAGAAAATAGTAGAAGAACCACGATATTTCTCAAATAGACACTCCAGCTCACTCACTAACATTCTAATATCTTAGCAAAATAGTAGACTCCTATAGAAAAGAACAGTGTAGAAATATAGTATAATATAGAAAATCCATGTAAACATACAGGCACTATACATAACCTTACCGAGATGACAGGCAACACAGTATAGCCACATACAGTCTGCAAAATACCAAAAACCAGAATATAAAAAATGTAATAAAAAATTTACAAAATTAAAAAAAATCCAAAAGATTCTAATCCAAAAACATACTATGAAAAAGTTATATCAAAAATGATTTTTACAGAAAGCACCCCAAAAGTAACTCCTCGTTAAGCCCTTTAGGATATTCTGTCTGCAGGGAATGTATCCAGTTTCTGAGAGTCAACAGCTTGCGTGATAGGCGGCTCACAGGACAATAGCTTCAAGCACAGTTTAACACTGGTCGAAGTAAGGAAGTCTCAGTTTCAACTGTGAAGAGCAGACTTTGAGCTGCAGGTTTGACAGGTCGAGTAGCAGTAAGAAATAATATATTCCATTTAGCAGACGCTTTTATCCAAAGCGACTTACAGTAGTGAATGCATACATTTTTCAGCATATATGGCCCCAGTGGGGATTAAACCCACAACCTAAGCGTTGCCAACGCCGTGCTCTACCAACTGAGCCACAGAGAACCACTATTGCCACTAAGAAAAGCCATTGCTAAGATGGCAAAATAATAAAAAGAGGCTTGCCTGGGCCATGAAGCACCGCCAGTGGACTACTGAAGACTGGAAGAAGGTCTTATGGACTGATTAATCAAAATTTGAAATTTTGAAAGGTTTTTGTAGGCCGTCGAGTAGGCGAAAGGATGGTTCCTCAGTGTGTAACACCAACTGTCAAACATGGAGGAGGAAGCGTGATGGTCTGGGGCTCTTTTGCTTGATCCAGAGTTGGCGACTTGCACAGAGTGACCGTTAACCCACGTTAACCCATTAAGTTTTTACCTCTGGCAGTTTACTGCTTACCTTTGTACAATACAGGTTATTCACTGCGGTGGGGGTGTTCTAAATGGGGGTGTTCTTTACATTTTTGTTTCAGATTTTTCTCCTTTTTCTCCCAATTTGGTAGCCAATTAGACCCGCTATTTCTATGTCAATCCCCCCTAGTAATGTGATTTCGCTGCCGTAGTCCTGCGACCGGTAGTGACGAAGGCGACCTGACACCTCTTCCGAGACGGCACTCGCCAAGTGTTGACCATAACCCGGTACTACAGGGCCACTCTTATGCGCAGCGAACATCATGTCGGCTTCCCTCCCCTCTCCCTGGGGCGGACAGCCAATCGCCGTTCCTCGTGGCGCTCCCGGCCAGAGCCGACTCTGGCGAGACGGGGAATTGAACCCCGCTCTCCGTGGCCAGCATCGAACGTTGTAACCACTGGGCCACTAAATGTGGGTGTTCTAAAACTTTTGACCGTTAGTGTATTTCCAAACATGGCTTTAGTTCAAATAAAAGTAAGAAACAATATGTTTATACCCACTTATTACTATCTAATAGCACCTTTGGAGAAAAACTAAGCGTGCTGCCTTTAAATCACTGAAATGGATTAAGGTAAAGATATGACAGTATGACAGTGAGGTCACATCCAGTATATGCACAACGCTACATGTGGTTTACCTGGAAATACAAATGTAAATTTAGGGTGCAGTACTGACAGGTGAGTGCTACTGACTTCATTATGGAACATTACACCTCAGACGTGTCGAATTGGGCACCCAGCCCAAGGGGCGGGGAAAACAAACTGGATGTCAGACAGTCTGTTCACTCGCTTTCATTTGAGATGTGTGAGAAATGCTAGTCTGGGGAGCGAGCAACAGGCATTGGGTTTACTCCCCCCCACCCCCCACTGTGTGCGTGTGAGATCCTCTTGCTGCAGCTCTCCTCCAGCTCTTCCCCTGTAGAGACAGCAGGACACAGGGATTAAAAGGCTCCTCTGGCTCCAGGCCTCAGTGCAGAGCTGCAGGTCCGCAGGGTGGAGCTGGACCTCCAGGAGGCGGTGGAGAACAGGACACTCTGAGTTTATCTGTGCGCACCATGACTCTCCAACCCGCTAATATTCACATACAAAAATAAAGTAACTAACTGTATGTGAGCGAAAGTGATCTCTCTACAGGTGAGACATTCAGTAAAGTGACTTACTGTGCATTAAGGAGAGTGATATCTCTATTGGTGAGATCCATAAAAAGTTCAATACTGTGTGTTAGTGACAGCGATCTGTCTGTACAGTAGGTAAGCTACGCGGTAAAGTGACTTACTGTGCATTCGGCAGAGTGATCTCAGGCTTTGACTAGAGGTTCGTCAGTGTTCACAGACCCAGTGGCAGTGTTCACAGACCCCGTGGCAGTGTTCACAGACCCCGTGGCAGTGTCCACAGACCCCGTGGCAGTGTTCACAGGCCCCGTGGCAGTGTTCACAAACCCCGTGGCAGTGTCCACAGACCCCGTGTCAGTGTCCACAGTCCCCGTGTCAGTGTTCACAGACTCCGTGGCAGTGTTCACAAACCCCGTGGCAGTGTCCACAGACCCCGTGGCAGTGTTCACAGACCCCGTGGCAGTGTCCACAGACCCCGTGGCAGTGTTCACAGGCCCCGTGGCAGTGTTCACAGACCCCGTGGCAGTGTTCACAGACCCCGTGGCAGTGTCCACAGACCCCGTGGCAGTGTTCACAGGCCCCGTGGCAGTGTTCACAAACCCCGTGGCAGTGTTCACAGACCCCGTGGCAGTGTCCACAGACCCCGTGGCAGTGTTCACAGACTCCGTGGCAGTGTTCACAAACCCCGTGGCAGTGTCCACAGACCCCGTGTCAGTGTCCACAGTCCCCGTGTCAGTGTCCACAGACCCCGTGTCAGAGGCTACAATGAGAAACACAAAGTTAGAACAGCAGTTCAGCAAGGCCCAGTGTACTTCATATCCCAGGATCTGGGCCCTTCATATTCACACTAAACTGGCACCAGCTCATTCACTGTGACCGAACCATTCAATATTAAATTACCTCACACACACATGAAGGTTGGCTTTCAGGATTGAAACTCAAGACAGCGATTACAGTGTGAAACCTGCTCATCTGTGACCTGACTGAATGAGCTCTAAGTCACATTAAATTCATGGCATTGGGAAAAGGATTAGAATAAATTATACTCACTGTTAGTCTTCCCGTAGCCTGAAACAGAGACAGACACAGAATTACAAACAAGTCTGTCACTGTAAATAATTCTACCAATAACCACCAACACGTCACATAAGTTCTACTATATATAGACTCTATACTTTATGGAGTGTCTGAGTGGAATGTTTCAGAGTGTCACTGCGTTGGCGTCTTAGTCTCTCAGATAAGGTGTACGTGTGTTTGAGTCAGTTACTCAGAGTTGTAGTGTGTCAGTTTCTCTGTGTGTCGGTGTGTCTCTCTCACCTGCGCCTCTCTTCTTCCACATCATAACCTCGACCGCGAGGACGAAGAGGAGAACACCCACCACACAACCGATGATGACGCCCATGGACGGGCCACGCGCTGTAGGCAGGGGGAGTCACATTAAACACACACACACACACATAACATTACATGACTGAATATTAATATTTTTCATCTTTGACATCTTCAGTCTTCAATGATTGTACTAAATCATCGTTGCCCTTTACTAGTTGACCTGTTTAATGACAGTGTATCAGTGGGCAGTGTGACCCCTCTCTCTCTCTCTCTGTCTCTCTCTCTCTCTCTCTCTCTCTCACTCACTCTCAATGTCCTGGTTCCTCCTTATCTCCCGCTCGATCACTCTCTTAACGATGTCCTCCTCCAGACTCTGGTGCTCCACGACGCAGGTGTAGTCCTCAGTCTGCCAGTCCTTCACTGTGAGGCGAGATGTTGTCTGGAAAGTTCCGTCCACGTTGGGCAGCGTGTTCCCCGGCTTCACGCCATCATGATGATCCTCTCCCTTCTTCTGCCAGGTTACCGAGACGTTACGGGGGAAGAATCCGGTCACATGACAGACAACAGGAGAGGAGGGGTCCTTCTGGAGCAGAGAGACCTCAGGAGCAACTGAGAGAGAGAGAGAGAATGAATTATCAAATTTTATATTTGATAAAAAAATCATATTAAACCACACAAAAAATAAAATATGAAAAATACCAAAATACAAACAATAATACAGCAGTCATTGTAATAATAGTTTAAAAAAAAATATATTATTTATTATATAAATTATTAAAATCATTATACCCTAGCGATGGCGAATTGCCAGTTTCGTCTGTCGCAAACAGAATATTTCCCGTCTCCGCCGAATTTGGCAATTTCATGGCGCACAATGAAGGCGTTTGCGCGACTATGGGCTGGGCAGCACAATAGGGGGTGTGACCATGAAAACAGTCGGCGCTATGCAAGTTTGGTGTCCAATAATGAGTTTGTGTTAACGTCCAACTAGACCACCTCTTAGCGCAAACGCTGGCGCTCTGTGCAATTTGGTGACTTTATTGATGTGCACATATGAACATAAGGTTATCTGAAATCACATGACAATGTTTTGTGAATATTGTGAATTTCCCCCCACGTTGAGGCAAATTGTCCAATCCAAGGGTAACTTGCAAGCGTAATCAATTAAGCTAAAAACGATTTCTCCACAGCTTGTGGTTATTCAATGCACATACATGAAAGACTGAAGCCAGCAGGCCATCCATCTCTACCATTCAGTAAGATACACCTGTTAAATAAATATATGTTTGTTTGTATGCACATTGTTTTTCTTATGTGAAAGGGTTTTCTTTCCATTTGCACTACAGAAAATGGAGCACATAATTGGACGCCGAAAGCGATACCGTGAGCGATACCCCGTGTTTGGTAGCCGGTGTTTGCCAGACGGCTATCAGTTCGGCTGTACATGCAGTTTCTTCCAGTCTTGTCCAACATGCAAATTAGTTTATTACTTTTCCTTAATATCCAGGTGGTTTGTGATGCACACTCCAGGATGACGCATGTAGGCCTACTGCATGACGAACATAAATGAAACAGGCCTAGTTGCAGTTGTTTTTTTATTTATTGCTTTCCATTTAACAATTACATTAAGTTAGAAGAAAATAAACGTTGTTTTTTAAGTTGGAAAGCCTACAAATAAGGAAAAAAAGAGATGGTAAAATAAAACACTTCTTTTAACAATGTAGGTCTTGTAAGATATTGAACTGTAGGCAGACGGGTAAATATCACAATTACAAAGGATCTGTACGGCCAAATGGAGACAGTCATTGACATATGAATAGGTGATTGAGAGGAAGAGACAGAGGAACTCCTGAAACCAAGAATGACCAGTAGAATACATAGATAGGTGATCAACCGGCTACTCAGGTCAACCATTTAGACTTGATTAACAATACAATAGACTGTTTCCTGGCTAGGCCCCGGGAACTGAATAAATCACACACCCCTAGTAATGAGCAGACTGATTGATTTAGGGATGCCAGACACTGGTTTCCCTAAATCAATCACATTATCTCCAAATACACATTTCTGTTTCCTGTCTCAGAAGAACAAAGCCCAAAAAGAGTATTTAGAGTCATTCAGTTGGGAGAAGGACATTCAGACGAACTCCGCTGAGTCCAGAGTGCTTGCTGGTATTCTTGTATTACCTGTCATTTACTTTGTTACTGTCGCTACCGAAATAAAACCTTCTTCATCAAGATCAGAGTGCTGCCATATTTCTTACAATTGGCGAGCCAGCCAGGAGGGAATTTCCGAAGAAATAAAGGTAAGAAATTGGTTTCTTTCTTTATAGCGTTGGTTTTAAAATAGGAAGTATCCCCTCTTTAAAGAATCTTAAGTAGTAAAGGACACTCTGTTTGGGAACTTTATTTGGTAACTGGCAGGAGGAGTTGTAATTCCAAAGTACTGGAATTTGTGGATCCTAAAGCAGCTGGATCTTAGGAATACTGTGCTCGACGTACTGAGGTAGTGTTCTGTAGTTCTGCGTAGAGGCAGGGTAATGCTAAAGAGAACTGCCCTAAAGTAATTGGACCATAGGAATTTGCTGGGCCCGAAGCACTGGGACAGTGATTTCAAGTTTGTCATTTATAGGCCGAAAGTAACCGGTCTGTAGAATTACTGGGACGTTGATTCTAAAAATTGATGCGTAATTCCTAAAGTAATTGGAATAGTTTGAGTTGGCTGTGTCCGAAGCACTGGAACAGCAACTACGGTTTATTGTGTGGTAATTCCTAAAGTAACTGGAATACTGGAGTTTGCTGGGTCCGAAGTACTGGACCGCAACTCGGTACAGTAATTTATTATCCTAAAGTAACTGGGTAAAGTTGTGCCCGTCATATCCTAAAGTAACTGGGTAGTGGGAAACATTATAGTAGAGTATATAGGAGCCGTTGTCACAGTTATGGAAGCTTTAATTGTTCGGTACATTGCAAAGCATGCACGACGCGATGTGATGGAGGGAATAGAAAATCAGTTTGAGCCATACGAGTGGGCATTGTCCCAGTTTGATAATCATACTAAAATGCCGAAAAATAAGAAGGGAAAGGTTGCTGTAGCGTTACAAGCAGTGTTGGCTGCATACGAAATGAGCAAGGAAAGGCTGTGTGCATTAGAAACTGAAAACCGGGAGCTTCAGGACCAGATTGCTGAAAATACTATTTCAATTAAAGGTTACCAGGCAACGGTTGTGCTTAACACAGAATTCCAAATAGAATTCAGGAAGGAGGCAACTGACTTAAAAGTAAAAAATCTGAAGTTGGAGTCAACCCAAGAGAAAACCGTACATGAATTAGAGCGAGCGCGGAGTGCTTATGACTACTTGATTAGTAAATGCACAAATCGGTCTTCAAAGAATCAGGCCAGTGATTTAAACCAGGTAGAAAAGTACAAGAAAGCGATTAACATGCTGCAAGGACACATTTCGGCTATTGGGATACCACTTCCTGAAGGGGCAGAGAAAGATTTGCACGAGTGGGATTGCAGTAGTGATAATGACTCACACATAACATGGGAGGGTTGGGACAATAGTTCAAATCACACCCTAAAGTTTCCAATGGCACCAGTCCACCAGACTACCACCATTCGCCCAGGGAGGGGAAGATGAGGCGCATACCGTCACTACCACAACAACTAAACCACTAACCCCTGGCGAAATTGAGTCATTGATCAAGAATATTGGCAAATTTGAACCAGCGGAACGGGATCCACTTGAGTTCCTTGCAACCCTTGAACGTGCAGTAGATTTGCATAGGCTCACGGATGCTGACGCTTGTGTTATGTTGATTGCTTGTCTTCCCCACGCATTGGCTAGCGCTCTTCCTCAGAACGTTCACAAAAAAGACGCTGACAAAGATTTAAGGAAAACGGGTCTATTGGACGTATTAGGGACACGGGCTGTTGATTGGGAGAAAATCAGAATGGTTACAATGCAACCAGGGGAACATCCTGCTGCATATGCATCTAGATTGTGGGAAGCTTTCACATCTTACAGTGGCATGCCTAATTTGACTCAACAAGAACCCATGTTCAAATCAGCACTGATTGCACAAAGTGACACCAACACACGTAAGGCTTTGGCCCTTCTCATAGATTCTAATACAACATATTTAAACATTCTCATAAAGATGACCCAGCTTTACAACTCCACTAATGATACTGTTAGAGAAACAAAGAAAAAACATCCTGTAGCAGTGATTGGGAGCAAACCATTCCACAACACTGAAACCAAGAAAAAAGGTATCATGGAAAAATGAAAGTTATGTGCCTAATGAGGTTAGGCAACAAAGGGGGGGAAAGGCCCCCACCATTTAATTCGGATGGGGTTATTGTTTGTTATTCATGTGGGAAGAGTGGACACATAGCAAGGGAATGTAACTCTTCTCACAGCAAAGGACCCAGCTACATAGATTTAAATAAAACACTCAGTGACATACAGTCAGCCATTACAAAGCTAAGCACAGAGAACAATGATCTACACTCAGCAATGGAAAAACTAAGTCAACAATACAATAAAATGTACTATGACAACCAGGTGAAAGAACAGAAATTTGAACTGGGTGAAGAAATCATGGTGAAGAACTATCATCACGAAGGACCCTGGTCAGCAAATTGGAAAGGGCCATGTACAATAGTGGATAAATGTGGAGAATCCATATACAAGGCCTCTTACAAAACGAGCAAAGGAACGTCCAAACTGAAATGGTACCATGTGGACCAATTGAAACCATATAAAAAAGCATAATCCCAGATACAGGGCTTAAAAAAAAAAAAAAAAGGGGGGCCTTCATTATTGTTCTTTCTATATTCTTTAATAACAGATTCCAGGAGGTGGGAGTTTCTTCAAGCAGTTCTTCTACCAGTTCTGGTAATGATGCAAGAGGTAATGATGCAAGAATGTCCAGAGCAGCGGCCAGCACCACCATCCGGAGTGATTACCAGGCCACACCCAGGGGTCCTGATAAACAACATCCAGTGGGTCCATGTGCCAGTCCTGATCAACATGACAGCATGGTCTCCAGATCTGGACAAGAACTGCAAAGGGGAGAGTGTGACAGGGATGTACAAGGACCTCCTGACGACTGCGTTCCTGAGATATCACGACACAGTGGATACATATTATCACACTGACAGCCCAAAACCTGCATCAACTGGCCGAAAGCTATTGGGCTTCCTGGAAGGTGTTCTGGGAGCCGCTGGAACAGGTTTGGGTGTGTCAAATTGGATTGATGCACAACAATTGAAAACTAATGAACTGAAACTGAAGGAGATGATCGCTACCCAGATTCTCAAGATGGATGCTTTCTTACAGGAAGGGTGTATTTGTATGTTTAATTCTTGTCTTGGTTCAGTGTGTTCTTATTTATTGTATGTGTTCCATTCTGAAACGGAAAAATATCTCATTTACAAACGACCTTGTCAAACTGGTACCTTGGTTTAGGGGGTCCTCACTCTCTCCCGGTTCCAATCCCTAGTGGGTTGATTGATTGAACAAAAGAGCACCCCATTGCAATTGTGATAAGATCAGTCAGAGCCGGACAGTATCCAGCATGATGCCAGTGTAAAGATGTTGATCCAAAGACGGGTAAGATCCTTCGCTAGGAGGAGGACAACCTAAGGCAGGATAACATCGCCTCGGATGCACGGAATATTCATGCCAGTGGAAGAGGTGTTGCTCCCATGACGGGTAAGACTCTTCAGGATGTGAGAGAGCAACCTAAGACAGGACAACATCGCCACTGATATGTGATGCTTTTATGTTAAGACAAGCATCAAAGGGGGGACTGTAAGATATTGAACTGTAGGCAGACGGGTAAATATCACAATTACAAAGGATCTGTACGGCCAAATGGAGACAGTCATTGACATATGAATAGATGATTGAGAGGAAGAGACAGAGGAACTCCTGAAACCAAGAATGACCAGTAGAATACATAGATAGGTGATCAACCGGCTACTCAGGTCAACCATTTAGACTTGATTAACAATACAATAGACTGTTTCCTGGCTAGGCCCCGGGAACTGAATAAATCACACACCCCTAGTAATGAGCAGACTGATTGATTTAGGGATGCCAGACACTGGTTTCCCTAAATCAATCATATTATCTCCAAATACACATTTCTGTTTCCTGCCTCAGAAGAACAAAGCCCAAAAAGAGTATTTAGAGTCATTCAGTTGGGAGAAGGACATTCAGACTAACTCCGCTGAGTCCAGAGTGCTTGCTGGTATTCTTGTATTACCTGTCATTTACTTTGTTACTGTCGCTACCGAAATAAAACCTTCTTCATCAAGATCAGAGTGCTGCCATATTTCTTACAGTCTCAAAATATAAACTCAAATCATGAAAAGAACAAATGAATGTGCGCCTTGTTTTCCCCCTCTGATTCGTGTGCCAACTTTTCCGCACCTCTCGCACAAGCAAATCGCTCTCCTGTTTTGAGAAGCGCCTGGCAGCCAGCGCAAAACTGTCATCCATGTCAGGAAATTGCCAACTTGCTATAGCGTTAGTGCACTGGTATTTAAAGGGATAGAAAATAGGTGTTCTGATTGGCCATTACGAAACCAAACCCCCACCACACCCACATGTATTTTTAAAAAGTTAATCCAACCTCTTTTATAACTGCGCCGGAGGTGTGCTATCGTCCTAAGTCACGAAATTACCGAAATTGCGTTAGACACGCCCTAAAGCGCCACCGTCTTCGCTTTGCGTCTGCGTTACCGACACCGTCCTAATTCACCAAAATAGGGCCCATAATGTCCATCCCCGTGAAAGACACATCCAAAGACTGTGTTTGTGAATCCAGACACATGTACGCCTGTCTTCTCAGAGACTGCATATGTCTAATCTTCAGATCTTTACATCCGAGACTCACAGTTTTAAGAGCTCGCAAACTTCCCAAACCTCCGGAGCTCGTGCTCTAACAGCTCATTTGGGGTAAAAGGTGGAACTCCTGAAACTGTAATCTTTGTAGAGGGGACTGCTAAAGGCTAAACCTGTACGTAAAGATCACAAACAATCACGCCATTCTCAATCAACCGATTAACGCATTTTTCTTCCTTCATGAACATCACCACCACTTTTATACATGCGTGAAGCATAACACATATTATCATGGCCTATACTCTCACCCACTGCCAACAACACCTCCTCCATCGATACTCTGGGGTCAGGTACAAACCTAACCCCGTGTCGGATGGACAGAAGTGGCGTCTCGGCGGACACCATCTTCACTGAAGTCCAACTGCTTACTGCACAATAAAATCAACCAACCAAAACACGAGAAATACACTTACCTGATCATGCAGAAACGATAGATAGAAGAAAAAATAAAGCGATACGGAAGATGGGAAAAGAAACAAACTCACGCCATGCTCACTCACCACCACTCACGCTCACCCAGAACTCCCAGCATGCACAGAGAGAGGTACACCACGTGTGTGATAATCATCAAAGGGCTGTTATAAAGACATCCAGTTGAACATGTTTAACATGGTGGTTGTGTTAATGCTGTCAGTGCTGCTGTGTATTCGAAGGGTGAACGGTGTTGAGCAGAGTGTTGAGTGTTGAGCAGAGTGCAGGATGTTTGTAGTGTAGTTGAGCTCTCAGTGCTGCTGTACCTGTTCTCTCCAGAGTGCTCCTCCCGTAGCTCACATACTCCTTCAGCCACACATGGCACTCCTGGGTCAGGTAGTTATTTGTGAAGTAATCTAAATGTTTTATGTCATTCCACTTCTGTGCTGCGCTGACTCCCTGTGGTGAAGGAGAAATCCATCTGGTGTTCTTCAAATCAAACACAAGGAGGTCTTCCCCGTCGTATCCATGCTTCCAAAACCCGTCTGTGATCCCGGTCTCATCATCCCACTCACAGCCGCACATGGTCTGATAAACATGAACACCTGGAGAGAGAAACACACACTGAGCACCTCCCTCACCACTGTGGAAGCAGAATTAAATATAATCCATTTCACAATAAATCTAATCCATTGCAGAATAACATGTGATCAATTGCTACACACTGTTTAATCGGAACATAGAAATAAGTTTTACTATCTTTGTTCTCCGTGCAAAATGCTGTTGGGAGGGGTTGAGCTGAGGTGCCGGAGTGGAAAAAGTACAAAACAAGGAGTATCTGTGACCTTCTAGATAGCAGACGAATAACAGGGATGTGACACCAATGGCAGCACGTATAGAATCCGGACATGTTTTGAACCTGCAGCCCAAGGCTATCTGGGTGCCTGATGCCAAGCCCCCCCCCGCCCCAGGTAAAATGTCATAATAATAAAGAGGAGAATTAACTTAGTTCCTCAAGTCACACCACCTCCTCCCACTTTGTTATGTAGAAGTTGACAGCACCACCTAGCGAAGGTAATTGGCTAGCTAGTTAACTCATCAAGGTAGCTCGTTGGATATTTTCCAATAAGGTCGCTAACTTAAGCTAGTGTGTAGATATGTGTATAGATGCGACGTGTATTTGCATTCTCCCTGGATGCTTGCTGAGTGTTGTCACATATAGCTTGTTTCCATTTATACTATGAGCAAGATTATGAGCCCGTTATATCTGTTAGTTATATTCGCTGCTAGTTAGTTGATTATATAATTCACAAAATTTAGTTGGCTAAATAACTTGGCTATGTTTAGATATGAAAATAGCAGGTGGCTGTAAAATCTAAGATGTATTGCATAGTAGCACTTATCTAGTAATCTTGCTTACTTTTCCTACCCAATTAGGAAAATGGAACTACGATCTTTAGGTGTACTTAATGCTTGGATGGCTAGCAAGTTGCATAGCTGGGGAAAGGGTTGTCTGTTGTGCCGAGGGTTCAGTGCAGCGTAATCTTTATAGAGAGACGGTAAAAGGACGCGTCGATTGCTATCTGGCTCGGATGTTCGCAAATGAGCTAGCCCGATGTTTGCTAGGTTTTGGATTTCACCGTTCTGGTTCCGTAGTCCAGCGACTAGCAAGCTCCCCCATCTGGCGTGGAGCGTCATTAAACGAACAGACCTCAACTTACAGCGAGTATGCTGACATTAGGCCGCAAACCCGTATTCAACAGCAGTTCGACAGCCTGTGCGTACACGCCAAATTAAATTTAGTTTGAAGTATATTGATTAGACTGCTTCTGTGCCTTCTGTGACTCCCTGCAATTGCTTGAATAAAGATCCGTTTTGTTGAAGATTCTGTCCGAAACCTGGTTTTTCCTGACAGCACCTGGAGTACTTTTACACACTCACCTGCACAGTTGAACATACGTGCATGCATGTATGTGTGTGTTGTGTGTGCATGTGCATGTGTGTGTGCATGTGTGTGTGTGTGCATGTACGTGTGTGTATGAGCGTGTATGTGTGTGTGTGTATGTGTGTGTATGTATGTGCATATGTGTATGTATGTGTGTGTGTTGTGTGTGCGTGCGTGTTTGTGTGCATGTATGTGTAGGTGTGTGTTGCATGTACTTGTGTGCATGAGCATGTATGTGTGTGTGTGTGTGTGTGTGCGTGCGTGCGTGTATGCATGTGCGTGTGTGTGTATATGTGTATGTATGTGTTTGTGTGTTGTGTGTGCAGGCCTATGCACATGTGAGTTCACTCACCTTCAGCCTGGTTAAAACGCTGCATTGCGACTCTAACATTGTCTTTGTAGATCTCCTCTTCACCAATCTGCCTCAGGCTCTGTATGTTCCAGTAATCTTCTCCCTCATTCTCCTTTATCCACTCAGTCTTGGGGATCATCTTCTTGATTTTACTGTCGTAGTACTGAAACGGCTCATCATCCACCAGACCCACGAGTGTGTACTCTGGGAGGTCTGTACCCGCTGTGACACCAGTGTAGAAGTACTTCAGAGAGTGAGTGGCTGTGGACAGAGACATATCATGAGAATTGCAGAAACCATACCATTCAACATAGTTATAAATACCAAAATTACATCAGAGAGGGGCATTTGGAGTAAATTACTACATTTATTATGGTATGGCACATGAGCACTTCTGTATTGCAGTTGGTCAGGTCTAGGTTCAGCAACGTTATGTGTCCAAAGAATGAGGTCAGCTGACTACCTGAATATACTGAATGACCAGGTTTTTCCATCAATGGATTTTTTCTTCCCTGATGGCACGGGCATATTCCAAGATGACAATGCCACGATTCATCGGGCTCAAATTGTGAAAGAGTGGTTCAGGGAGCATGAGACATCATTTTCACACATGGATTGGCCACCACAGAGTCCAGACCTTAACCCCATTGAGAATCTTTGGGATGTGCTGGAGAAGACTTTGCGCACTCTCCCATCATCAATACAAGATCTTGGTGAAAAATTAATGCAACTCTGGATGGAAATAAATGTTGTGACATTGCAGAAGCTTATTGAAACGATGCCACGGCGAATGCATGCCGTAATAAAAGCTAAAGGCGGTCCAACAAAATATTAGATTGTGTGACTTTTTTTTGGACGGGCAGTGTATATTGGTGGAATTTCTTTGCATGAAAAATCATGTTTTAATACTTAAATCCCTAAGAATAATCGTGTAAAAGTGCAAAAAATTGCAATTATCAAACCATTTATCAGAAAAATAATATCCACCTTGATAAATATGGCTTATCAAAACAGCCCAGGACTGAGTGAGTTTTGGAAAAACTACTTTTTTACAGTTTTATGTTTTTACAGTGATCACAAGCCACTCGCTGTGTTTTACCATCAGCTTTATATTTGTCTCTCATCTGACCCCATTCACCAGTACCATTTTTCTTCCTCTTCCTCCCTCTAACACTCTCTGAAACAGGTGCATTGAAGTCCTCTAATATAGCTTCTTCATTGACTGTCCTCATCTTTGCAATGTAAAGCCTTGCGCATGCGCCCCCTGGTGGTATTGAGTGCATTTTGCAATACCATTGAGTGAGGACTGAATGAGTTGTGGAAAAATTCAAAACTTGGCTGGCGATAGACGACTAAGTACAAGTTGGAGGAATGGAATAGTTTACGTGGTAGTCCTCACTATAATCAACAGTGCTATGTGCTTAGTTTGATTTTGACCAAAAATTGAGTCCTGGAAAAACGCTCTTCATACACATATATGTGCCCCAGTTTCGAGCAGCCTGTCCCGGTTTCCCAACAAAATTGCTGAAGAATGTAAAAATGTCCCGGCTTTCACCACAGATCAGAGACGCAGCTAACGTTACAAACCACCTCAAGTTAGTGTTAACTGCTCAAAACCCGACTCCCACTCACAAAAAATACTCACTGATATTCATATCCTACTTTTATATTTAGTGCTTTTAACTCACAATACTGTACATATTTCAAATGTATTTGTTAATTGATTGCATTTTGTATGCATTTAAAAAAAAATATGTACAGTGTTTTTAATATTTACATTGACTACGTTTACATGCACACCATATTCCTGTATTAATCGGAATAATGACAATATTCCGATTACGTATGAGTCATGTAAACGCCTTAACCCGATTGCCATAACCCGATTAAGATCATATTCGGATTACTAAAAACCCGAATAAGACCCCTGGCATATGCCTGTATTAACCCGATTATTGGGTCATGTAAACATGTTAGTCGGAATATGCCCCTTAACGGAATATTAATTTACGTCTGCGCATGTTCATTCTCGACATGCGGAAATTTTCTCTCCACTCTGCATCCGTAAACTCTACCATCACTACTCTGTACCACCAGTCCATAGTCTCCGGGGGGTTCTGATTGGCATAAATGGCATATTAGCAAGTACCATAGCTCCATTTGCCATTTCCTCGCGTTCTCGTCTACCATGGTTGAGGATGTGAATGAGAACGAGTGTTCTTGTTACATTATGATGTAGAAGTGCTAAGAAGACAACACAATATAACGCAAAAGCAAGCATTTTCAAGCCTTTTGTGTAAATGGGAATTACTGCAGGAAAATAACGCGCCTATTTATTCAGCTGAGTACCCAGAAAGCCCTTGCGCGGCACTACATCGCTGGTTTATTCGGAATATGCCGATTAACATGTAAACGGGAATATTCCCGTAGCTCAACATTCTGCGGCGCATGTAAACACCTTATTCGGAATATTGCCTTAACCCGAATATGGACCTTAATCGGAATATGGTGTGCATGTAAACGTAGTCATTGATTTCTGTTCACACCTTGTAAGTATTCATACTTGTCCCTGTTGTAGTAACTGTTGAAGTTAACCTGTTTTAATGTACAGGCTATTCTGCCCTCTAGCAGTAAAAAGTTAAATAAATATCCTAAGCCTAAACAAGTGTCCCTCTGCTTCGTTTAATTACACTGTTTTTGAATCGCCAGTGAATTATGCAGGTATTGAGTTGTAAATTAACGACTTAATCGAATAAATACACTGTGTGGATTACAACGAGGGTTATCATCGATTGAAAAACGAATTCCTGAACCATCACATCAGAATTCAATTGATCCAAAATAATAACTGTATTCGTTTCTATACAGCTCACAGGGGGGGCACACCTGCCCGTTTAATAGGATGCCTCATTTACTGAAGTGCTGCCTTTATTTAGGCGGTTCACAGTAGTGCGTATTAACGAACTGAGCGGAAGTGGAACGAATCACTCAGAGACAAAGATCTTTGAGCCGAACTCATGCTTTAAATACTAAGTACGTTCTATCAACTACAAAAACTATGATTATATTATTATTTTTATCTTTCGTTCTTTATAATCATCGCCACGTGAATAATATAGCTACTCTTTTGTGAAATTCAAACTTCGGTGTAAAACGTAACCCATATTCCAGGAAATCATATTCCGAGAAATGACTATTTTCTCTACAAAACACATTTAAAATCATCAACTTACTTGCATAGGTAGCGTGGATGCTACACAGCATACAACCCAACTGCACAAGTATTTCCATTCTGCCAGAAAATCCTTTATGTTAACGCATTTTGGGGTGAACAAACTATCTGCGTTTACACAGTACTCCGAACTGTCTCCTACGTTATCTAAGCAAAGAGTAAAATGATTGGCTGAAGGATTCTCTTTTGGCCAATAGAAAATAAGAAGCGAACAAACGTCATCATATTCCAGGGAGAATTGAGCGAAGAAGGTTTGTGTTCGAACCTGAAAGTGCAGTCCGCTGAAATCCAGTTTGTTTGTGAGTGACAAGGAAGTAACATGTAATTGACTTAACAGCCCCAGAAATATTTTTATAAACTGTCGTAATATCATTTAAGTTTAGTGCAAAATAAGAACTACAGGGGGGTATCGTGGGGGTTTATAATTGTACTCAAACATGACTGTAACCCCATCAGAGAGTGACAAGTCTTGGGCGAGTTTGTGTATTTAATTATACTTACATTTTCAAATTTCCACATTGAAATGCTTCAATTTCCAAAGAGTTTCAGAATTAATAAAGAACACTTTAACAACTAATAGATGTTACATATTTAACAAAGTATGAAAGTGCCGTACAGAATGTAAAGAGTTGAATTGCATTATGAGGCAAAAAAGAAAAAAGAAAGATAAAATATGGAGATGCAAATATTGTTAAAGCAATTGCTGTTATGGGAATGGCCAATCTGAAGCCCAGTGTTTAAATCAATGCAGTAATGACTGGTCTACTAAGGGGATGGTCGTTTCTCTGAAAAAGACCTGCACTTGAAATGACTGCAGTTGTCACAAATCAAAGAAAACTGCTGCTGTTTTTGGACATGCTGCAGTTTCTGAAATGATGGCGTTGGCACTTGGTAAGAGATTTTTGCACATGAAGAGAAGTCTGGAGTCCGACTAGAGGAGATACTAGCCTGGACGAGCCTGACAGTATCAGAACCACGTCGGACCAACCTCATTCTGAGGACAGGGACTGAGGGTCAAAGATCAAAGAGTCATGCACTTCGGGAAATTCTATGTTTCGTTTTTTTAGGGAGGAGGAGGAACGCATAAAGAAATCTGCGTGCGAATAAAGCGGAACGTGAGAAGCGTACAGAGATAGGACGAGAGAGAATGACAGCGATAGTTAGAAGCGTGAGATAATTAGTGATTAGTAGTGTTAGTAACTTAATCTAAGTCCTAATGTTAGTAGATTAGTTGGTTAGTACTATATACATCTAACTAATATATACAAAGTGTAATTAGAAAGTAAGAAAGAAGTAAAACGAGATTAGAAACGAAGACGGAAAAACGAAACATAGAATTTCCGAAGTGCATGACAGAACGAGAATGAAACATGACTGAAGAAAGATTAATAAACAAAGTGCAAAAACAAACCGAACAGACACTCAAAACATAACAATAAGATGGCTTTTATAGCCATAAAATAGTTATTGAGGGTGGATTGATACAGACGGAGCACTACTGAAGGCCTAGGTGTGAAATGCACGGCCCGCCACAGTTTTTTTGTAACCTTTGATCGTGCAAATTATTTTGCTTGCTAGTATGACGCCACCAACAAATGACAAAAAACAATATCTGATATTATGTACATGGTGCACTTGCTTTGTTCCTTGAGATATATGTTCATTAAATTTAAACTGTACATGAAAATGAGACAACTGGAAACCAATGTCTTGTGGACCTGCACATTTTCTGCCCTCTCCGAGGTTCAGGCTCCCAAGTGCTCCCGAGATGACAACTCGCAGGAACAAGTTTCCAAGGAGCATTATTCTGAGCGCAGAAATCAGGGTTTCTAAGGTCAAAGAGAGACACAGCTTGACACCGGAGCTCTTCTGTGACGTCACATGACCGTGACTGGATGAGTGGAGGTGTGATATTCCGTGGATGGGGATGCTGATGCTGAGGGAGTTTCACTTCAGAGCGTGATCCTAGGAGTCAGTCAGCATTAATACGCTTGGGTCTCACACACACACGCACACACACACACACACACACACACACACACACACACACACACAAGTACACTGAGCAGCAGCTGTACCTCACTGTGTGCATGAAGGTCAAGCGTCTGAACACCACACAGCGTCTCAAACAGAGTCACTGGCAAGAGAAAGTGCAACAGCAGCGCGTTGAAGGATACGTGAAGTTCCAAAAGGTGCTGGTGGAAAATAAGTGTAAAAAACCTGCCCTGTCTAAAAACCAGCACAAACGTGTATTAGAGAGGGAGCTGAGTCTGTGTGTCTCAGTAACAGGGTTCATCAGTAACTCTTGTACCTCCGGGTGTTAAATAAAGAGTTAATTTAACCCCCCAAAAAGCTCAGTGTCACAGCTTTGTATACTGCGCTCTCTGTGACAAGCAACAGCTCATTTATCATTTACAGATAACCCACACCTAGGAGAAACTGAGGGCAAAACGGGGGCTGAAGTGGGGTGTCATTAGGGTGTCACAGAGGCGCAGTGGTTAAGGGGCTGAAGTGGGGGTGTCATTAGGGTGTCTCAGAGGTGCAGTGGTTAAGGGGCTCACACGCACACTGATAGGAGCATGCCACATACGATGCAGGAAGTGCCTTCACAATAACAACGCAATAAAAATGTTGCTTCAGACAAAGGTGAATACCAGGCCCATACCAGTCACAATTCCTTTGAGCGGCCATTTTGTTTCAGCCCTCGAGTCCTGAGATAGCTGACACACTGACACAGTTACTGCTCAATGCACAGTGCATACATTCCTATTCTGTGTCAATTCTGAGTTCTGAAATATCATCAAATTGGCAGGTATTTTCTATTCACTCATTATTTTGAAAGTATAAAAATATGACTTTCTTTGCACTGCATAACTTTATTACAGTATAGTGCAAGTCCACTTTAAAACCTGTAGAATTGACACACAATATTGCTCACTCACACATATGAGTAACTACAGGACCTCAGTCTAATGTAGACCTGCACTCACAGTCCCAATAACTACACAGCACGGTGGAATTTCTCTCAACTCCCAGAGTGTGTTGTATTTGGTTATCAGGTGAATGGGGCGGAGCCAGGTGGGGTCAGTCAGGGTGATGAGTCAGTCAGCACTGGGAAGTTCCAGAGAAATCAAGAGAGCAGAGAGAAACTCGTAGACACAGTGAGAGATGTGTGGTGTCACAGCGCCCTCTACTGCCTGTATGACGCTCTGCACACAGAGAGCACTGAGTTTCTGACAGAGGGCAATGTTGGCATTCCTCACAGTGAGAGAGACCAGTGGCCCAGGGAACCAGGAAGTGAGGCTGTCAGTGACAGTCAGTGCATTTGTTTCTAAATAAAACCCTGTTTCACTGCATTTCTCTGCTGTCTGTGTGCCAACCCGTATTACTGTTAACAAGCCATGTGGGTTTGGTGGAACACCAGTGGCTGCTACGCTTTTGCTGTTATACTAAGTTTAAAAGCCATGCAGTGGGCCATCTCATTATGATAACGTGAAACAGCAACGTTTCAATGTATCTGGTTATATTCCTTTTAGTACCTTTGACTTAAAAAGGCTTGTGAAAAAAGTTGCTTTTTATAGGTGGACTAGCGACAAAGGACTCTAGGGTGAAGGACTCTAAATCTGCCAGAGAACCTGCCATTCAAAGCTCAAGCCCTAAATTAATGAATCCCCCAAAAACATTCAGGAAAAGGCAAGGGTTTGTACATATGAATTATTATACATAAAAATGAATAGAATAGTGGAACTTCCTAAGCATTAATGATCACTGTGCCCACAGGTTCATCACAGCTCCAGTTGTTTTAAACTTCTTAATTATTGCCCTAATAGTGGAGATGGGTATTTTCAGGCATGTAGCTATTTTTTTATTGGCATTGTTTGATTTATGAAGGTCAACAACCTTTTGTCTGATTTAATTGATGTATTCTCTGATCTTCCCCATGTTGAAGGATGACTAAGGGAGTTTGGCCTTATATTTATACCCCAGTGAAACAAGAAGTCATGGATGACCACTTAAGAGTTCCTAAAGACTCAGGTGAACTTAAAACTATAGAATATAAATATGAATATACTTCATTTAGATTTTGTTCATAAGAATTTCTAAGGGTGCCAATAATTGTGACACACGTGTTTTTGAGAAAAAAATACTGTTTTTGACAAGAATAATTGTACTTCAATCAAAGGTTTGATTTCTCTCATATTTTTAGTAAGATCAAGCGGATTTTTTTCATAGCCTTTTTTTGTAAGTAAGTAAGTAAAACTTTAACAACACAATAACAGATAAAAACAGGGACATTACAATCAAAGGAGGAAAGGGGGGGGGGAGTTAAACTTCCGTGACAGAACGAATCGCCGAACAAACTGGCGCCATTCTGATACACAATTTTTGCTCATCTTTACCAACGGTGCCAATAATTCTGGAGGGCACTGAATATATGTATTTGTGATTTTATTTTATTAATAAAAAGGTGTACTCACAGCGACCACATGCAGTCAAAATGCAACTGAAAGATGGATTTTTAAAAAAGTACAAACACTTTAAATCCAGTTTAATTTTTATTTCATCCAGTCATTGCATTATAAAAAATGTTTCAACTGGTTATACTTTTTGCTTTTATCAAGCAAACTGAAGGCAAAGGGTGGTCACACCAAATATTGATTTGATTTAGATTTCTCTTCTGTTCATTCACTTTGCATTTTGTTAATTGATAAAAATAACTATTAACACTTCTATTTTTGAAAGCATTCTTACTTTACAGCATTTTTTCACACCTGCCTAAAACTTTTGCACAGTACTGTATATATATAAATATATATTAAAATAATCTTAAATAAAAGTATAAAAACTACTCAAAAGTAAAAAAAATGTAAACTGTATAAGTCGCTCTGGATAAGAGCTAAATGCCTAAATGCCTAAAATGTAAATATAGATGTATTGCTCTGACAACGCTTAAAAGTGGGTTTGATTCCCATTTTGACAATATTTCATGAAAATACTGTGTGTGTGTGTGTGTGTGTGTGTGATTCTCTTGCTGCAGCTCTCCAGTAGCTGTTCTGTGTACAGACAGCAAATGCTCCGAGTCCCAATAACACTACTCTATAGAACTTAGAATGATCTTAGTAGCTGCATATGCCGGCAGCGAATGCTCTAAGTTCTGATGCCACTGAACTTCGATTAGACCTAGAATGTCCCAAGTAGCTGTACTGTAGACAGACAGTGAATGCTTAAGTCTATTCCTTGGCTCGCCATGGAATAGTGTCTATGATGTGGGTCTAGAGGTTAAGCCCTTCGACTCCATGGCTGTTACAGGGACAGGGGCACAAACACAATGTCCGCGGCATGTGTTGTCTGTACGTACTTAATGTCAATTGTATTGTTTGTCCTGATCATCTTGCCCAAATCGCTCCAGAGCAAAGCGGAGGTTCAACATGGTACGATTGACCTCATAATATGGAAGCAATAATGAATAAAATCCAATTTAATTTACTAAAATGTCGTACGGTAAATGTCTTATAAAATATTCCTACAGCGGCCTCGAGGGGGACAGGTACCGGGTTGATGGCACAGTCATAAGGTCGGTGAGGGGGAAGAGAGATGGCCTCTTACTGAAGACCTCCAGGAGGTCGGTGCAGACAGGGGGGACTCGAGAGTATTCAGGGGGCACAGCGGGTTCGGGAGAGAGGGGGGCTCAAGAACAGACAAGTGGCATGACATGTAGGGTCCCATTCCCGGAGCTTAAACAATCAAACAATCAAACCATTAAACAATCATAGGCAGGCAGTGTGGTATAATGGTTAGGGAACTGGGCTTGTAACGTTAAGGTTGCAGGTTCAATCCCCAGGTGGGACACTGCCGTTGTACCCTTACATTTTACATTTTTACATTTTACCCTTGAGCAAGGTACTTAACCTGAATTGCTTCAGTAAATATCCAGCTGTATAAATGGATTGTAAAGAAATGTAAAAACTGTAAGTCGCTCTGGATAAGAGCGTCTGCTAAATGCCTGTAATGTAATAATGTAATGTAATACAATAAGGCAATCAGGGAAAACTCAAGTGTCCAATGCCGCCCTCTGGTGGCAAGCAGCGGGACGTGCCATCACACAGGGATTAAAAGGCTCCTCTGGCTCCAGGCCTCAGTGCAGAGCTGCAGGCCCGCAGGGTGGAGCCGGACCTCCAGGAGCCGGTGGAGAACAGGTCACTCTGAGTTTATCTGTGCGCACCATGACTCTCCAACCCGCTAATATTCACATACAAAAATAAAGTAACTAACTGTATGTGAGCGAAAGTGATCTCTCTACAGGTGAGACGTTCAGTAAAGTGACTTACTGTGTGTTAAGGAGAGTGATATCTTATTGGTGAGATCCATAAAAAGTTCAATACTGTGTGTTAGTGACAGTATTTAGAGAGAGTATCTCTCTGCACAGTAGCTATGCTACACAGCAAAGTGAATTACTGTTCACTTTCTGAGTGATCTCATGTTTTGACTAGAAGTTTGTCAGAGTTCTCAGAATCCGTGTCAGAGGCTAAAATGATGGCTGGAGATGGGTCCCTCCTCTTGTATCCAAGGGCCACTCCTGTGTGCAGCGAGCGTTTTGTTGGCTTCCCTCCCCACTCTCTGAGGCAGGCAATTGTCCAACTCTGGCCCAGGGGGTGGGGTCCCTCAGGAGCAACTGGAGAGAGAGAGAGAGAGAGAGAGAGAGAGAGAGAGAGAGAGAGAGAGAGAGAGAGAGAGAGAGAGAGAGAGTGAGAGTGAAAGAGAGACAGACAGAGACAGAAAGAGATAGAGGAGTAAGGAGAGAGAAAGAGGGAGAGAGAGAGGGGGGCAGGATAGGGAGAGAGGGAGAAAGATAACATGTATTTTGATTCAGGAGTGAAGTGTAAAATAAGTTACTAAACCTTATTTTTATTTTCTTCCCACATAACAATCTATATTATGAAAGTACTATTAAAGCACTTATAAAATATGTCACTGCTGAACTGCTGTTGTGTTAGTAAACGAATACTTGCTTATTTTAAATATTTTAAAAACACAGTGCGCAGAGGTTAGACTGAGTCAGGACCTGACACACCACAGCATGTAAACAGAATGCACCAGTGCAAACTAAGCATCGTTATCTTTTAGCACTCATTCAACACATTCCCATCAATGAGAAACACAAAATTAGAACAATAGTTCAGCAAGGCCCAGTGTAGTTCATATCCCAGGATCTGGGTCCTTCATATTCACACTAAACTGGCACCAACTCATTCACAGTGATCAAATCATTCAATATTAAATTACCTCACGCACACCTGAAGGTTGGCTTTCAGGATAGAAAACTCAAGACAGCGATTACAGTGTGAAACCTGCTCATCTGTAACCTGACTGAATGAGCCCTAAGTCACATTCAATTCATGGCATTGGGTAAAAGCATGAGAGTAAATATACTCACTGTTAGTCTTCCCGTAGCCTGAAACAGAGACAGACACAGAGTTACAAACAAGTCTGTCACTGTAAATCATTCTACCAATAACCACCAACACGTCATATAAGTTCTACTTTATATAGACTCTATACTTTATGGAGTGTCTGAGTGGAATGTTTCAGAGTGTCACTGCGTTGGTGTCTTAGTCTCTCAGATAAGGTGTACGTGTGTTTGTGTCAGTTACTCAGAGCTGTAGTGTGTCAGTTTCTCTGCGCCTCTCTTCTTCCACACCACGACCCCGACGACCGGGAGGAGAACACCCACCACACAACCGATGATGACGCCTATGAGGAGGCCACGCGCTGTAGGCAGGGGGAGTCACATTAAACACACACACACACACACACACACACACACACATGACTGAATATTAATATTTTTATATCTTCAATCTTCAATGATTGGACTAAATGATCGTTGGCCCTTACTAGTTGACCTGTTTAATGACAGTGTATCAGTGGGCAGTGTGACCCCCTCTCTCTCTCTCTCTCTCTCTCTCTCTCTGTCTCTCTCTCTCTCTCACTCACTCTCAATGTCCTGGTTCCTCCTTATCTCCAGCTCGATCACTCTCTTAACGATGTCCTCCTTCAGACTCTTGTGCTGCACGACGCAGGTGTAGTCCTCAGTCTGCCAGTCCTTCACTGTGAGGCGAGATGTTGTCTGGAAAGTTCCGTCCTCGTTGGGCAGCGTCTCCCCCCACTCCACGTCATCATAATGGTCCTCTCCCTTCTTCTGCCAGGTTACCATGACGCCACGGGGGAAGAATCCGGTCACATGACAGACAACAGGAGAGGAGGGGTCCTTCTGGAGCAGAGAGACCTCAGGAGCAACTGAGAGAGAGAGAGAGAGAGAGAGAGGGAGAGAGAGAAGGGGAGAGAGAGGGGGGGGAGAGAGAGGGGGTAGGGTAGGGAGAGAGAGAGAGAGAATGAGAGAGGAGAGAGAGGTAGGGAGAGCAAAGGAGAGAGGTAGGGAGAGTGAGAGAGGGAGGGAAGGGAAGGGAGAGAAAGAAAGAGAGGAGTAGGGAGAGGGACAGGGAGGAAGAGAGAGAGAGGGAGAGAGAGGGGGGGCATGGAAAGGGAGAGAGAGAATGAGAGTGGGAGAGAGGGAGGGAGAGAGAGGTAGGGAGAGAGGGAGAGAAAGAGGAGTGGAGAGAAATAGAGGGGTAGGGAGAGAGAATGAGGGAGGGAGGGGGAGGGAGAAAGAGAAGAGTAGGGAGAGAGAGAGATAGGAGGAGAGAGAGGGAGAGAGAGGGGTGGGCAGGGAGAGGGAGGGAGAGAGGGACAGGATAAGGAGAGAGGGAGAGAAAGACAGACTTTAGCTGATAACATGTATTTTGATTCAGGAGTGAAGTGTAAAATAAGTTACTAACCCTTATTTTTCTTTCTTCCACATAAAAATCAATATTCTGAAAATACTATCAAAGCACTTATAAAATATGTCACTGCTGAACTGTGATGTTGTGTTAGTAATGAAAACGTTATACTTGCTTATTTTAAAAATTTTAAAAACACAGTGAGGTTAGACTGAGTCAGGACCTGACACACCACAGCATGTAAACAGAATGCACCAGTGCAAGATAAGCATCGTTATCCTTTAGCACTCATTCAACACATTCCCATCACAAACAACACTGTTCTGTAACTGTGAACATCACATGTGTGATGATCATCAAAGGGCTGTTATATAGACATCCAGTTGAACATGTTTAACATGGTGGTTGTGTTAATGCTGTCAGTGCTGCTGTGTATTTGAAGGGTGAACGGTGTTGAGCAGAGTGTTGAGTGTTGAGCAGAGTGTTGAGTGTTGAGCAGAGTGCAGGATGTTTGTAGTGTAGTTGAGCTCTCAGTGCTGCTGTACCTGTTCTCTCCAGAGTGCTCCTCCCGTAGCTCACATACTTCTTCAGCCACTCAATGCACTCCTGGGTCAGGTAGCTCTTACTGTACTCAAGACCAGCTCGGTAATTATTCCACCTGTGTGTTGTGATGAGTCCCTGTGGTGAAGGAGAAATCCATCTGGTGTTCTTCATATCAAACACAAGGAAGTCTTCCCCGTCGTATCCATGATTACTAAACCCGTCTGTGATCCCGGTCTCATCATCCCACTCACAGCCGTACATCGTCTGGAAAACATGGACACCTGGAGAGAGAAACACACACTGAGCACCTCCCTCACCACTCTGCACCTGGAGCACTTTTACACACTCACTTACACACTCACTCACACAGCTCTGACACCACTGAGACTGGAGCACTTTTACACACTCACTTACACACTCACTCACACAGCTCTGACACCACTGAGACTTCAGTAATGTTTAAATGAATATTCATAAATACAAATTTATATATATATATATTAATATTCATAAGAGTGAATTGGCACTTCATGCAAAGCCCATCAGTCCCTAATCTTCACACCAGAAATCACAAGGCAGTTTACACCCCACAAAACACTACAACTCCTGTGTGAGTGCAGCTTATGGGAACAGATGTGGAATGTCTCGGTGGGGTAGGGGGTAATAAGGTCCCGTAAAGGAACAGGGTGATAAGGAGCCCCTCAGTCAGGCCCTGGGGCAGGAGGCTCAGCTGGGGGCCCAGAGCTGGGAGAGAGAGGAGGCTCAGCTGGGGCCGCAGTGAGCTGGGGTTCGGCCTGTTCAGCGCTGCTGCTGTGGGCACTCTTCACAGCCAACTAACCAGTCGGGACCCTTCCTCCAGCTCAAATGAAGCTGGGCCAGGCCAATAGGATTGGAGCTCAGAGTCTGGTGAGGGTGGGAGGGGGAGGATCCCTTCAGAAAGCTTGGCGTGGCTTGGTTTTACCGCTAAAGATGCAGTCCAGCCCCTTGATGTGACAGTCAGCGCCCGGCCACCACACTGAGTCTCAGCGCCGCTGTTTGAGTTTAACGATGCCCAGCGGGCCTTCACGAGCCGCGTCCGGTGAGCTGTGAGCCGCTGTGCGCAAAACCCAGAAACGCAGCACAGGCGTCCTTCCAGCTCCGCCCTGACACAGGAGGACGGCTCCTTCAACAGCCAGCAGTGAAGCAAGACACACTTTCCTTCACTAAGGCTGAGGGCCTCAAACACACTGTACAGGTGTTCTTCATGGGAGGAGGAGACAGGCCCAGGTACAATGATGTCATCTGAGCATACAGCCACGCTGGGACGCTGGCGAGGACAGATGACATCATCTCCTGAAATCAGCCGTGTGCAGAGCTCAGACCGAACGCCACGCGTGTGTAACGGAACACGCCGGCACGTGTGGAAAAGGCCCTGAGGCTCCTACTGTCAGGGCTGAGCTGCCCCTGTGAGAGGCCCTGTCACAGGGCAGGTTTGGAGCAGACAGAGGCGCTGGAGAAGGTGGTGCTCAGCTCCTGGGCTGTGAGTGTCTCCACACACGTAACCGTGCAGCACAGTATCTCTGACACAGATGACCAGGGTGACCAAACGACAAGAGTAACAAATCAGGACGCGGGGGTACACAACTTCTTTGCTGTAATTTAAAATTGAAAATGCAAACTCATACAACACAATATAAAACTCCTTCAACTGCCAATGGATTCAGTTAATACAAATAACAAAGGACAAGCTGTGGCCTGAAATATTCTTGTCCAGCTGAATAACAATATCAATTTGGATTGCACTGTCACGGTTTTACCTCGCTCGGCCTCTGGAGGGCGCGTGGTCATGTGATGATCTTTTCCTTTGTCTGCTTGAGGAATCATTGCCATTTCCGCCATCCTTATATGATCTTGTGTTGGTGAGTTTTCTGATTATATTACTATTTCTAACGTTGCGAGATTTTATCATACACACGCAGAAAAAGCATTGACAGAAACCTTAGAATCGTGACTTTCCGATTTGAGCACTGGCAAATAATATGAGATTTTTTAAATGAGGTTAATTAGACCAAAAGTAAACCTTGCCTTTTCCTCTCTTTTTACCTGGAAGTACCGTCCCCCTTCTATTGACATGGTAACTAGGTGCTAGTCTCGGGGAGGGGCGTGGGGCCATGTGTGAAATCGCCGTGTAAACAATGTCCCGACATTATATCGCATCTTGTCTGTGTTTACGGTTGCGATCTGCCAGCAACAGACTGTATGCTGATATTTATTTTATTTCCCATGTTTTCAAATACTCATGAAAATATATGAATTCCACGTCTTGTGACGCTATACGGAAATAATCAGAATCATTGCGAATAATTAACGGGAGGATATTTAACCAGCTGGCATTCTCTGTTTCGGCGCTTGGACATTATCTAGCTTAGCTTGATAGTAGCCTACCTATTGTGATTAATGATTCTTGCCTCTCGAGAACTTGTTTGTTCGTGTGTGCTTATTGTTGTTTAGATTCCCAGTGTTTAGTTTATTCTGAGTTTTTGGATACATTTTGGATTTACCGTTTTACTTTGTTTGTTCCTGATCGTTGGTTATTTTGGTTTGTTTTGTTTATGTCTTTCAGTGTCTTCGCAGACACGGATTTTGCTTTTGTTTTCCTACAGACGTTTAAAGATAAATAAATATCTTAAACCCAGAAAACGGGCTACTTTTGATCATATGCCTGTGCCCACTGCCAAACATACTCTGGATGTTGGCAAACTGGCTTCTGTTGGTCACAAGAAATGCGTACTCTGCAAGATGTCGGGGAAACAACAGTGCACTCCATGGGAGTGCAAGGTTTGTGATGTTCCCTTGTGTCTACAGTTCACCAGAAACTGTTTTGAGAAGTGGCACCAAAGACTGTGAAAGAACAGATTGTCTCACCATGTTTTAATTTCGAATTTTTTGTATATAGTTTGTGTGATGTTTTCAATAAATCTTCCAAAATGAAGAAAACTTATATTTTTTCTGTCTTCTGCATGGCTCACTGACTATTGTTTACTCTGATGGCTTTTGTCTTTGTCTGATGGCCATTGAGAGAGAGATGGCCCATCTGACAGATCTTACAGGTGTGGACAACCCTCAGGTGTAGATCATGAATATTCAGGAAATTAGCATATAGCCCTCCCACAGCCTGAAATAAATGTGACCAGCTCTGATAAAAACAGGTTTTTAGCCATTTAGATCTCAGATGTGCTAAACTATTTTGACATCCTTACATAACCAAGACCTTGATGAACAAATGCATATTGGCAAAACAATTCGTCACTATAGTTTAGTGTGTGCTTTCACAACTTTTGTGACGGCAGAAAAATACTCTTTATAACTTGTGTTTGTAGATCTATTTACAAGCTGCATATGATACTGACCACTATTGATGGCATATAAATGTAGCTGTGGTTGTCCTTCAAATAAAAATATCAAACACTTTGGAGTAAGTGTGTGTTAAGTTGATGAAATTTAGATAAATATCAGACCACACCAAAATCACAAAGCTGCTCTGAGCTAAGCACGGACCTCAGGGGGTTAAAGAGAGTAGGTTCTAATTTATTTATCTCAAAATAAAGGTTTAGCATCACCACTCTGTGGTAACCTTTTAGGGAGATTAATCATCTCCAAATGAAGGGTTTTAAGATCACCACTTCGGTGGTTCCCTTTTGAGATTTATTCTTTGTTTGTCGGGGCTAATGTTCCCCAGAGCTAAAGTCTCGATAGCCATTTATTTTCCTACTCCTCGATGAGAAGCGTTCGCCCTTATTGGGTTGTTTCTGTTGAGTTTATTCCAGTGGAGTGTCCCGGGGTTTTTATATCCCTTTCCCTTTCCTTTTGTTTTCCCCGCTCCCTAGTCTGTTTTCAGATTTAATGGCTGGTCGCTTGCGTTCAGCTTTTAGAGACCCATGAGATCTGCGTGTGGCTCTTCCACCTTCGATCCACACTACATGCACAGCTGTAGGGTTTCCTGTAGGTGTCTCTAGCAGGGGCTTGTGGGCAAAGGCGGTCAAGCAGCCAGAGCCACTGAACAGAGCTGGACATTTGTGGCTCTGCGAGGAAGACCCCTGTATAATCTCGGGCCCTCGGTTGCCCATCAGGGAGAGCCCAGGCCCCAGTGAGCGGGCGAGGCCCAGGAGGTTACTGCCCTGCTGCTCGCTGTGGAACAGGGAGGAAGGGAGGGGCCCAGGAGGTTAGTGCCCTGCTGCTCGCTGTGGAACAGGGAGGAAGGGAGGGGCCAGCACACGCAGCGTCTCTATTGGACAATCATATAACCCTGGGGACGGGGGCTGGAGAGACAGGTGGGAACAAAAGCTTCCACAGGTGTTTCAGCAGGGACACCTTCACACCAGTGCCCAGGAGCAGGGGGATGCTAACGTCCCCCAAGTGGACGGTGCAGGATTTAAACTCAGCTGAGCTGCTACTCAGTGTGGATAATGACAGGTGGTGGGTCACCAGGCTGTGCGTGTGGGTGTGGGAGGGGTTGTGTGTGACCAATAAAATGTTGCAGAAATACATATCTTACAGTGGCAAGCCGTACAGGGAAGAAAACTTAAAATGGAATATACCATAAGAGGAGAAATCTTAAGAGTATTTTAGGAGGAAAATAAAACTTACAGAACAACCAAGTGTGTGTGTGTGTGTGTGTGTGTGCAACTGTGTGAATGCGTATGCATGTGAAAGTGCGTTTTCTCACCCTGAGTCTGGTTGAAGCGCTGCATTACGGTTCCTATATTGGCTTTGGAGATCAGCTGGGCACCACGCGCTTCTGAGTCTCTCTACCCCAGTACTGCTGGTCCTCTGATTTCTCCATCCACTCAGTCTTGGGGATCATCTTCTTGATTTTGCTGTCGTAGTACACAAACGGCTCCTCATCCACCAGACCCACGAGTGTGTACTCTGGGAAGTCTATACCCGCTGTGACAGCAGTTTCAAAGTACTTCAGAGAGTGAGTGGCTGTGGACAGAAACACGTTTGTTAGAACTGCAAAGTGTCAAATACAACATGAAGGCTAAAGCAACTTTTCAGGTATGAAGCTTAATATCTCATACTAGGCCTATTTATTTCCATCCTAATTTATAAATATTGTAACATCATCTGCTCACAATTTCTAAATATCATAAGAGAATCTACTCACAATTTCTAAATATCATAAAATAATCTACTCACAATTTCTAAATATCATAAAATAATCTACTCACAATTTCTAACACAGCAAGACAGCAGCACCAATACAAACTAAATCACAAACTACAAACGTTCCGTTTCCAGTGTTTTGTGCAAACTCACTTCCACATTCCCACAGGATTATAAGAGCCAATCACACAAGCATATGAACATGAGACAGAGTATTAATATTGATAATGCACGTTATAGTACACAACAGTGGTGTCCTGGTTTATGCACTCGGACCAAACCATTTGGTACAAGCCTTTGATCCAATGTGTACCTCTACTGTATCACAATATCACAATACCCAGAGCGTACTGTACTGTGACATGAGCTTCTGAGATTACACGCTGTCAGTTTAGCAAAAGGGCGCCACCGGTAAAGGCACTTGTTCTAAGTGCAGGTGACCCACTGCAGCCTGGGTTCGATCCCCGGCTCTGCCAGCCCGGCTCTGGCCGGGAGTCCCGTTTGGGGGTGGCACCTGGCTGTCTGCCCCCAGGGGGAGGGAGGGAGGAGGGGGGAGAGAAGCCGGCAGGAGCTCGCCGCGTGCACAGGAAGCTTCTCTGTGGGTGTGTATCAGAATCACAGTCGACGGCTTGGCGAGCTCCGTCTCCTGGGAGGTGGTTCTGCGTTTTTGTCACTGCCGGTCCCAGAGTAGCGGCTGGTCCCGAAAGGGGGGGATAGTTAAATCAATAGAGGGAACAGATGACTACCAAATTGGGAGAAAGATGGGGGAAGGAAATCTGAATTTTAAAAAAAGCTTAGCAAAAGAAGTACTTGAGTCCCTGTGGTTAGTGAGCCATTAAAGCCCTAGTACAACGGAATTCAATGTAAACTTGTAAAATAATACAAAGTATAACATCGCATTATTTACACTAGGTTTATTTAAGGCTATTTAATGACAACTGTCAGGAACGGTGTCGGAAAACCAGGCGCGGACCAAGAAATGCAATAATGGCTTTTATTGCATAAACAGGCAATGGTCATACAGGAGTAAACAGAGCAATGCAGGGATCCAAAGAATGGTCGGGGACAGGCAGAGTTCGTTCCGGGCTAGGCAGAGTTCAGGCTTCAGGGGTATCAGGGGCAGGCAAGGCGTAGTCAGTGGGCAGGCGAAGGTCGATAACGTGAAAGCAGTCCAGGGAACACAGGGAGGAGCGGGAACGAGACTGAGGTATAGACGAACACTGGAGCACGAGCACAAGCACAAGCACGCTGGAGAGTTGTGTAGGCATACGCAAAGCACAAAACAATCTGGCAACAAACATGGGAAAACGCACAGCTTATATACATTTAGACATAATGAGAAACAATCAGGAATTAACATGAATGCAGCTGCCACTGGAGACTGCAATCAGACACACGAGGAACAGGTGAAAACGATAATACAATGACGAGAAAAACATGGGAAAACACACAGCTAAATACATCAGACATAACAAGAAACAATCAGGAATTAACACGAATGCAGCGAAGTACAATCAGACACATGAGGAACAGGTGAAAACGATAATACAATGACAAGACTGGGAACAGGTAAGTTAGTGAAAACACGGACCAGACAACCAGGAAAACATGGAATAAACTAAAACACTTAATTACGGGGAACACGAGACGTGACAGACAACTATATCTGACAATGATTATGAATTTTAAAATGATGTACATACATAATCATAGTCCAGCCAATTGCAAGTGTTTTTGTTGGAAATCCTGTAAGTGATATTAGCCCTCGTATTTACATTGAATCTGAAAATTATAAGAGAATTTATTCTGATCTGTTAATTATAACTGAATTTATTCTGATCTGATCATTATAACTGAATTTATTCTGATGTGTTCATTATAACTGAATTTATTCTGATCTGTTAATTATAACTGTATGTGTTCAGACACTCAGCTCCAGTAACATTCAGCAGAAGAATTGCCCTGGAGGTCAGGGACGCAGGAACGACTTCTGAAGTCAACCAGCACTTCATCAGAGAGAAATCTAAACTGAACTAAACTGAAACTTCATTGATCCCATCTTAATAGATGTCATCCTGGGTCAGATGTACGTTTCCTATGTTGTGGTGGTTGTTGTGGCACTACCATAACTAAATATACTAAATATGTGTATTTTTGTGTTGTGTCTGAATAGAGTTGTGCTTACAATACTGGCCGATGCGATTCTGAAACTCAACATCTGGCTGGTATCTGGTCAAAGACAGAGCCCTCGCGTGGTTGCTAACGTGGTTGCCAATGTAGGATTTATGGTTAAATAGGACAATATTTCCAAAAATAAAATTCTACAGTACATACAGTAAATACTACTTATTAGATTAAATATATTCAGACGTGAAAAACGAATACTTTTCTTCAATGACTTTGTTTGCACCACACCACTGCGGTACTGGATAAGAAACCTTAAACCAGTGCTTCAGAAGAGGCACCAAGTACATTCTGATTGGCTGTTAGAGTCTGCTTTCGACCAATAGCGGGAGAGGCATCGTAAACCATCAGGTTGAACAGAGATTAGAAGGTCATGTCTGAAATGTGAAATAAAGCTTAGTGGTTTGTATTTATCTGCAATCTCACAGTTAAAACGACAGGGTTTGTGTCTGCTCTGAGTGCGGGGGTCACAAAGTGGATATAGTTTCCCCACAGCAAAACACAGCAAAATACACAGCCCTACCCTAAAAAACTACAGCATGCACAACACACCCAAACAATCCAGCAAGCACTTTAACACACAAAACAAACAAATTAGACACACACAGAATAACATGATCGACAACAGGCGTGTCAGGACGGAGAGGGTGGGATCGGGCAGCACCACCCCCTACCCCGAACACACAAAAACAAAACATGAGAACAAACGCACAAAAAACATGCGCACACACAACAAACACCAAGGAGGTTGTGCTTCCTTGTTCTCTCTCTCTCTCTCTCTCTCTCTCTCTCTCTCTCTCACACACACACACACACACACACAATAAATGAAACACACACAGTGTAATGTACTGGAGAAGGGTCAGAACGGTTCCTAAGAAGTATGACACAGTGGAGGTACAGTAAGAGTCCCATGGCACAAAATGTATTATTTATTTATTTAGATTCTTTCGCCAAATTTGCCAAAAACCTTTTTCCCGGGGCGCCTGGGTGGAGCAATGGTAAAGGCACTCGCCCAGAGTGCAGGTTGCCCACTTTGGTTGGGGTTTGAGCCCCGGCTGCGCCAGCCCGGCTCTGGCCAGGAGTCCCGTTCGGGGCCGTGATTGGCTGGGGGAGGGAAGCCGGCATGAGCTCATCATGTACAAGAGTGACTCTGTGTGTACCGGAGTTACAATGGACGGCTTTCCGGGTTTGTCACTGCCGGTCCCAGAGCTGTGGCAGTGAGCTCGCAGCACAGGGGGGGATAGTTGACATGGAAAGAGGGGACAATTGGCTACTAAACTGGGAGAAAGATCTTCCTCTTCCTGTTTCCTCCAACATCACTCCTGAGAGACCCACGTCACCATGTCTTTGTGTAGCGGGTGAGCTCTGGTACGTGAGCGCCCGCTGCGAAGTGACATGGATAAGAGTGCGATTAGTTCCCGGAGTTAGGGACTTGAGTCTTTAGCTCCGCGAGCTTAATCGCTCTCTTGTCGCGTCGGAGATCCCCCTCGGTTCGAAACTCGCTGCAGGGCACAACCAAGACCGGTTACATTGGTGCCGTGACTGATGCCACGACTGATGTCAATCAGTCGGGCCGTGGTTGCTGCCGCAGAAGTTTCGGGGGGGAGAATGTAGCGGGTGAGCTCTGGTACGTGAGCGCCCGCTGCGAAGTGACGTGGATAAGAGTATGATTAGTTCCCAAGACCGGTTACATTTGCACTCTGGAGGTAAATACAGTCGGTCCCCCCGAGTCTACTGTAAAGATGAGTGCAGGGAGAGGAATCTCAATAGAGCGCTGGAAGAGGGGAAACCAGCTTCATGTTGTGAGAACGTTTTCTCCAGTATTAGTCCTCCAGACTGAAGTGAAAAAAGAAAAAGAAACGCAGCTAAGAGTTTGTATGTTTCCATTTTTAATGGTTAATTACAATTTCGCGGCGTGATATAATGATAACGATGTTTTAACCGTTAGCAACAAACTTACGCTCCGGCTACTGTCATTAGAGCACGTTGGTCACGGGGGGGGGGGTTAGCTCAGGAAAACATGTTTTTCATTCAAATATGATGAAGTTAACTCATACAAGAACATATACTTACAACTTAGAACATATGAAGAGTGTTTTTCCAAAACTCACCCAAAACCCACTTTGACCAATTTGGAGAAAATCTACATATTTGTTTATTATATATTGGTGGAGTTTCTTTGCATGAAAAATCACATTTTAATACTTACATTCCTAAGAATAATAGTGTAAAAGTGCAAAAAAATTCAAATATCTAACCATTTATCAGAAAAATAATATCCACCTTGATAAATATGGCATATCAAAACAGTCCAGGACTGAGTGAGTTTTGAAAAAACTACTTTTTTACAGTTTTATGCTATTACAGTGATCACAAGCCACTCGCTGTGTTTTACCATCAGCTTTATATTTTTTTGACTTGTCTCTCATCTGACCCCATTCACCAGTATCATTTTTCTTCCTCTTCCTCCCTCTAACACTCTCTGAAACAGGTGCATTGAAGTCCTCTAATATAGCTTCTTCATTGACGGTCCTCATCTTTGCAATGTAAAGCCTTGCGCATGCGCCCCCTGGTGGTATTTGGACTGAATGCATTTTGCAATACCGCTGAGCGAGGACTGAATGAGTTGTGGAAAAATTCAAAGATTCACTTGGCTGGCGATAGACGACTAAGTACAATTTGGAGGAATGGAATAGTTTACGTGGTAGTCCTCACTATAATCAACAGTGCATTAAGCCTCCCCTGGGCCCAGGGCTAACACACCTCCCGGGGCCCTATGTCCACGATTTTCAAATGGAAAAGTAAAAGCACATTGACGCGACCAGGCCTGGCAACGTTAAAGACATGCCGCAAATTCGACAAATAGGCCTATGACAAAGGATATCAGAAGTAGATAGTGAATATGTTACAGAATGAGACCTACAATTGAAAACTTTGAATGTTGTAATGTATTAAAAGCCGTCAAAGAGTACCGACTCTTATATTACAGTGCTCTCGAAATATTCACATCTGTTACCCGAACGCATGAGTTCAAGTTCAAGCCATGACCAACCTTGCCCTGCATGGCAGGATAATGAAGGAGTAGTAGCCTAGTGTACAAAGTAGGCCTACAAACCATACATTTGACCACAAATGACAATGCACAAAACAATACACTTCCCGTTCAACCACTAGCACCAACAAAACAAGCATTGATATAAATTATTTAATGTTACTCACCTATAGGACAAAGTATCGTCCTTTGTGTAAGTTAATTGAGCTACCGTTTTAATTTCAACATGTAGCATTAACACCTGCATCTACAATAAATGCGAAAGTATACAGCAAACTTCACATAATTTAAGTTTATACTGGCTTTAAAAAAATTCTTTTGTCCAAGCATTGCTACAAATTACAGGCCAACTTGCTAGAGAACATTAGGCTATTAAATTGCGTTGTTGTTGTTCAGCTAGCTAACGTTACTTACTTAGCAACACAACTAAGCTATTCGGTCATGCAAAATTAGCCCACTTCGTTTTCTTCAGTCGAACTCGAATTAAGATGAATTTATCTGAAATAGTTTGTTGACAGTTATAAAATGGTGGTTGCTTGGGGGGGAATAGGCTACAACATGTTTTTTTGCAGCGAACCCCGTTATAAATAGTAATTTATTACTTTCTGGTTGGACATCTCAGGTTATAGCTCTAGCTAAGTGCGGGTTTGCTCGCCAATTTCAGCAACTAAAGTATCAAAATGTTATCGCACGTGAAATTGACATAGGTCATTTTCTAATTTCATTAAAGCAGAACGACAGCGCGCATACATGTAGCGACGTAATTGCGCCGTGCGACAGGTTTACCTCTGCTCGTGACGGTTGCGACAGGACAATGTGGACTACTACAGGTGCGAAAGTGGACCAAAATGTACAGTAACAGTCAAAACACCATAAAACCGTATTCAAAAATTCAATGTAGGCTTAAAGTAATCTACTATTCCCGGGGCCCCCTAGTGGCCGGGGCCCTGGGCTGCAGCCCATGTTGCCCAATAGGTTAACGCGGGCCAGGCTATGTGCTTAGTTTGATTTTGACCAAAAGTGGACTGAGTGAGTCCTGGAAAAACGCTCTTCATACACATATATGTGCCCCAGTTTCGAGCAGCCTGTCCCAGTTTCCCAACAAAATTGCTGAAGAATGTAAAAATGTCCCGGCTTTCACAACACGTCAAAGAAGCAGCTAACGTTACAAACCACCTCAAGTTAGTGTTAACTGCTCAAAACCCGACTCCCACTCACAAAAAATACTCACTGATATTCATATCCTACTTTTATATTTAGTGTTTTTAACTCACAATACTGTACATATTTCAAATGTATTTGTTAATTGATTGCATTTTGTATGGATGTTTTTTAAATATGTACAGTGTTTTTAATATTTATATTGATTTCTGTTCATACCTTGTAAGTATTCATACTTGTCCCTGTTGTAGTAACTGTTGAAGTTAACCTGTTTTAATGTACAGGCTATTCTGCCCTCTAGCAGTAAAAAGTTAAATAAATATCCTAAGCCTAAACAAGTGTCCCTCTGCTTCGTTTAATTACACTGTTTTTGAATCGCCAGTGAATTATGCAGGTATTGAGTTGTAAATTAACAACCTAAACGAATAAATACACTGTGTGGATTACAACGAGGGTTATCATCGATTGAAAAACGTATTCCTGAACCATCACATCAGAATTCAATTGATGCAAAATGATAACTGTATTCGTTTCTATACAGCTCACAGGGGGACACACCCGCCCGTTTAAAGGACGCCTCATTTACTGAAGTGCTGCCTTTATTTAGGCGGTTCACTGTAGTGCGTATTAACGAACTGAGCGGAAGTGGAACGAAACACTCAGAGACAAAGATCTTTGAGCCGAACTCATGTTTTAAATACTAAGTACGTTCTATCAACTACAAAAACGATGATTATATTATTATTTTTATCTTTCTTTCTTTATAATCATCGCCATGTGAATAATATAGCTACTCTTTTGTAAAATTCAAATTTCCGTGTAAAACGTAACCCATATTCCAGGAAATCATATTCCGAGAATTACTCTTTTCTCTACAAAACACATTTAAAATCATCTTATCCACTGAATCTTACTTGCAGAGGTAGCGTGGATGCTACACAGCATAAATCCCAACTGCACAAGTATTTCCATTCTGCCAGAAAATCCTTTATGTTAACGCATTTTGGGGTGAACAAACTATCTGCGTTTATACTCCGAACTGTCTCCTACGTTATCTTAGCAGAGTAAAATGATTGGCTGAAGGATTATCTTTTGGCCAATAGGAAATAAGAAGCGAACAAGCGTCATCAAATGCCAGGGTGAATCGAGTGTCGGAGGTTAATTTACGGAACTGAAAGTACAGTTTGTGAGTGACAATGAAGTAACATGTAATTGATTTAACAGCCCCAGAAAGATTTTTAGAAACTGTCCTTCACAACATATAATAACTGTTATAATGTTAATACAATAATTGCAATAGCAAAGATAATAATAGTTAGATGGTCGTTATCAGCCGCCTGAAAAATAATATAATTTAGTGCAAAATAAGAACTACAGGGGGGTATCGTGGCGGTTTATAATTATACTCAAAAATGACTGTGATCCCATCAGTGTGAAGGAATAAAGAACACATTTAACAAATAATAGATGTTACACATTTAACAAAGTATGAAAGTGCAGTACAGAACATTGAAGTCAAGACTTTAATTACATTATGAGGTAAAAAAAAGAAAAGAAAAAAAAGAAACATGAAATATGGAGATGCAAATATTGTTAAAGCAATTGCTGTTATGGTAAGAACAGGGTGATAATGCCCAGTGTTTAAAATCAATGCAGTAATCATTGGTCTACTAAGGGGATGGTCGTTCTCTGAAAAGGACCTGCACTTGAAATGACTGCAGGTGTATCACAAATCCAAAGAAAACTACTGCTATTTTTGGACATGTTGCAGTTTCTGAAATGATGCCGTTGGCACTTGGTAAGAGATTTTTGCACATGAAGAGAAATATGGAGTCCAACTGGAGTCTGATGCTGATGCTGATGCTGAGGGAGTTTCACTTCACAGCGTGATGCTAAGAGTCAGTCAGCATTAATGCGCTTGGACACACACACAGACACAGACACACACAGACACGGACACAGACATAGACGCCAGACATGAGACCAAGTCCCTCTTATCGAAGTCGCAAGTCATTTGGTCCAAGACTCAAGCAAGTCCCAAGTCCACTCGAGTCCACATCACTGACACACGCACATACACACACACACACACACACAGACAGACACACACACATACACACACACACGCACACGCACACATACACACACTCCCATACTCTCACACACGCACATACACACACTCCCATACTCTCACATACACACACACACACACACACACACACACAGACACACGCACATACACACACTCCCATACTCTCACACACACACACGCACATGCACGCACACACACACATGCACGCATCTGCCCTGCCTAAAAACCAGCACAAACGTATGTATATTTGAAAGGGAGCTGAGTCTGTGTGTCTCAGTAACAGGGTTCATCAGTAACTCTTGTACCTCCGGGTGTTAAATAGAGTTAATTTGACCCCCCAAAAAGCCCAGTGTCACAGCTTTGTATACTGCGCTCTCTGTGACAAGCAACAGCTAATTTATCATTTACAGATAACCCACACCTAGGAGAAACTGAGGGCAAAACGGGGGCTGAAGTGGGGGTGTCATTAGGGTGTCTCAGAGGCACAGTGGTTAAGGGGCTGAAGTGGGGGTGTCATTAGGGTGTCACAGAGGTGCAGTGGTTAAGGGGCTGAAGTGGGGGTGTCATTAGGGTGTCTCAGAGGCGCAGTGGTTAAGGGGCTGAAGTGGGGGTGTCATTAGGGTGTCACAGAGGTGCAGTGGTTAAGGGGCTCACACGCACACTGATAGGAGCATGCCACATACGATGCAGGAAGTGCCTTCACAGTAACAACGCAATACAAATGTTGCTTCAGGAAAGTACCTAATCTAAATAAGCACACAGAATAGAGAGGGAGGGATGGGGGAGGAGCCACACACACACACATACACATACACACACACACACACACACACACACAATCAACAGTGCTATGTGCTTAGTTAGATTTTGACCAAGAGTGGACTGAGTGAGTCCTGGAAAAACGCTCTTCACACACATATATGTGCCCCAGTTTCGAGCAGGCTGTCCCAGTTTCCCAACAATATTGCTGAAGAATGTAAAAATGTCCCGACTTTCACAACACGTCAAAGAAGCAGCTAACGTTACAAACCACCACAAGTTAGTGTTAACTGCTCAAGCTCAACTCCCACTCACATAAAGTACTCACTGATATTAATATCGTACTTTTAAGGAGAGAATGCCAGCGAGGAAGTAGAGTAAGGGGCTGCAGTGGCAGAAATAAAGGAAGGGTGTAGTGTGAGGAAGGTAGGGCAGAGATATGAAGTCCCCCACACTACCCTACAAGATCATAAAAAATCCACACATGCCCTCAAGCCCCTCCCCAACTCCAAACTCACCCAGGAGGAAGAGAAAACCCTGGTCAGGTACATCCTCTGAGCGAGACCCTGGCACATTTGGAGAGTCGGTCTGTCTGATAATTGGTGGTCGAGGTTCAGGGCAAGGCACAATCACAACTGGTCAAGCTGGTCCCAGCAGCTGACGCCAACGCACTATCTTTAGCTTTGGCCCTGCGGACCACCTCCTCAGCCACCTCTGCCCTGTCAACCTCCTCCTCCCAACAAGCCTCTCAAGAATGTCCCACCTGCAACCAGGTCCCCTCCATCAACCACCTGCTGCTGAGTGGGATCATTCCTGATGGCCCTGCCCATATCCTACAGCCTCCACAGTTTGGCTGGAGCCAGGGCCCTAAAGAGGAGCCAGGGCCCCTAAAGAGGAGCCCCATAGAGGAGACTTGCTCTCTCCACTCACATCGTTTGTCTTTGCCCAAGAGAGGAACCAATGGCAAACCGAGCGTAGTCCTGAGATTTGTAAACAGAAAGCACAAGATCGCATTGCTAAAACAAGGAAGAAAGCTCAAAGGAACAAACGTATACATGAACGACCATTTGACCAAACGCAATGCTGATATAGCCCGAAAAGCACATGAACTAAGGAGAGAGAAGAAAATACAACAAACTTAGACTGCGAACTGTAAAGTATTCATCAAACTCAACGGTACTCCGGAGAACACCAAAGTGTTGGTTATTAGAAACATTGAGGAGCTGAACGAGTATGACGTTTGAACTGGACTGTAAGGTAAAAATGACCAACTCAACCATGGCATACACTGACAATACGCAACATGCAACCGATGACACTAGCCACATAATTCAGTTGATAAGTGAATATGACCATGTACAGTTGAAAGCATCTCAATACACTGAGCATCATCTACAAGATTTGGAACATGATATAGACCCGGACAATAATTTCCTCTCAATATCAATGAAAACTGCTGCTACTACACTAATGAACAGTACAACCAGAACATTATTACTAAGGGCAAATTATCAATGATCCATTATCCATTTCAATAGCAGAAGTCTGAATAGAAATTTCAAGGACATCAAGGACTATTTACAAACCATTTAACATCATTGCAGTATCTGAAACCTGGATTAACAGTGAAAAAGAGACAGATTTTGAACTGGATGGTTATGACCTTATTAATGTAAATAGACAAAACAAGGGGGGTGGAGGAGTGGCAATCTATGTGGACAACACCTTGAGATTCAAACTTCTGGATGATATGATAACTGTGGTTGATAACCTACTTGAATGTCTAACAGTTGAAATTTGTATGGAAAGAATTTTGTATAGAAGAAATGTCATTATTAGTTGTATATACAGATCACCAGGTTCAAGCATTGAAAGTTTTACAGACAGGATAGAATGAATGTTTTCAAAGAAGAGTAACAAAGCTGTTTTCATTTGTGGAGATTTCAATATTGACTTGTTAAATCCCAGTAAACATAAAGCTATAGATGATTTCATTGACACAATGTACAGTATGAGCCTATTTCCCCAAATCACCAGACCCAGCCGAATGACATCCCACTCGGCCACTCTAATCGACAACATATTCACTAATGATATTGAGAATAAGACTGAGTGGGCTATTGATCAAAGATATCACTGACCACCTGCCAGTTTTTCTGGTATTTAATGGAAATTACAGGACAAAAAGGCTAGATAAGACAACACAATACAGAAGAACGAGGTCAGAGGAATCCATCAGTTCATTTAAACATGATTTACTGGCGCAGAATTGGGATGTAATTTATGAAAATGGTGATGTTGATAGTGCTTACAATATATTCCTGAGAATGTTTAGGTCACTATATGATAAAAATTGTCCAATAAAAGAGTGGAACGGTAAAAGGAAATATACCAATTGTCCATGGATCACAAAGGGATTGCAAAATGCTTGCAAAAAGAAAAACACTTGTAGCGCCCGAGTAGACGCGTGCTATGGCGCGTGCTCTCCCTCAGGTGCATTGTTCGGAGTAGGTACGAGATCTGTGTGTGCGAGGGTTTAGAGAGAGAGAGAGAGAGAGAGAGCTACCTGCTGAAGTAGCATCATCCACCCTACTTTCCTCTCTCTCCTCCTCCTTTGACTTACTCTGTCCTCTATCCGCTAAACCCGCTCGTCTCCGCCCCCCCCCCCTGGCTAACCGATTCCATTCGGGCTAACCGACTGAAGCTGCGTGCGGCAGAAAGGAAATGGAGAAAATCCAAATCCCCTGTAGCTCTGTCTGACTTCCACACACTCCTGGCTTCCTTCTCCGCTAACCTCTCCTCTGCTAAGTCTGCATTTTTCCTCTCTAAAATTCAATCTTCTGTTTCCAACCCACGTAAACTCTATGCTACGTTTTCCTCTCTCCTCACCCCTCCTCCTCCCCCACCCCCTCCTCTATAACCGCCGATGACTTCTCATCCTTCTTTCACGAGAAGGTTGAGGTCATTCGCAACTCCTTCCCCCCAACCTCTCCCTCTCCCATCCCGCTACCTAAACCTCCCACTCCTCTGTCCTCCTTCTAACCCCTCCCTGACTCTGACATCCTTCAACTTGTTCTCTCCCACCGTCCCACCACCTGCCCTCTTGATCCCATTCCTTCCCCCCTCTTCCAGTCCATTGCTATGGACATCCTCCCCTTTGTCTCTAATGTCATTAACTCCTCTCTTTCCTCTGGCTCTGTCCCCTCCTCCCTCAAATGCGCTCAGGTTGTCCCCCTCCTCAAAAACCCTCTCTGAATCCTGCTGTCATCTCTAACTACCGACCTGTCTCTCTCCTCCCATTTCTCTCCAAAACGTTAGAGCGGGCTGTCTATAATCAACTGTCTGCTCATCTCTCACAGAACGACCTGCTTGATCCTAACCAATCTGGGTTCAGAGCAGGCCACTCCACAGAGACTGCTCTCCTTGCGGTCACAGAGGCTCTTCACGTCGCTAAGTCCCGATCCCTTAGCTCCGTCCTCCTCCTCCTCGACCCTGTCGGCGGCGTTCGACACCGTGGACCACCGGATCCTGCTCTCATCTCTCGTCGAGATGGGAATCTCTGGATCTGTGTTGACATGGTTTGAGTCCTACCTGGCTGACCGGTCCTACCAGGTGGCCTGGAGAGGATCCCTCTCCTCTCCCCACACCCTCTCTACCGGTGTCCCGCAGGGCTCGGTGCTAGGCCCTGACCTATTTTCTCTGTACACCAAGTCACTTGGCTCTGTTATTTCTGCTCATGGTTTTTCCTATCACTGTTATACTGATGACACTCAACTGGTTCTCTCCTTCCCTCCATCTGATACCCAGGTCCCGGCACGGATCTCTGCATGCCTGGCTGACATCTCCGCATGGATGTCCACCCACCACCTGAAGCTGAACCTGGGGAAGACAGAGCTGCTCTTCCTCCCAGCGAAGGGCTCCCCGATGATTGATGCATCAATCACCGTGGAAGGCTCCATAGTGTCTCCGTCCCAGTCTGCCAGGAGTCTTGGGGTAACCCTGGACAACCAGCTGTGCTTCTCGAGCCATATTGCAGCGATCACTCGGACCTGCCGTTTCTCCCTCCACAACATCCGGAGGATCCGACCGTTCCTCACCCAAGAGGCCACTCAACTCCTGGTCCAGGCCCTGGTGATCTCACGTCTGGACTACTGCAACTCCTTGCTGGCAGGCCTTCCGGCCTGTGCCATCAAGCCACTGCAACTAGTCCAGAACGCTGCTGCTCGCCTGGTGTTCAACCAGCCGAAGTTCACCCACGTCACCCCTCTACTCTCCTCTCTGCACTGGCTCCCCATCGCAGCACGCATCAGATTCAAGTCACTGGTGCTTGCTTTTCAAGCGGCCAGAGGTACTGCTCCCCCATACCTCCAGTCACTCATCACGCCCTACACCCCGTCCAGACCTCTCCACTCCGCCTCCGCTGGCAGACTGACTGCCCCATCCCTCCGGGCGCCTGGCAGCCGCTCCTCGCGGTCTCGCCTCTTCTCTGTCCTGGTCCCTCGTTGGTGGAACGACCTCCCGCAATTGGTCAGGACTGCGGAATCACTTCCAATCTTCCGCAAGAGACTCAAAACCCACCTCTTCAGACTCCACTACCCCTGATCTCTGTCCATCTAGCTAAATTGTCTTCACCACGGTCTACTTGTTCAACACTATACTCTTTATTTAAAAAAAAAAAAAAAAAAAAAATTGTACATTTTGTAAACGTTGTAAAATGTAAAATACCTTTTCCTTCCCGGTGTTACAGGTATGGTACGCAGATGCCTGCAATGATGTCTATTGCTGTATTCCTGCACTGATCCTAAGACCATCAGAACCTGGCCAGAGGGAGCCACCTCAGCCCTGCAGGACTGCCTAGAGACCACAGACTGGAACATGTTCAGAGAGGCAGCCACCCAGGACCAGCACACGTGTGTAGAGGAATACTCAGCCTCTGTGACTGGTTACATCGAAAAGATCATCGAGGACGTCACCGTGGAGAAGACCATCACCACACGCGCTAACCAGAAGCCGTGGATGACAGCGGAGGTGCGGACCCGCCTGAAAGAACGGAACGCAGCCTTCAGATCTGGGGATGAGCTGTCATTCAAGGCGGCAAGGGCTGAGCTCTCCCGTGCCATCAGGAGGGCAAAATGCCAGTACGCACAGAAGATCAAAAACCACTTCTGTGACACCAACGACACCAGACGCATGTGGCAGGGCATTCAAGCTCTGACGGATTACAAGCCCAACCCACTGGCCATCCACAGTGACGCCGACCTCCCTGATACACTGAACAACTTCTTTGGACGGTTTGAGGCCTCAAACCACACACCAGCACACAAAACCATCCCCCGCCGGAGAGCAGCCGCTCCAACTGGACCCTGCTGACGTGAGGAAACCCTATCCAGGGTCAACCCGCGGAGAGCCTCAGGTCCGGATAACATCCCGGGCGTGTGCTTAGAGACTGCGCCGACCAGCTGGCGGAAGTCCTCACAGACATTTTCAACCTCTCCCCTAAGCCAGGCGGTCATCCCATCAGGCTTCAAAAAGACCACTATCATCCCTGTGCTGAAGACGGCGTCTGTGAACCGCCTCAACGACTACCGCCGTGGCACTGACCCCCATCATGATGAAGTGCTTCGAGAGGCTGGTCATGAAGCACATCAAAGAGGCCCTCCCTGCTTCACTAGACCCTCTTCAATTTGCATATCGCCCCAACCGCTCCACTGAAGATGCCATCACCTACGCCCTACATGCCGCCCTGACCCACCTGGACAGACCCGGTACCTACGCCAGAATGCTGTTCATAGACTTCAGCTCAGCTTTCAATACAATCATCCCCAGCAGCTGATAGGAAGCTCCTCCAGCTGGGCCTCGACACCGCCCTCTGCAACTGGATACTGGACTTCCTGACAGAGAGGCCGCAGGCAGTACGTATCGGCAGCAGAACATCAAGCAGCATCACACTGAGCACAGGTGCCCCGCAGGGCTGTGTGCTCTCCCCGCTGCTGTTCACGCTGCTCACTCACGACTGCTCCGCCAAGTTTGGATCCAACCACATCATCAAGTATGCAGATGACACAACAGTAGTTGGCCTCATCAGCAACAATGATGAGGAGGCGTACAGAGAGGAGGTGAAGCAGCTGGCAACCTGGTGCAACGACAACAACCTGGCTCTCAACGTCGACAAGACCAAGGAGCTGGTGGTGGACTTCAGAAGAGCACCAGCTGACCACCCCCCACTGCTCATCAACAACACCGCGGTGGAGAGAGTCGAGAGCACCAAGTTCCTCGGGGTGCACATCTCGAACAACCTCAGCTGGTCTCTCAACATGAAGACCATAGCCAAGAAGGCACGGCAACGCCTCTACTTCCTGCGCAGGCTGAGAGACACCAGAATGCCACGGCCCATCCTCACAACGTTCTACAGAGGGGCTGTGGAGAGCATTCTCACCAGCACCATCACAGTGTGGGGAGGGAACTGCACGGAGGCTGAACGAGACTCCCTGCAGCGCACAGTGAGTACAGCCGAGAAGATCACAGGTGCCCCTCTCCACTCCATCCGGGACATCTACACGAAGCGCTGCAGAAGTAGAGCCAATGGCATCATAAAAGACACCACCCACCCAGCGCACGGACTGTTCGAGAGGTTACGGTCGGGCAGGCGGTACCGCAGCCTCGCGACAAAGAAACAGACCACCAGATTCCACGACAGCTACTTTCCCCAAGCTGTCAGACTACTGAACGGACATTAAACTGGAACATAAACACTGCCTCCAGCCCTGCGCCATGGGCTGAACTGCACTATAATACTACAATGTACCTCAATTTGTCGTAAATGTTGCACTGTTCGGTCGTAAATGTTGCACTGTCCTAACTGGTGTGGAATTGTTGCACTGTTGAGAACAGTCACGCTGCTACTAGTGCCGTTTCTGTTCTTTGCACTACAAAACAATACATGCCTGCACCTTATTGTTACCTAAATGTGTTTCTGTTGCACTTTATAATGTTACTGCACTTTATAAAATGTACCTCAATGTGACCTAAATGTTGTGTCGTAAATGTTGCACTGTCTTAACTGTTGTGTAATTGTTGTATTAATGTTGCACTGTTGTAAATCGAAGCGCAATCTCGTTCTTCCACATACTTGTATGTGGCGGAATGACAATAAAATCAACTCAACTCAACTCAACTCAACTCATCTCAACTCATCTCGTGCGCTAACTGTGATTGTTCCTACCATGTATTGATGCACATCTTGTAAGTCGCTCTGGATAAGAGCGTCTGCTAAATGCTTAAAATGTAAATGTGTCTAGGTTATTGAAATTAGTGTTGTTTGCTGATGACACAAATATTTTTTGTTCAGGGGATGATTTAAATCAATTGCAGGAGGTCATTATGAAAGAAATTAGTAAACTAAAAACTTGGTTCGACTATAAAATTGTCATTAAACCTGACTAAGACAAAAGTAATGCTGTTTGGAAATTGTACAAGTGAAATACGGGTGCAGATACAAATAGATGGGGTGGATATTGAAAGAGTTTTCGAAATAAAATTTCTTGGAGTTACGATTGACTTTAAAATTAATTGGAAATCACATATAAAGCATGTACAAACTAAGTTGTCAAGAAGCATTTCAGTAATAAACAAAGCAAAGCAGGTTCTGGATCACAAATCACTCCATATTCTCTACTATTCACTAGTTTTACCATATTTAACCTACTGCGTGGAAGTCTGGGGGAATAATTACAAAAGCTGACTAAACTCAATAACTATACTTCAGAAAAGAGCCGTATGCATCATCAACAAGGTTGGATATCTGGACCATACTCATTCACTATTCTTACAGTCAAAAATATTGAAATGTATTGATATTGTACTGTATCAAACTGCACAAATAATGTATAAAGCCAAAATTAATAAACTCCCAGGAAGCATTCAAAAATTGTTCAGCACACGAGAGGGGGGTTACAATTTAAGGGGAAATTTTCATTACAAAAGGCTCAGTTACAGAACGACCATTAAAAGTTTTTGTATTTCAATTTGTGGAGTGAAACTATGGAACGGTTTGAATGTGGACTTAAAACAATGTCCAAACATAAACCAGTTTAAAAATAAGTATAGACACATGGTTTTCCCAGAGGTACAAAGATGAAGAAGGGGTTTGATATTGGGTTGTTTACAAGAGTTAGAGAAGATTGTGGGGCTGCCCGTTTGGGGTAGTGGTGCTGCTGGTGTGGCATGATGCCATTTCTAAGATCACTTGTGGTAATGGTGTGGCTGTGTATGTGTGTAGGGTGTATATGTATGTATATATTTAGAATGTATGTATTATATAAAATTTCATTAAGTTTGATCATATAGGGAACAGGTAGTTCTAATTGAGTAATTTATGATTTAATAAAAAGGGGTGGGATTAAATAAGTGTATACTTCTTCTCACTCCTTTTCAAATATGTAAAAAAAGAAAAGTCCATTGTTGTTCATTGTGTGTTTCTTTTTTTCTCTCCATTGTTTTCGTTTCTTTATAATGGCTGTTAAGGCTACAGGACTGTATTGGTTTTGTTTTGCATATTTGAAATAAAATTCTATCTATCTATCTATCGTCACGACACTGCACTCCTCCAGCCGAGGGAGGACGAAGAGAGGCAGAAAGAGGAGCCCATGAGGAAGAGAAAGGAGGAGCAGGCTAAGAGGAAGACAAAGAGAGAGAGAAAGGAGGCAAAAGAAAAGACAAAAAGAAAGGCAGGCGGCTCCAGCTAGCCACAACAGCAGGCTGACGAGCCTGACGGTGACCCCAACAGTCACTGTGCAGTCTGCAGGAGGGTCACTCCACCAGGGGCCTGAGTGGGGGAGGACTACTGCTGGGTTCAGTGTGAGCTGTGGCCCCTCTGGCTCCACTGTCAATGTACTGCAGATGTGCACATTTCAGAGGGGGCCTGACTCAAATGCCGGTGACACACACACACAATATTGTACATATTTACATTGAACATATTTGTTGATTTTTTGGAGGGGGGGTTTACATTTAGTGTTTTTAACTCACAGTACTGTACATATTTCAAATGGATTTGTTAATTGATTGCATTTTGAATGTATGTTTTTAAATATTTATAGTGTTTTTAATATTTATATTGATTTCTGTTCATATCTTGTATGTATTCACAGTTGTTCCTGTTGCAGTTAACCTGTTTTAATATATATGCTATTCTGCCCTCTGACAGTTCAAAGTTAAATAAATAGCCTAAACCGAAACGTGTCCATTCAGTGTTAATTTAATTACACTGTTTTTGAATCGCCAGTGAATTATGCATGTACTGAGTTGTAAATTAGCAACCTAAAAGTCCTGTACCGAATGGTTCGGTACGAATACGTGTACCGTTACAGCCCCAGTGAATATCCTGAGAATATTGTATGTAACTAAATCCATGCGTTTGTACAGCAGGGGGCGCTGTACGGAACACCGTGAGTTACTGAAGAGCTCACGGTGTCCCGTGCACTCAGGTCCGATGGCCAGGATTTTTCTTAAACATTTTCTCAAGTACTATAGACCAAATGATCAAATGCATATCAATCAAAGTCTGATATGTAGCGCATTAATTTCCCCTGTCGATTGAGGGCGCGCTTTCCTGTGGCTAGGCTGCTAGCCTTATGCTAGCTCATTTTCAACGCTCCAAATGGGTGCAATACTGTACAGAATACCGCGACTTTACGTTAATGCCGAAACGAACACCAGTTAGATGCAACAATCACACAATAATACAACAACAATAATTATACATTCTAGAGGGTAATAATGGCTGATTAGCATTGATCGTTTTTCAAAGGCGAACGTAATCCGTTAAAGTAGGGGAGAGCGGGGTAAGTTGTCACACGGGTAAGTTGTCACACTGTTCATACCTCCAACCACAGGGGCGCTATCTCAAAAATCAGATAGCTACTTTGTTGCAACTAGGGCCAGATTCAAATTCCTTTTCACAGGTGGTCAAAGGCCACTTTAATTACATGTGAGCACAAGTTTTGTGTTTGTCTCCTTCAAAAGTAAGTAAATGGCACCTTACATTTGATGTAATAAAACTGTGTTAGGTATAAATGTTCTAAATTATATTTGTGTACAGAATAAAGGAAACAATAAGGTGTTTCTTGATATGTTAGCTGCAGTACTATGTTGAACTAGCCGTGAGATTTAACAAACATTAGCCCACATGCCCATTTGGGGCAAGTTGTCTCAATGGCTTTGAGGCAAGTTGTCACATGAGGCTAATTTAAATTTGTTTTTGAAGGAAAGAAGCATTGAGGGAAGGAAGAAAGGAACGAACAAACGAAGGAACAAAATAAAGTGAGATGATGGTGAGAAATTTTAAAAGAAAGACAGAGAATGGCAGCACCACACCTGACATAATGTTGAAGGCAGTCAGACAGGTGAAGCTGGAGAACAAATCAATCAGAAGCACCGCAAACGATTTTAATATAAATTACCATACTCTGACTCGGTATTGTGAAAAGGTTACCAGCGAAGAAATTGTCAGTCAGGCAGCCATGCCAACAACAGTGGTTGGCTATCGAAAGCCACGGCAGGTATTTCCATCTGATTTGAAGATGCAGCTTGTTCATTATATCGCTAGGTCAGCTGACATTTATTTTGGTCTGTCGCCAAGTGAGATCAAAAGACTTGCCTACCAGTTTGCTGTGGCACACAAGCTGAAGTTCACACCAATGTGGGCAGAAACAGAAAAGGCCAGCTCGGAGTGGTTTACAGCCTTCTTAAAACGGCACCCAATGCTGTCGATAAGAAAGCCTGAGGCAAATAGCCTTGCCAGAGCTAGTAGCTTCAACCGAGAAAATGTCAATGCCTTCTTCGACAATTTAGCAAATGTGCTGGACAGACATCGATTTGGACCAGGGGACATATGGAATGTCGACAAAACTGGGGTGACCACGGTCCATAAACCTGACAAAGTAGTGGCCAGACGCGGATTCAAACAAGTAGGGTCGCTGACCTCCGCTGAAAGGGGGACGCTTGTCACTGGCCTGTGCTGTGTCAGCCACAGGAAATAGTATACCTCCATATTTCATATTTCCCCGTGTCAACTTCCGCGACCATTTTTTAAACAGCGGACCACCTGGCAGCAGTGGAGCGGCAAATCCCTCAGGGTGGATGAAAGATGTGCACTTTGTTGACTTCCTGAAACATTTCACTGAGCATACAAAATGCTCAAAGGAGAAACCATGTTTACTCCTTTTGGACAACCACATATCTCATATGTCCATTGATGGACTCAATTATGCCAAAGAAAACGGCATAATTATGGTGTCATTCCCACCCCACTGCTCTCATCGGCTTCAACCCTTAGACAGGTCTGTCTACGGGCCGCTAAAAAGGCACATCAACACAGCGTGTGATGCATGGATGAGGAACAATCTTGGGAAAACAATGTCAATTTATGACATTCCTGGGATTGTGGCAATCGCTTATCCTGTGGCGGCAACCCCCTTGAACATTCAGGCTGGCTTTAGGGTAGCTGGGGTACAGCCTTACAACAGGGATGTATTTTTGTAAACTGAGTTTGCGCCATCCTATGTTACGGATCGCCCTGCCCCGCCAGGCCCCAGTACCAACCCTGCCCTGCCAGGCACAAGCACAGACACAGACCCGTTCAGTTCCCATGTCAGCTCACCCTTACCCAGCAATGCCAGTGCTGGCAGCAGACTACCAACTCCAGAGGACCTCCGGCCATTTCCAAAAGCTGGTCCCCGAAAACAAACTAATAATGGAAGAAAGCGGCGCAGAACCACAATTCTAACAGACACACCCATGAAGCAAGCACTACAAATGGAAAAATCACAATCTAAAAACAGGCTGTTTCTGGAGCAATGTGCAAAAGGGAACAAAAAGGCAAGAGTAAAAAGAAAAATAGACAAGTCATCATCAGATGAAGAGGAGTGCTTCTGCCTAGTCTGCATGGAGCCATTTTCTAACAGCCGCCCAAAAGAGACTTGGGTGCAGTGTGTGAGATGCAAGAAGTGGGCCCATGATGCTTGCACCCCAGGCCAGACAATTTATTTGTGCCAGAACTGTGACTCTGAAGATGAGTCTGATTAGAAGTGTTTCGTTGTGCATTTTGCTCTTTAATGAATGAGTTCTGTAATTAAATGTACTTGGTTTTGAATTTGAAAGTAAAAAATGTTTTATTCACAACTTACCCCACATACTATGACATAGTGTGACAACTTACCCCCTGATGGGGTAAGTTGTCACAAGTGCACACCCTCTATTTAACTGTCTACAACTCCATACTGAAATAATACATGAATATGCAATTAATACAAAATATGTGCCCAAGACTTCCACCTTTCATTTGGTATGACATTTATACCATTGTGATGTATTGCGCCCAGTGCAGGTAAGACAGAGTGAAAAGTGTGACAACATAACCCGCTCTCCCCTACTCTGTCACGCGGCAAACTTACAACTGACAAGCAGACAACGCGTAATATCAACGAGAACAACGAACCCCGTCGGTGTCAAGACAAGTCTAGTGTGGGCTACTTCACTGATGTTTTATCGATCAAATGCATCACAGAGCAAGAACGAATACATGTAATTGTTGCCTCAGTAATATACTTGTCTGCCTAGTCGCGTTCCACCATTACAGGAAGTAACTACTTTATCCACAAAACACAATGAAAACCATCCCATCCACGGAATCTTACCTGCAGAAACATCGTTGATGCAACACAGCATCACTCCCAACAGCAGAACTTTTCCCATTCTGCCAGAAAATGTTTTTATGTTAACCCATTTGTTGTGAACTAACTATTTGCGTTCACATTACACGGAGACTATCATCAAATGAATAAATAACCCGAACCCGAACCGCGATTGGCTGAAGGATTCTCTTTTGGCCAATAGAAAATAAGAAGCGAACAAGCGTCATCAAATTCCAGGGAGAATCGAGCGAAGAAGGTAAGTGTTCGAAACTGACAGTGCAGTCCACTGAAATCCAGTTTGTGAGTGACAATGAAGTAATGTGTAATTGAGGTGTAAAATGTGTAAACAGCCCCAGAAAGATTTCTATAAACTGTCGTTCACAGCAGAGAATAATTGTGATAATGTTAAGAAAATATTTACAATAGCAAAGATAATAGTAGCAATAATATAATTTCAGTTTAGTGTAAAATAAGAACTACAGCGTTTAAAATCAATGCAATAATGATTGGTCTACTAAGGGGATGGTCGTTCTCTGAAAAGGACCTGCACTTGAAATGACTGCAGGTGTATCACAAATCCAAAGAAAACTACTGCTATTTTTGGACATGCTGCAGTTTATGAAATGATACTGTTTGTTACGTTCTGAGTGTCTGTTCGGTTTGTTTTTGTACTTTGTTTATTTATCTTTCTTCGAGTCTTGTTCGGTCACGTTCTGCTCCCTGTCTGTCCTTGTTCCGTCTTTTTCCAGATCCACTCCTTGTCTTTGTCTTTTGCACTTCGGGAAATGTTTGGGTTTTTTCCTTCTTCGCTTATTATCTCGTTTTCTTCCTTCTTACTTTCTAGATTGCACTTTGTATATATTAGTTAGATGTATATAGTACTAACCAACTAATCTACTAACATTAGGGATTTAGATTAAGTTACTAACACTACTAATCACTAATTATCTCACGCTTCTGACTATCGCTGTCTTTCTCGCTTATTATCGTATCCCTGTTAGCTTTTCACTTTCCCTTTCATTCGCATGCAGATTCTCTCTATGCATTCCTCCCCTTCTAACTATGCACTTGTCTGCCTGTTCTTCCAGGTCGTTTATTGTCTATGTGTCTGTCATTCCCAGTCCGTGTCTTTCGTTTCCCCTCGTTATTCTATTAGCGAATCCCCTCGTTATTAGATTAACGATTCCCATTGTTTTCACCTGTGTTCCTCCCCTCTCTCCTCCCAGTCACACCTGAGTCCTATTGTGTTTTCCTTCCCTGCCTGTATATTAGTTCAGTGTTTATGTTCATTCCTTGTATATCTGTTCTGTGTTCTTGTTCTTTCCCGGGTCAGTATTGATTCAATTTTCCCTGAGCCTACCTTTCCGAAGCCAGTGTTATTGTATTTCCCGAGACTACCCTTCTGATTACGACCCCGAGTTTGCCTAGCGATTTTGTTTGTTTGCCTTTCTGCCTTCCTGTTTATCGACCTTTTGACTGCCTGTTTTTCGACTTCTCTCTGCCTAGCGTTTTTGTACCTCCGATTCTCTGATTCCTGGTTGTGACCCCTGCCTTCTAATAAACTACTCTTCTGCCTAATCCCTGATCTGCGTCTGGGTCCTTATCACGGTCGTCACACTGTTGGCACTTGTTAAGAGATTTTATGCACATGAAGAAAGGTCTGGAGTCCGACTAGAGGAGATACTAGCCTGGATCAGCCTGACAGCATCAGAACCACATAGGACCAACCTCATTCTGAGGACAGGGACCGAGGGTCAAATGTCAAAGAGGACCCGCCTGAACTCCTCTGAAGGTGAAATGTTCTTTCGCAATGCCTCTTCCTCTCTGACAGACAGCATCAGCTAGGTCTGATCTTAGGCTGTGTTTGTGTACTCTCAGAATTATTGTAAATACGAGTTTGAAACCCCTCAGTGTGTCCGTATGATGAGTGAGTCTCTAAGTCATAATTACCTGTGGGAAAATTGTAATACAATCAGTACCCCAAGTTACCGACTTGGGGAGCTTCAACCTTTGATTCGTGCCCCTTTGGGAAAAAAAGACACAGCTTGACACCGGAGCTCTTCTGTGATGTCACATGACCGTGACTGGATGAGTGGAGGTGTGATGTTCCGTGGATGGGGATGCTGATGCTGAGGGAGTTTCACTTCAGAGCGTGATGCTAAGAGTCAGTCAGCATTAATACACTTGGGTCTCACTTGGGTCTCACATTGGGTCTCACATACGTTACATATCCTGCTAAAAGTTCCATTGTGAACAAAGTTATTGTACTCATTCACAAATAAACTTATATGGTGGCAAATGAAGGCACATCATTTCAGAGAACTTAATTATATAACCCACCTGTGTGCAAGCAGAAACCAAGGAAGGAGAACATTCAGAGCTGATCGGGGAACCGAGTGTCATAGAAGTTTGGCGTATTCCGTGTCCTATTACGATAAGATGTATAACCGAAAATACTTTAAACACAATCTGAATCAACAACATTGTGAGGTACAACACAGATTGGGGATTTTAGCTTGGAGTTGGAGTGGCGAGCGGGATAGCAGAGCTCATTTCAAGGGTGGCAGCTGGCTGGATTTCTTAAATGGTAGCAATTGATTTTAATTTTAATTTTGTGGGCATAATAAAAATGTTAAAAAATACTGTCTCTGTAATCGTTTGATAATCTTTTTAAAAAAAATTGTTGTAATAATTTTATTTTCCGATTTTACCCCGTTTTTCCCCAATTTGGTAGCCAATTACCCGTGTGCTTAGTTCAATCCCCTTTACCCCTATAGTTCGCTGCCTTAGTCCTGTGACCGGCAGTGACAAGGGCGTAGCGCTGCCTCCTCCGAGACAACACTCGTCGTGCCGTCGACTGTAATTCCGGTACCCCAGAACCACTTTAACCCCTTTTATTGTCTATAAATATTTTTAATTCATTTTCTGTTATTTTACTGCATTTTCTCTTTTATCTATGCATTGTTCTTGTTTATTGTTGTAAAGCACTTTGAATTGCATTTATAAATAATAAATAAACTTGATTGATTGATTGATTGGTTGGTTAAAGAAGTGATGGGGCTGTCGTCTCATTTGCTGGGCTCCGTTTCCTAGGTGAACGGCATGGACACCGTGCGTGTCCCCATGTCCGTGGTGAAGTTCGTGAACCCGAGGACACTGCGGCACCAGAGATGGCTGAGGGAGCAGGCAGAGGCCCAGACGACCGGATCCGAGGAGCCCGCCAAGGACAACCCGTAGCGCCGAGCGCCGACCACCAACACGCCGAACGGAGGGGGTAACCAAAATGCATCATTTTGACCTGTTGTATAATATGTGTGAAACATTTCCAAAGAGGATTCCTAAGTCCAGTTAGTCCAGACCCCCAACCCCCCACACTGGCGATGATGTCACTGGTCCTAAAGCAGCTCTGAGCCACTGTTGTGAGTTGATTCCAGTGACATCATTCCTGGTGGGTGGGGAGGGGTGGCTTCTGTAGAGCACCTCTGTCAGCCATCCAGGTTAATGTTTCGTGCGTACTACACAAAGCGTATCAAACGGCATCGGACCGGGGCGGGCCCTTGCGGGACGCCGTTCTCCTCATCGTGCCGGGCCCTGTGATCGGGGGCTTGGCGTGAAACGGCGTTCCTCGCTTCCCGTGTTTTCTTTGTAAACGATGTAATAAAACGTGCAGTTTCTGTGACACGCTGATCTGATCCACGTGTAGTGTTTTGCTGTGGAGAGCCGAGTCATTTGATTGGTTCGTAAAGGCAGTGACTGACAGCACACGGTTGCTCCGCCCATAATGGGGCCTGTCTGCCGCCAGTAACGAGCGGTAACGCGCACCTGAAGCCACCTTTCTGTAAAGTAAAATAAAAAACGATGTATGAATCAGTGGGTCTTGTGCAAGTCTTTACGAGCTGATAATCTTCCGACGTGTCGAAGAGGTCGACAACTCCTTAAAATGTTCCTGTAGCAGTTGCTAAAGCAGAATGAAACATTTTCTGAAGGTCATTGGAACAGTTTAAGTCTGTTTTGGAGGCACCTTGTGTGAATGGAAGCATTTTTCTCATTAGTTTCAGCACCAACAGAACTCACACTGTAAGACAACCGTGACATGTAAGACAATCCCATCTGACATGTTCAATCCCATCTGTCCACATTTACACTGAATAACCCCACAGATGCATTAAGAATACATAATGAGGAGAACGGGTCATTCAGCCCATCTAGGCTCGTCATGTCCTAATCTAAAAGAGTATCTAGTACTGCATCTAGCCTGGACTTGAATAGCCCAAGTGTTTCTGCCTCTACTACCTGACCTGGCAAGCTGTTCCAAGCATTGACAACTCTGTAAAGAAAAATGTCCTAATATCTGTGTGGAATTTGCCTTTAACTCATTTCTACTGACCCCACTTATCTTAAAAAATCTTTGTTAGTTAACCTTAATCCCTTTTAGTTCCTCAATCATATGATGGTTGATCATTTATCTTGGAAAAAAAATCTTTGGCTCAGACCGGCCCATAGTTCACTTTTCTGTCGACGGGGGGTTAATGAGACCAGTTTTTATTTCGGGAATGTAAAAACCTAATTGCCCCCTCATATGATAATATGATATAAATTTATACCAAAACCTCATCTGCCAAGACTACATAGAGATTTCATGCCAAAGAGATTTACAGTATGTTAAAAAATATATATGTGCATTTAAATTAAGTTTGATATTCAACTCAACTATGGCTGTAATGTTATGAAAACCTGCTTACTCTCCCAAACACTATGAAAGTCCGTTACTTTGTGTGTAAAACTTCCAATAGAGCGCAAAGCTTTCAGCAGGAAAGTTAATTACAATAATATATACAGTATTTATATGAATAATTGTAACTAATAATTGAATAACCTTTTTTGCCATTTTTATGTCAATTAACAAGCGATTGACGTTGGGTTTTGTTCCTCTGGTATAAACTTTGTTCGTACGTTGTGATGCATTTGTTGCTGTGTCAGTGAAGAGCGCGTCAAACAGACAAACGCGACTAGCAAGCTGCCAGCGTGGTAGCCAATAAGAAATCCTCTTCAGCTTTTTAAGCCTTGTTCATTGGACGCCTGCCCAGATATATTCATTAACAAAGCTCCTTAACTCCCGGTCCGTCACCAACAGATACATCGGCCCTGTCCGCGGGGGATTGCGTGACCATTTCCCTCCCTTTCACAATCGGCATTTATGAAACTGATCGCAGTGTTTTTCGGTAAGCAGCTAAATCTATCGTAAGCATATCTGTGCGCTACTAATGTACAGCTGTCTGAAAATTATCCCAGTGTTTGCCAAATGCAAAAATAAAACCAGCAACAGGCATTATTTGGCTCAATTCAACTTATTTATTTAGAAGATTTCTCTTTTGCAGAGACATGCAGTGGTTTAGAAAGTATTCAGACCTTCGCACAGGTTTCACATTTTGTTGCCCCAGAGCTGCAAATCATGACCATTTTAAATAGGAATTCATATTTCTGATTTACACAACCTATTCTACACTGTAAAAGCCACATTAAATTAAATTAAATAGTAAAGGGCGGTGGACGAGCCACACTTTGTGTGATGTGCGCTGCCTGTCAGGGACGCGGTTCGAAACCCGCGTCTCTACCAGACCGGCCCTGGTCGTCAGCCCCGATCGGAGGCGGCATTTGGCTGTCCGCCTCCGGGGGAGGGGGGAGGGAGAGCCGGCACGAGTCCGTCGAGGAGAAGGTAAAGGCGTCCGGAAGAGTTTCCGTCTCGGAAGAGGCGGCTAACAATCGGCCAGGAAGGTGTGTCTCGCTCCCGGAGGACGGGCGGCGGACTCGTGGGCTGGGGAATGGAAATAAATAGAGGGTTTAATTGGCAACCAAATTGGGGGGAAAAAATTGAAATAAATTTATTAAAAAATAAATAAATGCCTAAAAATGTACAATTGGAAACCTTAATATTCCTCCAGATGGACTCAGCTGGTCAAGTACTTGGGGGAAAAAAGGCAAAACAACCCATTCAGATCAACACACAACAAACCCCATCCAATGAATTAGGTTTTTATTTATTTTATTATAATAAATAAAAAATAATCCAATGTATTACGTTATTCATACTCAATAAATAATTCTGTTTAAAACATTTATTTTTATTTTTTTTACTATACATATATATTTCCTTGACAGTGTGGATGGAGCAGGTTGTGCACATCAGAAATATTCATAACTCCATTATTTCATTACACTTCATTATTCAGTACTGAGAACTTTAAGAACATTGCAGGCATTGCAGTTTATTAAGCTAAACATAAACAGTGCTACAGCCAATACACCGCAGTGAAAACAAAGTTCCTCAAAACCAAGCTATAGAGCTTCGTGCTTACGTTGTACTCGGATGAGCATGGAGTTTGACAGTGATCTAAAACGGTAACATTACTTCATATCATAATTTCATAATCATGTCATTGCTATTTTGGATTTTGGATTTCGTTGATGTTTGTAGCAAACCTTAACTTAACATTTTCTGATGATGTACAAATGGAAAATTGGCTAATTTCACATTGATTTCATTGTTAGTCTGGAGAGATACTTTCAGCCATCATAGATGAACAAACCGAGGGTAATGCTAATGCAATGCCAAAAGTGTTTCGCATTCAAATCTCGTTTGTACCCTGAAACGTTGCAACAAAACAGTTAAGGGAGACTTATTTCATATCTTGTGAGCCGTTTAATCAATGATGGGAATCGGCTTTTGTTTCCCCCAAAATGTATTGGTAATTGATGGTAACTACAGCAATGACTTAAATGTCAGTGATTATTGATGATGCAGAAATGGCTGCGATTGAGAGACTCTAGCTGTGGTTCAGGTGCTGCTCTGCTGTACACTCCTCTCTGTCCGTCAGCTGCTTTCAAGATGGCTGACTGTGTGGCCGTGGTGACGGTTGCTAGGGGGCTCGGTTTGGGAGTGCTGCGGCAGGAGCCCTCACGCGAGGAACGGCCACTCGGACAGAGAGAGGTCGCTGAGAGGGTCCTGGCTCACCTCCTGAAAGGAGTCCAGGCTCTGCCGTGAGAGGGGAGCGATCGCCAGCTGCTGGCCCGTGAAGAACTCCTCAAAGAACTCGGGGAAGTCCAGGTCGCCGGTGGCGGCAGTCTCGCCCAAGGTGCCGGGGGACTTCCGCTCCCTCGCCGAGACCGGTCCAGGAAGTACGCTATCCGTGACTGGGACGAGTAGCGCTATGGGCGGGGACACCTGGGCAGTGGGCGATTGGTGCTCCTCCCTGTCAATCAACGCCTCAACCATCGTGGCCATCAAGTCCAGCTGCTTGCTGTCGTCCCCCTCCTCTTCCTCCTCCTCCTCCTCCTCCTCCTCCTCCTCCTCCTCCTCCTCCTCGTCATGCTGAAGAGGGGCGGGGCCCTCGTTCCTGACATTTCTCGTCCTGTTGTTCGTTGCCCGGGCGACCTTCCTCTTCTTCCCCCCTCTGCTGTCCTCGCCGGCGGCCTTCTCCCGCTGCCCGGTCGCCGTGGCGGACGTCTGTCGCCGCCTCGCCCTGCCCCCCCCACGGCAGGGTCCTGGACCCCCTGCGGCCCAGCGGAGCCCCCAGCGGGGCACGACTCCCCCCGCACCTCCTTGCTCCGCTCCATCACCTCCATCAGAGTCCTGAACTGCACAGAGAAGCTGTCCGGGTGCCTGGTGCTCTTCCGGGGCTCCTGCGCGCGCCCGGCCCTGTTCCCCCGACGGGCCGCTGCCTCCCGCCCGTCCCGGCTCCTCCATGGCCTCCATCAGCCTCCGGTACTTCTCAGAGAAGCTGTCGGGACGCGGGCCCGGCCTCCTCCCCGGTCTCGGCGGCGCCCTCTCCTGGTGGCAGACGGCAGCGGCCGCCGCTCGGGTCACGGGCCCCGGGCGCTGGAGGTCCCCCAGGGGCCGCGGGATGGGTGGGTTCGGCCCGGCCTGATTGTGGATGTTCTGCGGGGGTCGTCAGTGGAAAACGTTGGTGAATATAGACTAGACTCTGCACCCGTTTTACAGGCCTTTGGAGGTATGGTGCTTACAGAAGAATGTATTTCCAGCCCTTTGCATCCAACTTCAAAATCACTTTTTTGTCAGTAAAGTAATAGTAAATAAAGTCATTTTTCCACAGAATCTCATTTCATACAGGTGGAACGCATTGCCAAGAATAGGTGAAAACAAATAACAGAATGGACAGCATAAGACGAGACCTATTTATTCACAGGGCACACCTTCACTTACCATTTTCTGGATGTAATAGACAAACGTATCTTTGAAATTCTACCCGGACGTCACGTGAAGTATATCAAGGTAACCCCTCTGCCAGTAGGGACAACCGGCCCGACTGAGCCAGATCCCAGTGAAGCGCTGGTTTTACAGCACAACAGCAACAATGGTCTCCCTGTGTTGTCACAATCGGAATTCTACAAGGTGCACTGGTGTTCCATCAAACTGCTTTTTTCTCACCGACGTTCCCATGGAAACGAGATGTATGGGACTGTCATTCTATGGGCTTGCGGTGTGAAGTGATAGTGGATAGGGGACACAGCCAAGACAACAGGGAGCCGCAGGTTTAAATCCCGCTGGCACACAACTGTTGTTAAGTACCCAGCTGAAGGGTGCAAGGTGGGTCAATGTCAATATCGATGTTAAGCACTGTACCTGGTTTCTTTCAAACGCATGAAATAATAATGAATTGCAGGTGGTGTGCTGCATTGACACAACATGCTTAGCTTAATATCAATGAGTTTCATCACGCTCTGCTCAGAAAGAGCATGCCTGTTCACCACTTTTCATTTCCAGCTCCTCGAACCCTGCTGCTCTTCAGAATCCTGCTGATGTCAGTGTGTGTATATGTCTTCTTCATCAACGCCGCCATCTGCTGGCCAACAGGTAGCACTACAATGGTTCTGGTGCTGGTGAATGGGACCATTTCACTTCGCAATTCACCACAATCACTCGATTAAAAGGAGCACTTTGTTGTGCGTTTTACATTTTTACATTTAGCAGACGCTCTTATCCAGAGCGACTTATAAGATGTGCATTAATACATGGTGTGATTAATCATAGTTAGCGCAAGAGATCAGTGCAGTAATACAACAATAGACATATTTGTTGGCGGCTGCATACCATACCTGTAACACTGGGAAAGAAAAGGTTACTTATTTATTTATTTTTATTTTATTTGATCTTTTTAGAAAGTTTTAAACAAGTATACATATACAAAAAGCAGTATTAAACAGGTAGGCAATGGTGATGACAATTGGCAAGATGTACAGAATTCAGTGGTAGTGGAGTCTGAAGAGGTGGGTTTGAGATCGTTCCACCACAGAGGGTCAGGACAGAGAAGAGGCGAGACCGCGGAGCGGCTGCCGGGCGCCTGGAGGGATGGGACAGTCAGTTTGCCAGAGGAGGCGGAGCGGAGGGGTCTGGCTGGGGTGTAGGGTGTGATGAGTAATTGTTCAATAGCACAACAATTGAATGATTGTTGTGCTAATCACTCCGTTCAAATGGTCCTATGTGGCACCCAACGCAGCACACAGAGGGTTCTGGGGCCTTTCAATGATTCCGAACCAATCGTCAATGAGTCAAAATTTGCTTAGTTCATAATTTAATCGTAAGAACATAAGAATACATAATGACGAGAACGGGCTGTTCAGCCCATCTAGGCTCGTCATGTCCTAATCTAAAGAGTATCTAGTACTGCATCTAGCCTGGACTTCAATAGCCCAAGTGTTTCTGCCTCTACTACCTGACCTGACAAGCTGTTCCAGCCATTGACAACTCTCTGTGTAAAGAAAAGCTTCCTAATAACTGTGCGGAATTTGCCTTTTACTAATTTCCACCTGTGGCCTCTTGTTCTGCTGACCCCACTTATCTTTAAAAAAAGAAACTAGCGGAGGAGCTAATGGAGAGGCTAGCAGAGAAGCTAGTGGAGGAGCTAGCAGATAGGCTAATGGAGAGGTTAGCAGATAGGCTAGTGGAAATGCCAGCAGAGAGGCTAGTGGATTAGCTAGCAGAGAAGCTAATGTAATGGAGAGGCTAGCAGAGAAGTTGCACGTCATGCCTAACAGAGCCCTTTTGCTGTGGCTATATTGACAATATACCATGTCTTCTTGGGCCTTATTGCTTTAATATACAGCACTTTACGACATATGTGGGCTTTCATCACACTCACATTCACACCAATCAGCGTCCAGAGTTCAGTCAACCAGACTCCAGTGCTGAGCCCAGCACTGAGTCCACTGTTGAGTTCAGCTGTAACTTTAATTGGTTTCTGGACAAACGACGCAATGTTTCACGTTCTTAGATTCATCTTGAGTACAACTGGGATGAGAATATGACCGTGTATGTATTAGTGTATTAGCCGGGTAGAAGAAAAGCTAGCACTTTCCCTGATTTGTAATCGATGGTAAATGTTCATGGTGCGGTGCACTGGGTGCTTTCCACAAAAGATCACTGGACAGTCACAGGAGTCAGCCTAGATTTAGTTTATTAAATGTGTTTCTAATAAATTACGTCATTTAGGAAAGCAATTCCGGGAAGCGATAGGAAAATGAATGGATATCTGCATTGACGTTCTATTTTATAATTTTGTTAGTACGCTATGTGCGTGCAGTTAGGCCTCAACATCGCAATGACGATGTCAATATTTTTTTACATTTTCCACAAGATGGAGGTAGATGTGCATTCGTAGTATAATGTTTTTGGTTTTTTACGGAATATGGGTAAAATATCCCTTTAATACCACATCCTCCAAGTGGCACTAGATTATTAGGCCTACAGAACCCATAACCGTGGTATCTCATTGCTCTGGAAAGTCCCTCTCTTATTGTTTCACTTTTGCTTCAGCGGCTCCTGACTCACTGCACACGCCCATCACCAAACCCAAACCACGCCCACAGTCTCATGACTGGCAGCTGATTTGAACTCCTCCTCTTCCACCAGGGCTCCTGCTCTGTGTGATTCTGCTTCAGGGCCTAAAGCTGGGGTCTGATTCTGCTTCAGGGCCTAAAGCTGGGGTCTGATTCTGCTTCAGGGCCTAAAGCTGGGGTCCCACAGCCAGCCGCTGTCTCTCTCCTCATTCTGGGGAGGGGTATACTAACACACACTATGTACATATTCTAAAGGTCATTTACTGTGACGTATTTTGATGAAAAGCATAATATTTTTTTGGGTTTTTATGTGTCTGTGTGTGTGATGCCACAAAATAATTCCCAGCATGCATCTCTGAACGTCGGCTCATGCTGCTACAGGTCAAACCTTGAGTCAGGATTCAATATGTGCACTTTATCAATAAGGTTTTGCAGATACCCTTACAAAAAAGTATCCATCCATCCATTCATCCATTATCTAAGCCGCTTATTCCTGGTCACGGTCACGGGGGGGGGGCTGGAGCCTATCCCAGCATGCATTGGGGCGAGAGGCAGGAATACACCCTGGACAGGTCGCCAATCCATCGCAGGGCACACACACCATTCACTCACACACTCATACCTACGGGCAATTTAGACTCTCCAATTAGCCTACCGTGCATGTCTTTGGACTGTGGGAGGAAACCGGAGTACCGGAGGAAACCCACGCGACACACGGGAGAACATGCAAACTCCGCACAGAAAGGCCCCGGCCTGGATTCGAACCCGAGACCTTCTTGCTGTGAGGCGACAGTGCTATCCACTGCACCACCGTGCCGCCAGACAAAAAAGTATTGCATGTTTAAAACATTTTTTATAATCTAACCATAATACCTTAATGCATATGAAATATCTAATATATTGTCATGTACTAAAAAACCCTTTTAGTTCAAACTATTGTGGGAAAAAGTGGAAATATTTGGTGTCCTTACGATACTGGAAATCATTTTTCTTTTGTCAGTTCATGTGGAATTAAACCAAAACATATAGCTCTTTGAAATTAAGGTAAAATCAAAATAATTAAGAACATAAGAACATAAGAATACATAATGATGAGAACGGGCCGTTCGGCTCATCTTGGCTCATCATGTCCTAATCTAAAGAACATCTAGTACTACATCTAGCCTGGCCTTGAATAGCCCGAGCGTTTCTGCCTCTACTACCTGACCTGGCAAGCTGTTCCAGGCATTGACAACTCTCTGTGTAAAGAAAAACTTCCTAATATCTGTGCGGAATTTGCCTTTAACTAATTTCCACCTGTGGCCTCTTGTTCTGCTGACCCCACTTATCTTAAAAAATCTTTGGTATTTTACTTTGTTAATCCCTTTTAGGAATTTAAAAACCTCAATCAAATCCCCCCTAAGTCTGCGTTTGCTAAGTTTAAATAAATTGAGTGCCTTAAGTCTATCATCATAACTTTTACCTTTCATACCAGGTATCAGTTTAGTTGCCCTTCTTTGGACTTTTTCAAGAGCTTCAATATCTCTCTTGTAGTGCGGTGCCCAGAACTGCACACAGTATTCTAAGTGCGGTCTGACAAAGGCGTTATATAACATTAATATAACCTCCTTTGATTTGTACTCTATACTTTTGCTATGTATCCCAGCATCCTGTTGGCTTTTTCACTGCTGTAGCACACTGCTTTGATGCAGATAGGCTTTGATCCACTACAACTCCTAAATCCTTTTCAAATTGAACACCTACTAACTTTTCTCCTCCCATAAAATACTCCTGTCTAATGTTTTTATTTCCCACATGCATTACTTTAGGGCGGCACGGTGGTGCAGTGGATAGCGCTGTCGCCTCACAGCAAGAAGGTCTCGGGTTCGAATCCAGGCGGGGGCCTTTCTGTGCGGGTTTGCATGTTCTCCCGTGTCGCGTGTGGGTTTCCTCCGGGTACTCCGGTTTCCTCCCACAGTCCAAAGACATGCACGGTAGGCTAATTGGAGAGTCTAAATTGCCCGTAGGTATGAGTGTGTGAGTGAATGGTGTGTGTGCCCTGCGATGGATTGGCGACCTGTCCAGGGTGTATTCCTGCCTCTCGCCGGGCATGCTGGGATAGGCTCCAGCACCCCCGCAACCCTGACCAGGAATAGCGGCTTAGATAATGGATGGATGGATGGATGCATTACTTTACATTTAGCAATATTGAGCGTCATCTGCCATGTATCTGCCCATTTTTGGATTTTGTTTAAATCATCTTGGATTACTTTTGTCATTTTTACATTTATGTAAATAAGGAAGAGCAGAGGTCCCAGCACCGATCCCTGCGGGACACCACTGCCCACAGCACCGAGGTCAGATTCGGCCCCACCTACTGTTACTCTTTGTATTCGCCCTTGCAGCCAATTTTTAACCCACTGTGAAACTACTCCTACAATTCCTACTGATTTCATTTTAGCAATGAGCCTCTCATGTGGTACCTTGTCAAATGCTTTCTGAAAGTCAAATATATAACATCATAAGCCTGGTTCAGGTCAACACACTTTGTAGCCTCTTCGAAAAAGTCCAGGAGGTTTGTTAGGCATGACCTCCCCTTGAAATCCATGCTGGCTCTCCCTAAAATACTATTATTTTTCAAGAATGATTCCAACTTATCCCTAATAATACATTCCAGCATTTTACATGCGATGCAAGTTAAACTGACAGGCCTATAGTTCCCTGGGTCAGTACGGTCTCCCTTCTTATATATTGGAATTATACTACCCTGCTTCCAGTCATCTGGTATTTCTCCAGTGATTATGGATTGACTGAAAATATCTGTCAATGGTTTATATATAATTTCCCCAAGTTCTTTGAGTACTCTGGGATATATGCCATCCGGGCCTGCTGCCTTATTTGTCTTAAGTTTTTGTAGTTTTTGTAGTACTTCTACATCCCTTATCTCAAAGTCCTCCAGAACATTCCGTGCCGTGTCTATACATTTAGGCATATTTATAACCTCTTCTCTAGTAAAGCTCTCCACAAAGTAACTGTTTAGTGTGTTTGCAATGTCCTTATTATTATAAACCAAAGTTCCTTCCTTATTCTTAATGCACTTAACCTCATCTTTAACTTTCCTTTTTCTACTACAATATTGAAAAAAACTTCTTAGGGTTACTTTTTGCATCTTGGGAAATTTTAATTTCAAACCGCCTTTTAGCTGATCTTATTTCCTTTTTAGCCTTAGCCCGCATATTACAATAATCTAACTTGTTTCTCTCTGAGTTATCCTTTTTATATACTCTATACAGTCGTTTCTTTTGCCTCAAAATCACCCGTAAAGATTTAGTCATCCATTGTGGAGACTGTTTTTTTCATCCTATTTTTCCTTACTTTGGGGATGAATTTACACTGTACATCTACAATAACCCTTTTAAATATAGTCCATTTTTCATTCACAGTTCTGCAATCTAAGTTTAACCCAATCTATATTACTTAAATTCTCTCTCATTTTATTAAAGTCAGCTCGTCTAAAATTAAAAATTCGAGAGTTAGAGGAGGCTGTCTTAACTTGCCAAAAATATCAAAAATAACTGCACTGTGGTCACTTGCTCCTATTGGTTCTCCTACCTCTGTGCTGCAAATTCTATCAGGATTGTTACACAAAACCAGATCCAGTATTGATTTCCCTCTTGTAGGCTGAGTAACAGACTGTACCAAAAAGCAGTCATTGACCATATCTATAAACTCCTCTTCACATTTGCCCTGACCTGTCACTATCTCCCAATTGATAGAGGGGTAATTGAAGTCGCCCATTATTATCGTCTCTCCTTCAGCACAGATTTGTTTTATGTTATCAAAGAGCGTACTATTTATGTTACTATCTGAAGCTGGAGGTCTATAACATACTCCTATATTCAGGCCCTTCTCACGATCTCCCAATAATCTAATCCAGATGTCCTCACAAGAAACTAATGGGTTTATACCTGGAATTTCCTGCACATTAAGATTGTCTTTCACATAAAGGGCCACTCCCCCTCCTCTTTTATTAGTTCTATCCTTCCTAAACAATTTGTACCCCTCTACATTATATTCTTCCCCATCCGCTGCGCCAAGCCATGTCTCTGTAATCCCAACAATGTCATAACCCCCATTTAACATGACAGTCTCCAGTTCCAAAAATTTATTTTTACACTTCTCGCATTTAAACACATGAGCTTCAAAGCCTTGCTCACCCGTACGTTGCTACTGTTTCTACTATTCCTAATTAAAACACTGAACACTTGAGTTCCATGCATATTTAAGGGGTCACTGTTAGGTATGATGCTAATGGCTATATGCATAATATCTTATATTCAGGTTTAATTATTTATTGAATTATAGTCTCTTATTTTAGGTTTAATGGCTGGCTGCTTTAATCACCAATGAGGTCATCTGTTACCAGGCAGATTAAGGCACAGCAGGTCTATGATGGAGGAAGTCCAGCTGCACAAATGTTGAAGCTGAACATGGAAAACATCACTCAGGAATAACTATCTTGGAAGATAGTTCAAATGAACAGACCTTTCAGCTGCGATTACTGATGGCGCGTGAGGTGATCTGAGGAGGGCCTCCCGGGTGGTCTAGTGGTTACAGCGTTCGATGCTGGCCACTGCAACCGGGGTTCGATTCAACTGGCCGTGCCATTCGATTCTGGCCGGGAATGCCACTAGGGGGCGGCAATTAGCTGTCCGCCCCAGGGAGGGGGGAGGGAAGCCAACATGAGTCTGCTGCCTATAGGAGTGGCTCTGGAGTACTGGAGTTACGGTCGACAGCTTGGCAAGTGGAGGAGACGATACTTCGCATCTGTCACTGCCGGTCTCAGGGCTATGGCAGTGAACTCACAATACGAGGGGGGGATCGACATGAAAAAGAGAGGGTGTAATTGGCTACTAAATTGGGAGAAAATGGGAAAATCTGAAATTAATAATAAAAAGTTTTAAAAATTGTGATTTGAATTGTATTAATAAAAGGTGTACTCACAGTGGCCACATGCAGCCAATATGCAGCTGAAAGATGGATTTGAGAAAAAGTACAAACACACAAAATCCTGTTAAATTTTTATTTAATCAAGTCATTGCATTCTACAAAAGTCCAAAACTACAAAACTGCTCATACTTATGGAGACAAATTCAAACAATTTCATCAAGCAAACTTGTTTGTTATTTTGTTTCTCATGTGATCAAATTGTCATTGAACACTAATATTTGTGGTACAGAGTTTGAGTCTAAAGAACACATTTTAATTCCGACCTGACTTTTATTAAGACAAACCTGCTTCAAAGTCTACATTAACCTTCCCCAAAATTAAACTGAAATATGGCATAAAATAACACATCACTAAATTATATCTGACTATATATATGACAAACCACACGTTTGAACCCTAAATAAAAGCAACTTCAAATCATACAGGAAAAAAAGAGGAAAAATATTAACAACTCAACTCAAAATTAAAAAAGGAATTGCAGAATATATAATGCAGAGAGCTTGTGTTGACTGTGGAGAAAATTGTGGGGGAATAATTCTGCAGATTAGATCATAAATTCTGTGACTGAAGGACAGCATTCCTCTAATGCAGTCATGTCAAAGTCAAATACACAGGGGGCCAAAATAAAAAAAATGGTACAAGTGGAGGGCCGGGCTGGTTCAATGTTTATTAACACTCGAAATTATTGCACATATTGAAACAATACCAATAACACAGCTTATATTGCACTTAACATTAATCATTCAATTAAATTAAGTAAAACATAAATAAAATCAGTTGCAATATTTTCTCAAGGCTCTTTCAGCAATAAATTGAAAACGTTTTTTTTCTCTGAAAAGCGTTTTCCTTCAAAGCTCAATGGCAAGATAAATGCATAAATGAAACAGCATGCATTAAAAACAAATCAGTGTGCTGCTCTTATCCTCACCAATGACTGTCTTTTATAATAAAATTAGAAAAGTTAGTGCAAACTTGCAAAAGTGCAAAACAGTTGCATTAATTTCTTAGGCAACATTTCCTGGGTCCATTCAACTGAAAACAAAATAAAACAAGCCACCAAATGATGGAATTTCATGGAACAATGGTGTTGCATCCCTCCAATAAGGTTTCCTGACACGTGTAGAATCTATGCCTGATGTTCTGATGGCTCTGTAGTGGCCCATATAAGACACGTTATGTTGGTTTCCTTTATTTTAACAGTTACCTGTATAACGTAAGCAGTAAAGCCCTCCGCACACGTTCTGGAAAGAAATTCAGGACAGTAATGTTATCATGTATTAGGCTCCCCATGTAATAATGTTATGTATTAAGCTCCTCGTGTAATGTTGTATATTAGGCTCCCTTTCGGTTAGCTCACCGCACACGTGCAGGTGACCCGACGTGGATGTGGCGCCTCCCGTTGCAACTGGTATACTGCAACACAAAAGATACAAGCGTGGGCTAAAGCACAAGGACTAACCTGCGCGAATATCCGAATAGGGGGAATTAACAGGATTAACAGGGAATTAATTAATTATGAACAAAATTCATACTCACAGTAGGGACTTCACAATCGGTGGCCTGTATTCATCATTATCTGAGACATTACAAGAAAATATTATTTCATAATATTATGACTTTATTCTAACGTAAGATTGAACAAAGCTACAGTGCATGGGGATGTCAGATATATTTACACTGGCTAGGTGTTTGTCAAGGAGTGATACAGGGCTATTTTGAAACGTATGGCAGGGTCCTTGTAAGCAGCGGAGTTCTTTTCCACACAGTAAATGTGATCTTATTTTTGGCACAGTAATCGGGCTCCATGACTGAAGCATTGTCCTGAAAGCTTCTGCTGTGAAAGGTTTTCAGCTGCATATTGACCTCTCAGGGTCAGGAGAAAATCCTGTTCCTGTGGCGATGGTGATAAGCCTGGAACAGGCACCAGCTACAGATTCAAGCACAAATAACCTCACAGCACACATTTATTTAGTTTAATCAGGCATGGGAGCATAGCTAATACGCCACCCAAAACCTTTTCTGTACATCGGACAGACCTCATGTTCTGATTAATTTTTAGATGATACAGAGAAATCTAAAGGGCTAAAGGATTTGTTTCTCTATTAATAGACACTTCAGTTTATCCCTCCTAGAATACGAATGTTTAGTTTGATGTTTGCAAAAAGAAATTGTAGTTCCTTCCCAAATACCTTTGAATGTGATCTATGAAGGATCGCATCAGGCCTTTATGTCACAATATTCTGGTTTATGTGAAGCCACACTAATTCCAACATTTCAATTTTTTACATTTCTGGAGTAATGGCCCTGCTGGAGGTCTCTTCAATTGCATTTTGAATAGATGAATTGAGAGAGCAGCACTAACAACTGTCAAAAGGTACTGCATGTGCACACTCACCATTACATCACCAAATAATTGTAAAAAATACTAAAAACATAATGAAGACTTTTGCTGAAGTGCTGAAGCATCATAGATTATGGACACGCTTAGTGCACAACCTGTCGGTCAGACATGACCACAATTAGTGGAAACTGACTGCAAGTCTTTCTCAAACTACTTCCTTTATCTAGGATTTTCAACCAATAGGTCTTTTGTGTCAAGAAATAATAGAATGATTGTTGTATTGTTATCCTATGCAACAGCAACACTGAAGGAAGTACAGAATTTGGGCAACATGAAAAGCTGATTTATACAGTTTCTAAATCAATGTCCTAGCGTTTCATGTGTAAAAGGGGTAAATTGTAAACTTGGGAAGGAGGAGGGGGAAAAAAGAAAAGCTGAGTGCACAAAGGTTAGCGTTACCCTGCTCCTTGCCAACAAAGCAGTATGAGGAAAGAAAGTACTCCTGAGGGAGTCTGCGCTTCCTCACAAGGCTGCAGACAGGAAAGCTCTATTGAAATACCTCTGTGTGTTGACGCAGGAACAATGTGATCCAGGAGAGGAAGACTCAACAACACTCAACACGACCTCTCTGAGTCTCAGACACCAGACTCCTGTTGCTTCATGCCTCAATGGAACACGGTGTTACAAACAATGAAAACAGCTAATTGCATGACTAAAGGTTTGAATGTACAGCAATTACCACAAATTTCTGGCCAGATTTCAATGTACTGGCTCATCACAATTCTCAAAATGTATACAATCATCTTCACATCGCCCCCACCTCCAATATAGTTTTTTGCTGCTTTATGTACAACCAACATTGGTACAATTAATCCTATTTGCTGCTTCCCAAGCCAGCAAGCATAACGTTTCATTGTTCAACAGTCACCTGCATATTTGAATCAACATTTAGATGAGATTACCTACTTGTATGTTCATACAAATCAGTACAGCACTTCTATCTAGACTTAGCAGAACATGCGGTACTGTGGACATGTTTACAACAACATGCGGTACTATGCACGTTATGTTTTTTAAATGTTTCAGCTAGGTGTGTATTGCAACACAAATTAGTGATTCTTCTCCACAATTCTAAATATAATAGTTTATTTTAAAGGTATGTAATGAGACACAGCAGGAATTATAAATTGCAGTACCTTTAAAGAACCACCAATACATCTGAGATGTATTGATGGTTCACAGATTTATATTTACACCAGCTCGTAAGTTCAGCTCACATCTACACAAATTGCTCCTTTGAGATGCACAAAAGTCCAGTTTCCTTCACATACAATAATGTATTCTGCCATAGTACCACAATAGACAACAGCAGAGAGCGCCACACAGAACAACACCTTCCCCACATCTCAAATGTTAAATGAGGTAGACTATATTTACTCCTGAACTGAACGGCACTATTTCAAACACGTGGAGTACAGATATGGAGTTGAGGGGATGAATATCTGGATACCATTGTCAGCAGCCTCATGTTTCCTGCCTCACCAGAAGAGAACACTGTCTTAATCTTGGGATTAAACTCTGCTTCGTTCTAATCCAAACCACACCCGACCCAAAGCCAGTTGCGATTCTCCCTATGATTCAGCATCTTCCTGAAATATTAAGTAATAAATGCTGCTCTTTTCCCGAATTGAACCTGGGGAGCTTAAAATAAATGGGAGAGGAGACCTGTTCTTTCTGTCGTCAACACTTAAATAAACTCCAAAGTTATATTTATAGGTGAAGAATAGTGGACATGATGTTTGTTGTAACCACTCTTGAGTGATAACAGACACACAAACACTTCAGGTTATTCCACTCTCTCAAATGTCAATGTTCACACTTATGTCAAACCTGTAATTTGTTTAACAGTCCTTGCCGCCACTGCAAGTGTTGTTTGTCAGTGGTTATAATCCTTTTGTATTCCAAGTATGAATACAAAGTAGGAATTATGTTTATAAGACTTTCTTGGATGTTCTAGATAACTTTCTTAGAACCACATGCCCAAGGAAGTTAATATATGCCCAAGGAAGCTGTGGCAGCAACCACAACTGCCTTGAAATCCCATTAATGCAACCCATTCCAACATATGCACAGAAAATGAAACCCCCCACACACACACACACACACACACACACACACACACACACACACACACACACACACACACACACACACACACACACACACACACACACACACACAACCATGCTTAGACTAATTCAAAGCTCAGAGTGCTTTTAACTTCCTCATTTGATACTAACAACAATTAATAAAACTAGCAAAAACCATGCACTAAAAACATTTACTATCCTGGGTATACATACACAGACTACTATGTTTTCTTTAACAAAGGGTATATTTTAATGTATTTTTATATAAAACTGTACGAAATGTACAGCGTTAGAATAGTACAACCTAGCAGCTCGCTGGATAAAGTGCAACAGCAGCATCTCGTGCAGATACAACAAAATCAGCCAAAACTGGGGCGAAACCTCCAGTTCTGGGCTCTGCATCTGCCTGGCGAATCAACAACTCAATTCAAACAGCTAAGCCTGTGGTAGCGATTTAAAGCATCAGAATGAACCTGTCTTCAAGAAATAGCCAGTTAGGCAAATAATAACACTTGTAGCAAGGAATTGAAACCTTCAACTTACCAAATATTTAGAGCCATTTTATTTGTCTATTCCGAAGGACAAACGTCTACGATATACAGGCATGGGATGCCATCCGAATCCTTTCAAGTCAGTGGTTCTCGTTACAGTATACCTTGTGACGGATACCTGGAACTTGAAATAAAGAAGCGAAAGTGAAAACATTCGCGATTCACTGTGTACAATATTATTAAGTTTCAACTAGCTACCAAGCTACACCTCTAGCAAATACTACAGCTATTGAGCAGCCATTAACGTTACCTATCCCCCACACGCATCATGCCAAGAGAAAATACTCACCGGGACGTTAATAGCTAGCTATAATAAAAAAAGAAGAAAGAGAAATGACAACACAGAACACCGTCATTGCAGCGTTGTTTTTAAATATATATTATAACATTATTATAACATACCTTAGACAAGAGATTGCCACCCAGGTTGCGTAAGCTATGTATGCAATACTGTAGCTAGAGGGAGACTCACTTATACCATCCATCAGGTTGAAGACGCCATCTTGTAATACCACATGACCACCAGCCCCTTCTGGGGACTGCAGTCTGTGCAGGCTTTCTAGGCTTGTTACCATGGATACGACTATATTCATTTTGGTAAATGATGACAACTGTAGCGAAGTGATACCAGTGCAGAAATCGTATAAAGCTCTACGCAGTTTAGATGCGTATGCGCAAATAATAGTTTAATGTAGGTCAGTAGTGTCATCGTTGTGAATATTATAGTCCCACTTTCCATAGGAGTTTCAGGTTCCGATCTTTGCCTTCTCTGTACTGGTAGCAGGATTTGAGCAAAAGCAAGATAGAAGAAAAAGAAGAAAACTTTGTAACTAACAGAAAATGATTTGTAAATAAATGTCATATATATATATATTACAGTATAATTTAAATATTACTACATGTATAATTGTAGCATGTGCAATATTATTTTCTGTATAGAGATATTATTGTTAGTACATGTGATATTGTGATGTATATATTTTTGACCTATTGTTATTGGTTACTTTACATCAGCCATAAACTTGAGCAGATGGTTTGTGTGCACATGATTATTCTCACAACTTAGCTATGCTTACAGCTTAAGCATTTCATAAATTACGCTTCAAAATAGCCTACAGTAAAGTAGGTCAAATAAGCGGATGTTATCCAATGGATTGTGTGATACAATAATGAACAATTGTATGTACCTAATGCAGTGAGGAGAAAAATTAGAAAAAGAGAAAACTAGCTGCTAGTAAAACAGGAAATGCCCTGGGCTTTTCTGTGTGAAACAGCCAAACATCATTAGAAGATATTCAAATGAGAAACCTTTCTTAATCACCTTCAGCTTCTCCAGCAATCAACATCCTAATGCCCCACTCTTGCACATGCAGCAATATGGGAAATATACTGCCTGTGCATCTCAGAATTCCCCTTGTTTGTCAATGGACCTTCGTCAGCATAACACCTGAGTTTGGAAGTAATCATCTCTGTGGCAGGGTACATTTCACATTTTTATTTGAGTTTGGACATTTAGATCAGGGGTCTCAAACTCATTCCATTGAGGGCCGAGTATACAGTGCCCTCCAGAATTATTGGCACCTCATAAAGACGCAGCAAAAAAGGCAAGAAAAATGTTTTTGTTGTCAGGTTGGACACTCAAAATATACATCTAATCTGAGTTTGGATGATTTGAAATCAGGGGTCTCAAACTCATTCCATTGAGGGCCAAGTGTACAGTGCCCTCCAGAATTATTGGCACCCTTGGCAAAGATGCATACAAGAAAAAATGTATTTGTTGTTCATCAGCTTGATCTTCCACTCAAAATATGAGTGATATCTAATCTTTAATTAAAGTAAAGTTATTCAAAGAAAACTTATAAAAATTAACATACAAAAATGACATATGTCACAATTCTTCACTTCTTCAACCAAGAAGGGGAACTAATTGAAATTACCTGGTGTAATGCATTAGTTGCAAAAAAACTTGCATACACTCTACCCTCGATGGAATGAGTTTGACACTTTTGTATTAGATTCCAAACAACTCAATCAGTAGCATTCCTCCTGGATTATTCTAGTGCTCTGTGTGATCTCAAGTAGCTTTATTTGGGAATTTACCACATTGCCTCACTGGAATGTTAGTGGCAGATTGACAAAACTGCTCTATGGATTTCTGTGAAAATGTGTTGCGCAAGGTGCAGGTGGGTGCTTTTGGTGAACTGGTACAGCTGAGAAAGCTGAGTCTCAGTGGAAATGCTCTTACTGCTTTACCCAGTGGCTTTTTTGCATATCTAGTTTCTAAAGTCCTTGCCTCAGATTGTGTTCTTGGCCATAAATGCATATAAAGGGCTTCTACATTTATACATGATAAATCGCGACAAACTTGTGAACTATTCAGACCTCAAACATCTTTCATAGACTTTACTTTGAACAACAATGTTAACAGGGTAATCAGAAAAACAACTTAAGTCACTTACGGAATTCAATAACACTGTTTTTGAGCAATAATCTTGTCCCAGATTGACCTAGACACTCTTAGAGACTTAATCAAACTAAAGGTGGTAAAACTAGAATCAAATGTTAAAAGTAGAAAGCACTCATTGGGTAATTGTGCTCACATCATGGAGCTCAAACGTCAGCCACAACTGCACCTCCACGATGGGGAATCTGTGATTTATCACACCTCTGGGTTCTCAAATTTAAACACAGCAGACTGTGCAACCCAGCCCAAAAGGTGTTCATAAGCAAACTGTAATTTGTAGACCTGAAAATAAACCTTGGAACTGCAGCTGCAATCTGCTTTCCTGAAAGTCTGGAGTATTTTAGTTTCTTTGAAATGCACTAAATCTAAACACCTTATAGGGAGACACCTGGAATTTGAGCAGTGAACTGATTCTAAACATGTTGCATGTAGATGCAATACTCTGATGAATCTAGGACAAAAAAAGCTCCTCCAGTCTGCAACCAAACAAGATGCCCTTGAAAGTGAGGGAAGCCTATCCCACAGTTGCATGGACACAACTGACCCTGTCGTTGTAATCAAAAGCATGATGCTGTCACAATACACTCAAAGCAACATCAAGACAAGTCACCAGACTAAACATTACTGTCCAGACCCCAGGCCACAGCAATAATGCTGGAGAGAACCACAACCTCCACCAGAACACTTCAGACCAAGGACATCCCAGTCTATGTCTCAGGTATGTTTTATTTTTTTCATCAGTTAGTTATCAAATATAATTTCTACCACAACTATCACATCCAGCACAGCTCAAACAGAATGGATTTTGGCTAAAAACCAGCACCAGGACACAGGGATTGTAATCTCTGTGACATGCAGCCCTCCAGAAATTTCCATTTGTGTGAACAGCATGGTAGAGAAAGAGTCTTCCATGTTGCATTATGGGACCTTTGGTCTTGGGATAGTCACAAAAGACAAAAATTATCATCCACCAACCTCCAGACCTTCCTGCTCTAGCCTATATTGTGGGGGGAAGTGCTGTGGGTGATCGCTGCTGTTTTAATGCTCATCATCTGTGCCTTCACCATGATGAGAAGGAAGAGGCAGACTCACGCAATAAGCCCAATGTACTCCCAGAACAGGGCATCCTGCAGTGTGTTTGAGGTGCCATTCTCGATCACCCATCTGGAATTCACACCAATAACTCACAAACCAACCTAATATGGATGCCATAGACTCATTCATTGCATTAATCGGGACATCACCTCTACTGCTATCTAGATTTCAGAGTTTATTTTCCTGGCCTAGGTGCTTCACTTCATACGACCAAAATACAGCAAGCACAATCACTGCCAATCCTGTTACATACTGTAGGCTACATGTATGCATGTGACACATTTATCAGGATTTATCAGTGTGTCTGGGCCATGTGATTCTGGTAACACTTATTTTGAGATTATAATTTATCAATACATTTCTAATAATAATGCATCATACATCATTAAATGCATCACTGAAGGCTAGTCAACATGAATAAATATTCCTAAGCCGCTTTATTAAGGTCAGGTTAGGAAAAGCCATTGAAAGGTTACAATATGCACCTATTGAGATGGGAGTATTTATAGCATAGCAACAGTGTGTGTATTGTAAATGTGTGTGTGTAATTTCTCAATATGGAAACCCCTACTAAATCACACATTCACTTATACTGTATTTCTATACTACTACTGCTCTGGCTGAGATCAGAGATCAAAACGTCAGTTTCAGTGATTATCCACAAGATGGCAGTGTGCTCCAAAAGAAAATGATCTATGGGGAAAACTAGCTGACCATCAGAAAAAAGAAGGTATTGCTAAAATGGTCATTTTTGTACTTGATTTTATTAACAGGAAGTCAATTAACTGCACAATATGTAATACAAATGTAGAGTTTACATAGACCTTAAAAGGGATATTTAAAGATTTATTAAAACAACTTTTGCATGTTTGATGGAATTAAAAACCAGAATGAAATGACTTACAGGACACAAAACCCAAGGGCACCTGGTAACAATTCACGGAGACACAAATGTTCATTGGTACTTAATCTGAGACATTGTTTCAATATTCTCTCAGTTAATTTACTCATGCCAATAGCACAAAAACAGTGACTATACAAAGGTAAGTTTGAGAAAGGATTTGTCATGTAGAAGATACGCATCTAGCAAATAGTGAGAGTCTCATAAAACTACACAGTAGTAAGCCAGTACATTTAAAGAGAAAAAGGCAAATAGACTCAAAGTAACAATGCTGTGATTTGGGAACATTAGATAGTTGGTATTTTTCATTGTTGTTCAAGCCAGAAATATGCCATATTTTTTTCAGGTTTTCTTCAATTTCCAGCACGTGATAATGATGCCATTTAAAACATTTCTTAAAATACCAAACTTTCTTTGGGAAAACAAACAAATAAAAAATAATATCTTTTGAGTTGGATATCAATGTATTGAACAGTCACTTTGTTGTATTTACGTACATGGAAACCCTTTGTCATAAGGACAAAGAAATTGGAGCAAAAGACAGCATTAAGGATGTATAAGAATGATAAAACAGTAGTTCCTCAAGCCTATAAAATCACTGCATTTACATTTGACATTTTAAGATCTATCCAGAGCGACTTATAGATGTGCATAAATACATGGTAGGAACAATCATAGTTCCTCAAGCAAGAGATCAGTGCAGTAATATGTATGTATGTACTAATGTATTAATGTCAATCAACCTGCACATGTTCGTCAAAGCATTAAGATTACCTTTCACAATTGGCAGCAACCACACTATGCTACTGTCCTCTCTCTCTCGCTCTCTCTGGGCTGACTACAGTCATGAGAGTGACAGAGATGGATTGGGGCTGACCCTCATTTTACCAAACAGTTCTCAATGTGTGGTCTGGCTTTCACGGTGGCCAGAGAGGGAGCCTTGCTTCAGCGCTGTGGCTGAGGGAGGAGCCACTGTTCTATTAGCCAGCCTTACCTGTGGAGGCTATGGACTCTGCCTTGAGGGCTGGCCTGGTGAGGGCTGGCCTGGTGAGGGTTTGCCAGTTGAGGGCTGGCCTGGTGAGGGCTGGCCTGGTGAGGGTTGGTCTGGTGAGGGCTGGCCTGGTGAGGGCTGGTTTCCCAAAACTGTCCCAAGTGGTGAGACTTTATTGGTTCAGAGTCATCCTTGAAAGGTTTCTGCGGGTCCTTGTACAAGTACCCCATTGACAACTGCCAAAATTAAAGTGTCTTAATGAGGCATTGGTCAACTACAAGCCATCAGAACAGCTTCAATACACCTTGGCATAGATTCTGCAAGTGTCTGGAACTCTATTGGAGGGATGCAATACCATTCTTCCACAATAGATTTAATCATTTTGTGTTTTGTTGATCGTGGTTGAAAATGCTGTTTCAGGTGCTACTCCAGAATCTTCCGTAAGTGTTCAATTGGGTTGAGATCTGGTGAATGAGACGGCCATGGCATATGGTTTACATCATTTTTAATACTCATCAAACCATTCAGTGACCATTCAAGCCCTGTGGATAGGGGACATTGTCCTGAAGAGACCACTCATCACCTTTCCCAGGATAGAAATTCTTCACCATAGCATGAAGGTGAATTTTTGTACATGGCCCTAAGCATGATGGGATGTTAATTACTTAATGAACTCAGGAACCTCCTGCTTTCAATATACTACTGTCCCCCCCCATTTATTAAGTGTTTCCTTTTATTTTGGCAGTCACCTGTACTTGCAGAATGTGGATGCTTAGGGCACTCAGGTGGTTAAAAGGTGAATGCTATACTCTGGGGGAGGCTTGTTCATGGGGAGTGTTTATTTATGTTTTGAAATATGTTGTTGGCTTGCACGGTGGTGCAGTGGATAGCGCTGTCGCCTCACAGCAAGAAGGTCTCGGGTTCGAACTATGGGCCGGGGGCCTTTCTGGTGTGGAGTTTGCATGTTCTCCCCCGTGGTCTCGCGTGGGTTTCTCCGGGTACTCCGGGCCTTCCACAGTCCAAAGACATGCACGTTAGGCTAATTGGAGAGTCTAAAATTGCCCGTAGGGTATGAGTGTGTGAGTGAATGGTGTGTGTGCCCTACATGGATTGGCGACCTGTCCAGGTGTATTCCTGCCTCTCGCCCGAACGCATGCTGGGATAGGCTCCAGCACCCCCCTGCGACCCTGACCAGGAATAAGCGGCCTAGACAATGGATGGATGGATGGAACAGTTGTGGCAAGGAAAAAAAGTACTTGTTTTGCCAAGATGACAACATGGTCAGTCTCCAGAAACATAACATTACAGGGAGGGGGTTGACTGATCTTGTAAGTGTGCTGAAGTGTTTCCTCATCAAGGCTGGGAGAGCAATTGAGTTTGCACTTTTCGTCAACTGATGAGTTCATTCAGGGAACCCAGTGGGGAATTTTTGCATGGCTCTGTGTGGTCTCGTAGAAGATAGGATTTGATGTGGAAATTTTAAGATTTTTGGTGGTCTCTGTGAATACAGGTTTTTTTGTGTTGTTTAGTCTTTGTTTGTGTTTTAAACCTATTTATTTATTTTAGAATGGAAGCATCTGTTAAGCTCCCCGGATTTACTGCCTAAAGAAGGAATACTTAAAAGTAAATAAAGTCCTCTCTCTCTCACTCACTCACTCTCTCTCACTCTCTCTCTCACATACAAAATATTACTTTGCCTTCAACTGATATCAGCTATTGGAATCTTACAACAAGAGAAGTATCTAAATCTACTTCTGAAAACAAGCAGTATTTAAAGGGTGAACAATCAAACATAAAGTCAAGGCACCTTCACCTCTTTGTGGAAAATAGAAAACGCAGTAATGAAAGTTCCTTGTTCCTCCCATGTCTCTATTTTCCAAGTAGTTACCAAGGTGCTTAAACAGGGACAGAAAACAGCAGCTTCATATATGAGCCATAGGACACTTTGGCTGAAGTGTTGAATTAAATCTCCTCACTGGCTGTCAGACCACAACTTAACACTTATCTCAAAGAAATAAAAAGCAGGTTTGTTTACCAAAAAGACAAAAAGCTATATTCCCACAGAATTCAAAAGACATGACCAGGTCTAATCAGGGAAAGGACTTAAACTGAAAATAATTTTTTATTTATTTTTCATTCGTTTTTCTCCAAATATAGCAGCCAATTCAACCCTCTATTTATTTTGATTCGCTCCGCCTTCACGAGCTCGCCACCCGTTCTCCAGGTCAAGCTATCCAGAGGCCAGCAATGATCTGCCTCCCAGACAGAACTTTTCCCCACCTTATCTTTAAGAATGCCCTACTGCTCCATGACTTCTTCCCCCACTTGGGGCAAACAGCCAAAAGCCCCCCCAATCAGGGCCCCTGGCCAGAGTCGGACTGATGCAGTCGGGTTTCAAACTGCGACTTCAGTAGGCAGCTTGTACTCCCGGCGTTACAGTGCAAGCAGGACCTCTACGCTACCCGGGGCCCATGTGCAGGGAATTTTAACTCATATAATCCTGATTAAATTGCCTCCACATTTTATAGCTATTTTATTGATTGATATTTTATTGAGTCTAACACACAACCTGGTACAAAAATCAAAAATCCAAATTATACCAACTGTTTTTAACATTAACAGAAAAATATGCAAAAGCACTCTACCAAAATGCTGCGAGATGTATTAGATTGGGATTCAACCTTTTTAAAAACACAAACACCTTTAAGCACTCCTTTCACTCATCTTCAACCTGTAAATAAAAACAACCAATTGTCCCAAACGCCTGGAAGTCTGTAGCAATGACTATATTTAAGACAGACGAACCAACACTGAAGGTCAACTACAGGACTAATGTTCCTACTAATATCATACATGCTAACAGGCTTTTCAGGACACCCTTCCTTCCATGCAATTTGAGTTCAGCACTAATCACTCATCTGATGCTGCTAACTGTTACCTCATTGAAAAATGAAAGCAAAACTTGACAAAGGCCATGCTGCAGGGGTTGTATTTTTGGATTTGAGAAAATAACTTGATACTGTAAACCATAATATCCTTCTCACAAAACCTATTTAACTTATTGAGTTTATTTAAGCATCAGAGAGCACATTTCTTTTTTGTTTGTTTCTGATTGTATCCCCTTTTTCTCCCAATTTTATGGCCAATTGTACCCTCTATTAATTCAATTGACCCTTCCTCCACAAACTACGGGACCAGCCACTACCCAGGGACCAGCAGTGATGTGGGCGGGTGAACTGCCTCTTTCGAGGCCCCGAACCATTGACTCCAATGATTCCAATACCGTGATTCCGATAATCACTGGGGAGCCGAAGTGAGCCCGCCGGTTTCTTCCCCCTCCCTGGTGCACACAGCCAACGCGCCCCTGAGCCAGACCTCCCGGCCAGAGCCAGCTTGCACTCAGGGCCCCTTGCACGAATGCTCACGTTACACCACCTGGGGCCAGAAAGGTCTGAGTCGGAAATAAGATTTACTAATGTTCTTTGTGTCCTCAGGGTTAAATTTTAGGACCACATCTATTCAGTATGTATGTAAATGATTTCCACTTATAGGTCCTGAAGTCAGCCGCAAATGTATGCAGATGATACTGTCATTTATATGCATGGTAAAACCAGACAAGAAGTTAACAAATTAACTTCAGCAATAGCCAGTCTGCCTCACATAATACCTTGACACTAAATATGAATAAGACCAATCTGTATGTACAATACCAAGAAATCAATCAATATCAAGAAAAATGAAATGCAACAGCCAGATATATTTGGAATGGGTGAAAGGATTCAGGTCGTATATTTTGAAATACCTTGGAATCATTATTGACTCACAGCTGTCTTTTAAGAAACAAAGTACATTTAAAAAAATAAAATCGCAATGACCCCCATGGCAAAATGATTCAGAAGAATAATTCCCTGACCACTGATATCTTTTGAGTGCCTTGCCGATTGCCTGCTCAGTTTATAAAATAACCTATAATCTGGCTCCTCCCCCATTGAAATAATTAATCTCCCTGTGCTCAGAAAATGGAAAGAATCCAAGGATGGCCAAAATAGGTGATTGTGTGTTGCAGCACAGAACAAACTCAGTTTGGCAGATTGGCTTTTTCAATTAGAGCCACACATTTTTGAATGACAATTTCTAGTGATGCTCAGTTTTCATTTAAAATCATCAGTTGAAATCATGGCTAAAACAAACCAATCATGCAAAGATTACACACCAGATTCTAATGTTGTATATATCTGGTCTAGCATTGTCATATGGAGATGTGCGTTTTTCGTTATATGCCTACAGAGATGGGACTACAGATGTAAATTAACTTATTTAAGCACAAGGCACAAGAGGCCATAATATATTGTGAATAAAGTCACAGCTAATGGGTGTTGTTAGTCACGCCAATCCCTTTGAGGTGACTTTATTCATGAGTAGCACGTCCCGAGTGCCTTATTGTTTTCATATAACAGTTACTACATATTTAAAAACAATCAGCTACATGGACTCTGATTAATTAAAACGTTATTTTAATAAGTAGATTAATTAGATTCCATCCTTCTGCCAGAGTATGTAGTACCTCAGCAAGCAAACAAGAAATGGTTGCTATGCAACAAAAAGAAAGCGCCATACTGACAGCTGAATGTGGAGCGTGGCTGGCGTTAGCTAATCAGCCAGCCTAGTGGGCAATTTTGCGGGGTGTCTGTCTGATGCTGCAGACATCTGCTCTTACGCCAGATCCAGGATGACCTGTCCAGTCTGTAGGTCCTCTTGATCCACCAGACTAGGGGGTGTAGACCTGGCAGGTCACTGTCTGAGTGCAGAGGAAGTTGTGGAGTGCTGCTTTGGTGAGAGTGACCACTTTGGCAGACTCAAGTGGGAAGTGGCTGGGTCTGAACACTCTGAACTCATTTGCCAGAATTCCAAAGACATTCCACACAGTGCCTTGCCCGGGAGAGTCGGTAGTTAAACACCTTCTTGTCTTCATCCATTTAGGCTCGGGTAAGGTCTCTGAGCCAAGGCTTCTTTAGGCCCAGCTGGCCCATGTTATGATGTATGTGACGTGGAACCTCTGCCTGGTAGGCTATCTGGCTGGTAAGTTTAGGGAGAAATTCTTCAGTGCACTGCTCATACCACACTCTTCCCAGACCCCCTAAACTCACGTGCTACCGTTGGTTCTGACTAATATAAATTAACAAATGTCAACTATGTCTTTTTATAGTTATAATAAAATGAACCAGAGTTTGGTGGAGGTTGTATGCTTTCCATCTAGGGCACCAAGCAAGAGTGTAGGAAATGCTACCTTCCTCAAACTTAGATTTCCCCTTCCATTCCTCCGCTGATGAGGGCACTGCATCGGGATGGCTGGTGATTAGGTGAACCCAAGCGCAGATGAGGCGGAGGCAGAGATGCGATGAGAAATGAAAATCTTTACCAGCAATGTCTGGTACAAACGCACAAACACTAAACAGCTGAGCACAGATCAATGAAAGAGACAACTTAAATAAACAAAAACAATAATCAATTTAAACAATCACACAATGAACCCATTAAACAATAATCCAATAAGGCAATTAGGAAAAACAAGTAGTCCAATGCTGCTCCCTGGTGGCGAATAGTGGATGAGCCGTCATAGGCACTTAAGGTATTTTTCTTTAAGGTATTCATATAGTGCTCACATGTCTGCAGTATTGTGTCTGAGATGCTGTGTCTGCTCACACCCTGGAATTAGTATTCCAGTGCAGTGAATGTTTGCCCAGTGGAAAGATAGCACAACGTTATGGACTATCTAACTGCCTGGAAAATGGTGGCACCTCAAATATAATGAAACAAGACACACCTGAATGAGGAAAGCCATACCCAAGAGAGCACCTGGCCACAACGTTGTGCTATCTTCCACCAAGCAAACATTCACTGCACTGGAATACTAATTCAGGGTGAGCAGACACAGCATCTCAGACAATAATACTGCAGACATGTAAGGCACTATATGAATGCCTAAAGAAAATACCTTAAAGTGCCTAAGACGGCTCATCCCGCTGTTCGCCATCAGAGGGCCATTGACACTTGTTTTTTTCCCTAATTGCCTTATTGGATTATTGTTTAATGGGTTCATTGTCTTGATTGTTTAAATTGATTATTGTTTTTTGTTTATTTAAGTTGTCTGCTTTCATTGATCTGTGCTCAGCTGTTTAGTGTTTGTGTTACCTTCTTTCACGCTTTGTACCCAGAACATTATCATTTCAGTAAAGATTTTCATTTCTCATCGCATCTCTGCCTCCGCCTCATCTCTGCGCTTGGGTTCACTAATCACCAGCCATCCCATTACGGTGCCCTCATCAGCGGAGGAATGGAAGGAAATCTAAGTTTGAGGAAAGGTAGCATTTCCTCCACACTGCCTTGGTGCCCTAGATGGAAAGCATACAACCTCCACCAAACTCTGGTTCATTTTATTATAACTATAAAGACATAGTTGACACTGACCTGAAGTTAATTTATATTGACGTCAGAACCAACGTGAAGTGAGTTAGGGGGTCTGGGAAAAGTGTGTGTGAGCAGTGCACTGAAAAGAACACTCTAAACTTACCAGCCCCAGATAGCCTACCAGGCAGAGAGGTTCCCTGTACCCTACGCCATCATAGCATATGGGGCCATTGACTGAAGCCTTGGCTCATGAGACCTACTCCGAGAGCCTAAATGGATGAAGACAAGAAGGTGTTTAACTACCGACTTCTCCCGGGCAAGGCACTGTGTGGAGAATGTCTTTGGAATTCTGGCAAATAGGTTCAGAGTGTTCAGACAGCCACTTCCACTTGAGTCTGCCAAAGTGGTCACTCACCAAAGCAGCACCCACAACTTCCTCTGCACTCAGACAGTGACCTGCCAGGTCTACACCCCCTAGTCTGGTGGATCAAGAGGACCTACAGACTGGACAGGTCTATGGATCCTGGCGTAAGGAACTGGAGTGTCTGCAGCATCTTCAGACAGACACCCCATAAAAAATTGCCCACTAGGCTGGCTGATTAGCTAACTATCCAGCCCGTCCACATTCAGCTGTCAGTATGGCGCTTTTGTTGCATAGCAACCATTTCTTGTTTGCCCTGTGTGAGGTACTACATATCTGTAGATGGAATCTAATTAATCTACTTATTAAAAAATAACGTTTTTAATTAATCAGAGTCCATGCAGCCTGATTGTTTTAAATATGTAGTAACTAAGTTATAAAGTTAAGAGGCACTCGAGGTCAAAGAGAATATGAATAAAGTCACCTCAAAGGGATTGACGTGACTAACAACACCATTAGCTGTGACTTTATTCAATAATATAGTATGGCCTCAGCTTATTGCTAAATAAAAGTTAATTTACATCTGTAGTCCCATCTGTAGGCATATAACAGAAAAATACAGTAAAAACACATCTCCATATGACAAATACTTTAGACCAGATATATACAACATTAGAATCACAGTGTGCTTAATCTTGCATGATTGGTTTGTTTTAGCCATGATTTCAACTGATGATTTTAAATGAAAACTGGAGCATCACTAGAAATTGTGTTCCAAAATGTGTGGCTCTAATTGCAGTCAATCTGCCAAACTGAGTTGTTCTGTGCTGCAAACACACAATCACCTATTTTGGCCATCCCTGGGATTCTTTCCATTTTCTGAGCACAGGGAGACTGACTATTTCAATGGGGGAGGAGCCAGATTATAGGTTATTTTATAAACTGAGCAGGCATCGGCAGGCACTAAAGATATCAGTGGTCAGGAATTATTCTTTCTCTGAATCATTTTGCCATGGGGGTCATTTGATTTTACATTTTTTAAAAATGTACTTTGTTTCTTAAAGACAGCTGTGAGTCAATAATGATTCCAAGGTATTTCAAATAAAAACACCTGAATCCTTTCACCCATTCCAAATATATCTGGCTGTTGCATTTCATTTTTCTTTTGATATTGATTGATTTCTTGGTATTGTACATACAGGTGGTCTTATTCATATTTAGTGTCAAAGAGTATTATGTGAGCCAGACTGGCTATTGCTGAAGTTAATTTGTTAGCAACTTCTTGCCTGGTTTTACCATGCATATAATAAATGACAGTGTATCACTTGCATACATTTGCATTTTGACTTCAGGACCTATAAGTGGGAAATCATTTACATACATACTGAATAGATGTGGTCCTAAAATTTAACCCTGAGGACACAACCAGAACATTAGCAAATGATGAAATCTTATTTCCGACTCAAGTACAGTGCTTTCTGCCCCCAGGTGGTGTAACGGCAAAGGCACTGCAAGGGGCCCTGAGTGCAAGTTGAGCCAGCTGGCTCTGGCCGGGAGTTCCGCTCAGGGGGTAGCGATTATTAAAAAGCCCAGGGAGGGGGAAGGGAAACCGGCACGGGCTCACTTCATGTACAGAAGGCTCCCCAGTGACATCGGAATCACGGTGGCTGGAATCATTGGAGTCAATGGTCCGGGGCCTCGAAGGAGGCAGTTCACCCGCCCCACATCACTGCTGGTCCCTGGGTAGTGGCTGGTCCCGTAGTTTGTGGGAGGAAGGGTCAATTGGAATTAATAGAGGGTGCACAATTGGCCATAAAATTGGGAGAAAAAGATACAATCAGAAACAAACAAAAAAGAAAGTACATTGCTCTCTGATGCTAAATAAAACTCCAATAGGTTAAATAGGTTTTGTGAGAAGGATATTATGGTTTACAGTATCAAGTTATTTTCTCAAATCCAAAAATACAACCCCTGCAGCATGGCCTTTGTCAAGTTTTATTTTTCATTCTTTTCAATGAGGTAACAGTTAGCAGCATCAGATGAGTGATTAGTGCTGAACTCAAATTGCATGGAATGGAATGAAGGGTGTCCTGAGAAAAGCCTGTTAGCATGTATGATATTAGTAGAATACTGATGGTCCTGTAGTTGACCTTCAGTGTTGGTTCGTCTATGTAAATATAGTCATTACAACTGCAGACCCCCAGACGTTTGGGACAATTGGTTGTTTTATTTACAGGTTGAGAAGATGAGGAAAGGAGTGCTTAAAGGTGTTTGTTGTTTTTAAAAGGCTTGGGAATCCCACCTAATACATCTTTCACCTTGGCATTTTGGTAAGTGCTTTTTGCATATTTTTTCTGTTAATGTTAAAAACAGGATTGGTATAATTTGGATTTTTGATTTTTGTACCAAGGTTGTGTGTTAGACCTCAATAAAAATCAATCAATAAAATAGCTATAAAATGTGGAGGCAATTTAATCAGGATTATGAGTTAAAATTCCTGCACATGGGCCCCGGGTAGCGTGAGGTCCCTAACGCACTGTAACGCCGGGAGCACAAGCTGCCTACTGAAGTCGCAGTTTGAAAACCGACTGCATCAGTCCGACTCTGGGCCAGGGGCCCTGATTGGGGGCTTTTGGCTGTTTGCCCCAAGTGGGGGAAGTCGGCATGAGGAGCAGTAGGGCATTCTTAAAGATAAGGTGGGAAAAGTTCTGTCTGGGAGGAGGCAGATCATTGCTGGCCTCTGGATATTAGCTTGACCTGGAGAACGGGTGGCGAGCTCGTGAGCGGGGGGCGAATCAAAATAAATAGAGGTTGAATTGGCTGCTATATTTGGAGAAAAACGGGAAATTTTGAAAAATAAATAAAAAATTATTTTCAGTTTAAGTCCCTTTCCCTGATTAGGCCTGGTCATGTCTTTTCGGAATTCTGTGGGAATATAGCTTTTGTCTTTTTTGGTAAACAAACCTGCTTTTTTATTTCTTTGAGATAAGTGTTAAGATTGTGGTCTGACAGCCAGTGAGGAGATTTAATTCAACACTTCAGCCAAAGTGTGTCCTGTGGCTCATATATGAAGCTGCTGTTTTCTGTCCTGTTTAAGCACCTTGTTAACTACTTGGAAAATAGAGACATGGGAGGAACAAGGAACTTTCATTACTGCGTTTTCTATTTTCCACAAGAGGTGAGAAGGTGCCTTGACTTTACATGTTTGGTTGTTCACCCTTTAAATACTGCTTGTTTTCAGAAGTAGATTTAGATACTTCTCTTGTTGTAAGGATTCAATAGCTGATATCAGTTGAAGGCAAAGTAATATTTTGTATGTGAGAGAGAGAGTGAGAGAGAGTGAGTGAGTGAGAGAGAGAGAGAGAGAGACTTTATTTACTTTTAAGTATTCCTTCTTTAGGCAGTAAATCCGGGGAGCTTAACAGATGCTTCCATTCTAAAATAAATAAATAGGTTTAAAACACAAACAAAGACTAAACAACACAAAAAAACCTGTATTCACAGAGACCACCAAAAATCTTAAAATTTCCACATCAAAATCCTATCTTCTGAGACCACACAGAGCCATGCAAAAATTCCCCATGATTCCCTGAATGAACTCATCAGTTGACGAAAAGTGTGCAAACTCAATTCTCAGCCTTGATGAGAGAAAACACTTCAGCACACTTACAAGATCAGTCAACCCCCTCCCTGTAATGTTATGTTTCTGGGACGGCCATGTTGTCATCTTGGCAAAACAAGTACTTTTTTCCTTGCCACAACATATTTCCATCCATCCATCCATTGTCTAAGCCGCTTATTCCTGGTCAGGGTCGCGGGGGGGGTGCTGGAGCCTATCCCAGCATGCGTTCCGGGCGAGAGGCAGGAATACACCCTGGACAGGTCGCCAATCCATCGCAGGGCACACACACCATTCACTCACACACTCATACCTACGGGCAATTTAGACTCTCCAATTAGCCTAACGTGCATGTCTTTTGGACTGTGGGGAAGAAACCGGAGTACCCGAGGAAACCCACGGACACGGGGAGAACATGCAAACTCCACACAGAAAGGCCCCCGGCCTGGATTCGAACCCGAGACCTTCTTGCTGTGAGGCGACAGCGCTATCCACTGCACCACCGTGCCGCCAACAACATATTTCAAAACATAAATAAACACTCCCCATGAACAAACCTCCCCCAGAGTATAGCATTCACCTTTTAACCACCTGAGTGCCCTACATCCACATTCTGCAAGTACAGGTGACTGCCAAAATAAAAGAAACACTTGAATAAATGAGGGGGACAGTATAGTATATTGAAAGCAGGAGGTTCCTGAGTTCATTAAGTAATTAACATCCCATCATGCTTAGGGCCATGTACAAAAATTCACCTTCATGCTATGGTGAAGAATTTCTATCCTGGGAAAGGTGATGAGAGTGGTCTCTTCCAGGACAATGTCCCTATCCACAGGGCTTGAATGGTCACTGAATGGTTTGATGAGTATTAAAATGATGTAAACCATATGCCATGGCCGTCTCATTCACCAGATCTCAACCCAATTGAACACTTACGGAAGATTCTGGAGTAGCACCTGAAACAGCATTTTCAACCACGATCAACAAAACACAAAATGATTAAATCTATTGTGGAAGAATGGTATTGCATCCCTCCAATAGAGTTCCAGACACTTGCAGAATCTATGCCAAGGTGTATTGAAGCTGTTCTGATGGCTTGTAGTTGACCAATGCCTCATTAAGACACTTTAATTTTGGCAGTTGTCAATCAGCACTTGTACAAGGACCCGTAGAAACCTTTCAAGGATGACTCTGAACCAATAAAAGTCTCACCACTTGGGACAGTTTTGTGAAAAACCAGCCTCACCAGGCCAGCCCTCACCAGACCAACCCTCACCAGGCCAGCCCTCACCAGGCCAGCCCTCAACTGGCAAACCCTCACCAGGCCAGCAGCCTCACCAGCCCAGCCCTCAAGGTAGAATCCATAGCCTCCACAGGTAAGGCTGGCTAATAGAACAGTGGTTCCTCCTCCCAGCCACAGAAAGCGCTGAAGCAAGGCTCCCCTCTCTGGCCACCGTGAAGACAGACCACACATTTGAGAACTGTTTGGTAAAATGAGGTCCAGCCCCAATAGATCCATCTCTGTCACTCTCATGACTGTAGTCCAGCCCAGAGAGAGCGAGAGAGAGAGAGAGGACAGTAGCATAGTGTGGTTGCTGCCAATTGTGAAAGGTAATCTTAGTGCTTTGACGAACATGTGCAGGTTGATTGACATTAATACATTAGTACATACATACATATTACTGCACTGATCTCTTGCGCGAACTATGATTGTTCCTACCATGTATTTATGCACATCTTATAAGTCGCTCTGGATAAGATGCTTAAAATGTCAAATGTAAATGCAGTGATTTATAGGCTTGGGGAACTACTGTTTTATCATTCTTATACATCCTTAATGCTGTCTTTTGCTCAAATTCTTTGTCCTTATGACAAAGGTTTCCATGTACGTAAATACAACAAAGTGACTGTTCAATACATTGATATCCAACTCAACAGATATTATTTTTTATTTGTTTGTTTTCCCAAAAGAAAGTTTGGTATTTTTAAGAAATGTTTTAAATGGCATCATTATCACGTGCTGGAAATTGAAGAAAACCTGAAAAAAATTATGGCATATTTCTGCTTAAACAACAATGAAAAATACCAACTATCTAATGTTCCTAAATCACAGCATTGTTACTTTGAGTCTATTTGCCTTTTCTCTTTAAATGTACTGGCTTACTACTGTGTAGTTTTATGAGACTCTCCACTATTTGCTAGATGTGTATCTTCTATGACAAATCCTTTCTCAAACTTACCTTTGTATAGTCACTGTTTTGTGCTATTGGCATGAGTAAATTAACTGAGAGAATATTGAAACAATGTCTCAGATTAAGTACCAATGAACATTTTGTGTCTCCGTGAATTGTTACCAGGTGCCCTTGGGTTTGTGTCCTGTAAGTCATTTCATTCTGGTTTAATTCCATCAAACATGCAAAAGTTGTTTTAATAAATCTTTAAATATCCCTTTGCTGGTCTATGTAAACTCTACATTTGGTATTACATATTGTGCAGTTAATTGACTTCCTGTTAATAAAATCAAGTACAAAATGACCATTTTAGCAATACCCTTTTTCTGATGGTCAGCTAGTTTTCCCACATAGATCATTTTCTTTTGGAGCACACTGCCATCTTGTGGATAATCACTGAAACTGACGTTTTGATCTCTGATCTCAGCCAGAGCAGTAGTATATATAGAAATACAGTATAAGTGAATGTGTGATTTAGTAGGAGGGTTTCCATATTGAGAAATTACACACACACATTTACAATACACACTGTTGCTATGCTATAAATACTCCCATCTCAATAGTGCATATTGTAACCTTTCAATGGCTTTTCCTAACCTGACCTTAATAAAAAACGCTTAGGAATATTTATTCATGTTGACTAGCCTTCAGTGATGCATTTTAATGATGATGCAGTTATTAGAAATGTATTGATAAATTATAATCTCAAAATAAGTGTTACCAGAATCACATGGCCCAGACACTGATAAATCCTGATAAATGTCACATGCATACATATGGCTATACAGTATGTAACAGGATTGACAGTGATTGTGCTTGCTGTATTTTGGTCGTATGAAGTGAAGCACCTAGGCCAGAAAATAAACTCTGAAATCTAGATAGCAGTAGAGTGATGTCACGATTAATGCACAGATAGCAGGTCTATGGCATCCATGTTAGGTTGGTTTGTGAGTTATTGGTGTGAATTCCAGATGGGTGAGGAATGGCACCCTCAAACACACTGCAGGATGCCCTGTTCTGGGAGTACATTGGGCTTATTGCGTGAGTCTGCCTCTTCCTTCACTATGGTGAAGGCACAGATGATGAGCATCAGCAGCATCACCACAGCACTTCCCCCCACAATATAGGCTAGAGCAGGAAGGTCTGGATATTATGGATGATAATTTTTGTCTTTTGTGACTATCCCAAGACCAAGGTCCCATAATGCAACATGGAAGACTCTTCCTCTACCATGCTGTTCACACACAAATGGAAATTTCTGAGGGTTGCATGTCACAGAGATTACAATCCTGTGTCCCCAGGTTATTTGAGCCAAAATCCATTCTGTTTGAGCTGTGCTGGATGTGATAGTTGTGGCAGAAACATGTTGATAACTAACTGATGAAAAATAGAAACATGCACGAGACATAGACTGATGTCCTTGTCCTGAAGTGTTCTGGTGGAGGTTGTGTTCCTCTCCAGCATTGCTGTGGCCTGGGGTCTGACAGTAATGTTTAGTCTGGTGACTTGTCTTGGATGTTACTTGATGTACAGACAGCATCATGCTTTTTTGATTACAACGACAGGCTGTTGTGTCCATGCAGCTGTGGGATAGGCTTCCCTCACTGCGTACCTTGTTTGGTTGCAGACTGGAGGAGCTGGTCCTAGATTCATCAGAGCATTGGGCATCATCACATGCAACATGTCTTAGAATCAGTTCACTGCTCAAATTCCAGGTGTCTCCTATAAGGTGTTTAGATTTAGTGTTTCAAAGAAAACTAAAATACTCCAGACTTTCCAGGAGCAGATTGCAAATGCAGTTCCTGTTTATTTTTCAGGCCTACAAATTACAGTTTGCTTATGAACACCTTTTGGGCTGGGTTGCACAGTCTCCAAGCTGTGTTTAAATTTGAGAACCCAGAGGTGTGATAAATCACAGATTCTATCGTGGAGGTGCAGTTGTGGCTGACGTTGAGCTCCATGATGTGAGCACAGTTACCCAATGAGTGCTTTTCTACTTTTAACATTTGATTCTAAGTTTTACCACCTTTAGTTTGATAAGTCTCTAAGAGTGTCTAGGTCAATCTGGGACAAGATTATTGCTCAAAACAGTGTTATTGAATTCCTAAGGTGACTAAGTTGCTTGATTACCCTGTGCCACATTGTTGTTTGCAAGCAAAGTCTAGAAAGATGTTTGAGGTCTGAATAGTTCACAAAGTTTTGTCGCGATTTATCATGTATAAATGTAGAAGCCCTTTATATGCATTTATGGCCAAGAACACAATCTGAGGCAAGGACTTTAGAAACTAGATATGCAAAAAGCCACTGGGTAAAGCAGTAGAGCATTTCCCACTGAGACTCAGTTTCAAAGGTAAATTAGTTCACCAAAAGCACCCACCTGCACCTTGCGTGCAACACATTTTTTCACAGGAATCATATAGAGAAAGTAAAGTGTTTGTCAATCTGCCAAAACTAACATTCCAGTGAGGCAATGTGGTAAATTCCCAAATAAAGCTACTTGGAGATCACACAGAGCACTGGAATAATCCAGGAGGAATGCTACTGATTGAGTTGTTTGGAAGATCTAATACAAAAGTGTCAAACTCATTCCATCGAGGGCCGAGTGTATGCAAGTTTTTTTTTGCAACCAATGCATTACACCAGGTAATTTCACTAGTTCCCCTTCTGGTTGAAGAAGTGAAGAATTGTGACATATGTGTTTTGTATGTTAATTTTTATAAGGATTTTTTTCTTTGAATAACTTACTTAATTAAAGATTAGATATCAATTCATATTTTTGAGGAAGACTGCTTTGATGAACAAATACATTTTTTCATAGCCTTTTTGCTTGTCTTTGCCAAGGGTGCCAATAATTCTGGAGGGCACTGCACACTTGGCTCCTCAATGGAATGAGTTTGAGACCCCTGATCTAAAATGTCCAAACTCAGATTAGATGTCAGCCCATATTTGAGGGAAGACCAACCTGATGAACAAATAAAAACATTTTTCATAGCCTTTTTGCTCGTTCTTGCCAGCAAGTCAATTCTGGAGGGCACTGTACTGCCCCTCAGCCGGAATGAGTTTGAGACCCTGATTCAAAATGTCCAAACTAAATAAAATGTGAAATCATGCCCTGTGCCACAGAGATGAAGTTACCTTCCAACCCAGTGTTATGCTGACGAGGTCCACTGACAAACAAGGGAATTTTCAGGAGATGCACAAGGTCTGAGCAGTATATCCACATTGCTGCATGTGCAAAATTAAGGGCATGCAGATGTTGATTGCTGGAGGAAAGCTGAAAGGTGATTAAGAAAGGTTTCATTTGAATATCTTCTAATGATGTTTATTGTTTCACACAGAAAAGCCTAGGCATTTCTGTTTTACTAGCAGCTAGTTTTCTTTTTCTCTAATTTTCTCCCTCACTGCATTAGGTACATACAATTGCTTGTTATTGTATCACACAATCCATTTGGATAACATCCAGCATTTTGACCTACTTTCTTGTAGGCTATTTTGAAAGCGTAATTTATGAAATGCTTAAGCTGTAAACATAGCTGAAGTTGTGAGAATAATCATGTGCACACAAACCATCTGCTCAAGTTTATGGCTGATGTAGTAAACCAATAAGCAATAAGGTCAAAAAATATATACATCACAATATCACATGTACTAACAATAATATATATACATGCAGAAAATAATATTAAACATGCTACAATTATACATGTAGTAATATTTAAATTATACTGTAATATATATATATAACAAACATTTATTACAAATCATTTTTCTGTTAGCAAAGTTTTTTTTCTTCTTTCTTCTATCTTGCTTTGCTCAAATCCTGCTACCAATTGCAGAGAAAGGCAAAAGATAAAGTCGGAACCTGAAACAAACTCAACTCCTATGGAAAGTGGGACTATAATATTCACAACGATGACATTGCTACCGACCTACATTAAACCATTAATTTGCGCATACGCATCTAAACTGCGTAGTAGAGCTATAATACGATTTCTGCATAGTATCACTGCCACAGTTGTCATCATCGAAAATGATTATAGTCGTATCCATGAACAAGCCCTAGAAAGCCTGCACAGACTGCAGTCCCCAGAGAAGGGGCTGGTGGTCATGTGGTATTACAAGATGGCGTCTTCAACCCTGATGGATGGTATAAGTGAGCCCCTGGCTACAGTATGTACAGTTTGCGCAGCCTGGTGCAAATTCTTTTGTCTAAGGTATGTTATAATAATGTTATAATATATATTTAAAATATAGCAGCTGCAATGACGGTGTTCTGTGTTGTCATTTCTCTTTTCTTCTTTTTTTTTTTTATTATAGCTAGCTAGCTAACGTCCCGGTGAGTATTTTCTTGGCATGATGCGTGTGGGGGATAGGGTATCGTTAGCTAGCTGGCTCATATTGTAGTATTTGCTAGAGGTGTAGCTTGGTGCTAGTTGGGAAACTTAATAATATTGTACACAGTGAATCGCAGATATTTTACCTCGCTTTATTTCAAGTTCTGGTATCCGTCACAAGGTATACCTTAACGAAGAACCACTGACTTGAAAGTTGATATCCATGTTCGTGCACTGTCGTAGACGTTTTTGTCCTTCGGAATAGACAAAATAAAATGGGCTCAAACACTTTTGTAAGCTGAAAGTTTCAATTCCTTTTGATACAAGTGTTATTATTTCGTCAATCACATATTTCTTAAAGACAGGTTCATTCTGATGTTAAATCATACTACAGGCTGTAGCTGTTTGAATTGAGTTGTTCAGTTCGCCAGGCAGATGCAGAGCCCAGGGCTTATGGAGGTTCGCCCCCAGTTTTGGCTGATTTTGTTTGTATCTGCACGAGATGCTGCTTTCTGTTGCACTTTTATCCAGCATGAGCTGCTAGTTTAATGCTATTCTAACGCTGTACTCCGCATTTCGTACAGTTTTATATAAAATACATTTAAAATATACCCTTTGTTGAAAACATAGTAGTCTGTATGTATACAGGATAGTAAATGTTTTTTAGTGGTTTGGTTAGTTTTATTAATTGTTGTTAGTATCAAATGATAGAAGGAAGCACTTGTTTTTGAATTAGTCTGCTGGTTGTGTGTGTGTGTGTGTGTGTGTGTGTGTGTGTGGGGTTTCATTTTCGTGCATATGTTGGAATGTTGCATTAATGGGATTTCAAGGCATGTTGTGGCTGCCACAACTTCCTTGAAAAGCGGTATATTAACTTCCTGGGCAGGGTTCTAAGAAAGCATTCAAGAACATCCAAGAAAGTCCTTATAACACTCCTACTTTCTAGATTCACACATTGAATACATGGATTACAGGCTACTGACAAACAACACTGTGGTGTAGACTGTTAAACAAATTACAGGTTTGACATGGTGTGAACATTTGACATTTGAGAGAGAATAACTGAAGGGTTGTGTGTCTGTTATCACTCATAATAATAACCCCAACAAAACATCATGTCCACTTGGCTCTTCACCTAGTAATGAAAATATAACTTTGGAGTTTATTTAAGTGTTGGACGACAGAAAGAACAGGTACTCCTCTCCCATTTAGTTTTAAGCTCCCAGTTCACCTGGGAAAAGAGCAGCCATTTTGTGCCAATATTTCCGTGAAGATGTTGAATCATAGAGAGCTCGCAACTGGCTTTGTCGGTGTGGTTGGATTAGAACAGGAAACAGAGTTGAATTCAGTTAAGACAGTGTTCTAAGTGCCAAACTGCAGCGATGAGGCAGGAACACCGAGGCTGACAATGGTATCAGATATCACATCCCCCTCAACTTCCCAGATATCTGTACTCCACGTGTTTGAAATAGTGCCGCTCAGTTCAGGGTATAAACATATAGTCTACCTCTCATTTTGGCTGTTTGAGGATGTGTGAAGGGTTGTTTCTGTGTGACGTCTGCTGTTGTGCTCTATTGAATGGTGTGATTACTTCAATAAAGCCCAAGTCATGCATTGTATGTGAAGAACTGGATCTGTGCATCTCAAAGGAGCAATTTGTGATGTGAGCTGAACTTTACAGCTGAAGATTGTAAATATAATCTAGGAACCATCAATACATTTCAGATGTATTGGTGGTTCTTTTAAAGGGTACTGCAATTTATAATTCTCTGCTGTGTCTCATTACACATAAGTAAAAAGTTAAACTATTATATTTAGAATTGTGGAGAAGAATCACACTTAATTTAAAGCAACACATAATCTAGCTTTGAAACATTTAAAACATAACGTGCATAGTACCGCAGGTTAAGTTATGAAACATGTCCACAGTACCTAAGAATATTTTACAAGTCTAGATAGAGGTGTTGTACTGATTGGTAAGGAACACACAAGCAGGTGTAACTCTACTTCCAAATGTTGATCAGGTGACTGTTGAACAATAAATCAGAGGCTTGCTGGCTTGGAGCAGCAAATAAGTTAATTGTACAATGTTGGTTGTACATAAAGCAGCAAAAACTATATTGGGAGGGAGGTGGGCGATGTGAAGATGATTGTATACATTTTTGAGAATTTCAGATGAGCCAGTACATTAGAAATCTGGCCAGAGTAATTTGTGGTAATTGCTGTACATTCAAACCTTTATCATGCAATTAGCTGTTTTCCGTGTTTGTAACAATCGTGTTCCATTGGGGCATGAAGCAACAGGAGTCTGGTGTCTGAGGCATGCTCAGAGAGGTCGTGTTGAAGCGTTGTTGAGTCTTCCTCTCCTGGATCACATTGTTCCTGGAGTGCTTACACAGAGGTATTTCTAATAGAGCTTTCCTGTCTGTACCTTGTGAGGAGTTTCCAGACTCCCTCAGAGCACTTTCTTCTTTCCTCACTGCTTTTGTTGGCAAGTGAGCAGGGTAACGCTAACCTTTGTGCACTCCTTTTTTCTTTTTCCCTCCTCCTTCCTGCTTACACTTACCCTTTACACATGAGAAACGCTAGGACATTGATTTAGAAACTGTATAAATCAGCTTTTTCATGTTGCCCAAATTTGCAATTCTTCAGTGTTGCTGTTGCATATATAACAATGCAACAATCATTCTGTTATTTCTTGACAATAAAAGACCTATTGCTGAAAATCCTAGATAAAGGAAGTAGTTTTGAGAAAGACTTGCAGTCAGTTTCCACTAATTGTAGTCATGTCTGACCGACAGGTTGGCTGCACCAAAGCGGTCCATAATCTGTGGTGCTTCAGCACTTCAGCAAAGTCTTCTATTAATGTTTTTAGTATTTTACAATTATTTGGTGATGTAATGGTGAGTAAATGCACATGCAGTACCTTTGACAGTTGTTAGTGCTGCTCTTCAATTCATCTATTCGTAATGCAATTGAAGGAGACCTCCAGCAGGGGCCCATTTACTCCAGAAATGTAAAATTGAAATGTTGGAACAGTGTGGCTTCACATAAACCAGAATATTGTGACATAAAGATCTGATGCGATCCTTCATAGATCACATTCAAAGGTATTTGGGAAGGAACTACAAACATTTTTTTTGCAAACATCAGAAACTAAACATTCGTATTCTAGAGGGATAAACTGAGTGTCTATTAATAGAGAAGTAAATCCTTTAGCCCTTTAGATTTCTCTGTATCATCTAAAAATTAATCAGAACCTTGAGGTCTGTCCGATGTACAGAAAAGGTTTTGGGTGGGCGTGACAGCTTATGCTCCCATGCCTGATTACCAAACTAAATAAATGTGTGCTTGTGAGGTTATTTGTGCTTGAATCTGTAGCTGTTCTGTCTCCAGGCTTGCATCATTGATGCCATCGCCACAGGAACAGGATTTTCTCTGACCCCTGAGAGGTCAATATGCAGCTGAAAACCTTCACAGCAGAAGCTTTTCAGGACAATGCTTCAGTCATGAGCCCGACACTGTGCCAAAATAGCGATCACATTTACTGTGTGAAAGAACCTCGCTGCCATGACCCTGCCACGTTTCATTCTGTATCACTTTTTGACAAACACCTAGCCAGTAAATATATCTGACATCCCCATACTAACTTTGTTCGAATCTTTTTTATAATGCTAGGAATAGTGTCATAATATTATAGAATAAATAGAAATAATATTTTCTTGTAATGTCTTTCTTTTCTCAGATAATGATGACACAGGCCACCG